>VXBP01006273.1:47285-61679 GCA_013400115.1 Rhinopomastus cyanomelas | reverse complement strand
GTCCCTTCCAATCCCTAACGATTCCATGATTCTAAGCTTTTGCTAGTTGAGGTTTTTTTTTTGCTTTTCCAAGATGGGATGAGGTTCTGGAAGCACAAACATAAGTTATGGTAATACTCATGATGGCCCATAGTCAAATTAAGTATGGAGATGAATTGTAATTCTCCAGCCTTCCAACAGAAGGTAAACAGAGCTCATACAGAACCTACAGAATTCACTATTTTTCTACTGTTGCTACTTTTCTACTTAATTTTTCCACAATACATTTTAAAGGATGAACTAGCCTTTGTATCTGTGTTTAACGGTGAAAACAATATACCCAAAAGTCTTTTAGACTTTATTTAACATGGATTCACCTCAAATGATGCCGAGCAATAAAACAGGACTGCCTGAACTTGCCTGGCAGTAATGAAGCAAATTTCATATATGTGCAATTTGGAAAGACAAAACAAAGCCAATTAATACACATTAAGTTTTCAGATCTGACCTCTATTATTCTGACCTCTATTAATTATTCTAATGGTAACTTTTATTTTACAACAGTATGATTTAACTTTATTTAACTTCAGCTGGCTTTCAGTATGTTCATGATAGTTTTCCTATCTACCTAGTTCTGCTTCCAAATTTTTTTCACCATGGGACTGGCTAAAATCACATACCCACAAACACTACTGATGAGGAGCAGTAATAGCTCCTTCTCTTGAATGCTTCTGCTCTTGTCTTTGTATGCAAGTAAGACTTCTAAGTGGTGAACTCTTTTGAGAGCTTAAACAATGTAATTTTAGCAATTCCTGAAACATGGAAGTGTGAAAGATCTGCAACTGTTGTCTTAAATTAAGTTAAAATGTAGATTTGCATACAGGTAAAGAACTTCAGTAACTCTTAGTTCAACAATCCTAAAAACAGTACTAAATACAGCAAACTCAAACACAAATCCAAGCCACTGAACACCTTCTCTTAATTTAATTTGAAAGAAAAAGAAGTAAGGACACTGAAAATTTTGAGGTTTTAGTTGGAATTTCATCTTTCGTGCATATCTGTTGGGGCAACTTTATTCTGTTGGTAGTTTCTGCTATAATAATTATTTGCTATTTCTTTCTAACTTTCAGAAGTGCTGTGTCTCCCTCACCCTCATGGAATAGTATCCCAAGCTATACTTGGGAGACAGAGGTCTTGTGACACACTCACCCGTTGTTGCACAACACAAATCTTGGTTCTCATTCAAAGGTACCAGTGCTCAGTGAATCAAGCCCAGTCACTTTAAAGGAATGTAACTTTGAAGGAATTAGCTTTACAAGATGCAACAAGAGCAGATTTTACATTTATGGCTCTACTTTTTTTTTATTTTAATGTGGGAGGTTTCATTTATTTCACATATTTGGCACACTGACCTGTTAATCCCTCTTCCTAAAATGAAAACCTGAAAATGTGCTACACAGGTCAGGGCAAGGAACATTTTTTTCTCTACTCCAAACCTTTGCCAATCCCAAGCAATGACTAATCAAAGCTGGGATTTGAATTTTCTTTTATTTTTGCATCTACTAAATTCCTTTTCTTTACCACAGAACAAGAAGATGATTACTATTTTCTTTGTAAGTAATTCAGTTCCCCTTCTCAGCGAATAACCAGCATTTCACAACATTAGTCTGGCTGGAGTTAGCAACTACAATATCAACAGCTAATATTCATGTGTTCAACTGAACTCTTGAGTTTACAATGTCTTTCAGAATTCAAAGTTTGAGGTTTTCTTAATCTGGACAATTGTCACATACAGCCCACCCAGATTTGTTATCACTGACACTGGTTTCCATACTGTTCACTCAAAGCACATGCTTCCCGGAGCAGTCATAAAGTAAAGATTCACCTCAAACTAAGATATTCTGATTGCTAGTGTCTCATTATAATGCCTACCTTATGCCTTATATGTTTTTCACCAGAAGTGTACTGAAAGAGTTTATAACCATGTCACCTTGGAAATGTATGCCCCTGACTGTGAAACACCAAGAAGTGTTAGCTAAGAACATCAGGTAAAAACAATCGAAAAAGAATATTGGTGTTCTGCCTGTCTGGTATTGCTCCTAGGAATGCTGCATGCTGTCTTCTCGCTAAATAAACTTATTTTGAAAGAAAAGTAAGGTATTTTGATTGTCATGAAAAGCAGTGAAGGTAAGATGAAGTAGGAAGACCAACAAGAGAATAAACTCTTGCCTGCAGCAAAAATACGGTTCACCTGGAGACACAGTGGTATCTCCAAATACGGGAACGAGACTGGTGCAGCATCATCCCACTATGAGCTGGGAGGAATGAGTCATTCCTATGCTCATCTTCATGCAAAGCACAAACATAACATAGAAATAACATATGGTTTGACTGAAGAGTTTGAAACTGAAATGCTTATTTCCGTGTAGTGTGCCAGTGATGGGGGATCTGGAATGACAGACACCATCAAATCTGGTATCCTAATGCCTCCTTCCTGGAGGAGAACCAGGTTAGGGAACTCTTAAACAAGCCGGACTTAGAGCAGAAAATGTTTTCAATTTCCCCTCCCCATGGCATAGGTGCTGCCACTTAACTAATGTTCTCTCAGTCTGAAGTCATAGCACAAAATGAATAAAAGATTGCCTGGGTAGAAGACCTGTGCTACCTAATGAGTTTCTTGATATAATGTAGGAAAAAACGCTGTGTGTCTGGTACTTAAACTTGTATTAAAAAAAATAAGTATTAAAAGAGCTAAAGAAAATTTGGTTTCACGGAGACTTTAGGAGCTGGATACAAACACAATTTACTCAGCTCATGACTGAGAATGAGCTACTAACCTCTCAGAGGGACATTAAATGCCTTCTGTGTAGCTCACTATTTAGAGTCCATACAGTTCTTTTCAGCCATATACACAATATTTTCATCACAATAGTGATAATCCAGGATGAACTGTCAGAAGAAGAAATGATTGACAAGATTCTAGATCCTTCAATAGAACAAGGAAAGAGTGGAAGGATGGAAAGAGGGTTTTTATCATAGAATCATAGAACTATGTTTTAAAAGATTGAAATCGCAGAATCACAGAACATAAGGATTGGAAGAAAAGATCCTCTAAGTCCAACTCCCCTGATGGGGCAGGGTAAGTCTACAGCACCTGGTATATTCAGACTGTCTCAGGCTAGGCTGTCCTACCTGGAGTTCAAACCCACAACCCTGGGATGCAGAGTCCCATGCTCTACCAAGTAGTCATTCAAGTCCAACCAATGACTCTACTGAGTTCACCACCAAATCACATCGCTAAGCACCACATCTAAACAATCTGTAAACACAATCAGAGATGATGACTCAACCACTTCTCTGGGCAGCCTGTTCCAGAGAGGCCTGACTACTCCTGTGATAGAATTTTTCCTAATGTCCAGCCTAACCCTCCCGTGGTGCAGCTTGAGGCCTTTCACTCTTGTCCTATCAGGAATTACCTGTGAGAAGAGACCAGCACCCACTTCTCTCTGATGTCCCTCAGGCAGTTGTACAGAGTCATAAGGTCTCCCCTCAGCCTCCTCTTCCTTCGGCTAAGCAGGCCCAGCTCCCTCAGATGCTCTTCGTAAGGCTTGTTGTCTAGGACCTTTACCAGCTTCATTGCCCTTCTCACTCACTTCAGCACCTCAATGTCCTTGTACTGTGATGCCCAAAACTGAACCCAGTACTCAAAGTGTGGCCTCACCAGCACTGAATACAGGGGGAACAATCACTTCCCTACTCCTGCTGGCCATACTATTTCTCATATGAGCTAGAATCCCATTGGCCTTTTTGGTCTCCTGGGCACACCACCACTTGTCAACCAGCAACCCCAGGTCCCTTTCTGCTGGACAGCTTTCCAGACACACCTCCCACAAAGAATCACAGAACGTTAGAGGTTGGAAGGGAACTCCAAAGATCATCTAAGTCCAACAGCCCTCAGCTGGAGCAGGGTAAGCCTACAGTACTGCNGCTGGACCCTCTCCAGCAGCTCCAGATCCCTCTTGAACTGAGGAGCCCAGAACTGGACACAATACTCCAGGTGTGGTCTCACCAGGGCAGAGTAGAGGGGGAGAAGAACCTCTCTTGATCTGCTAACCACTCCTCTTCTGATCCACCCCACGATGCTGTTGGCTCTCTTGGCCACAAGAGCACATTGCTGGCTCATAGTCATCCTGCTATCCACCAGGACCCCCAGATCCCTCTCTCCTACATACTCTACTGTGCCCTACACGGGCTCAAACCCATGACCTAAGGAATTCAAAGTCCCATGCTCTACCATTTGAGCCAACCGGCCCACAGACACAATGAAACAGTGTTAAATTTACTATGCCATCTCTACAAAGGAATAAAATGATCCCAGGCCCTAAATGAAAACAAATTTAAAGCAATCTGTTTATTCAGTCTGCAGCATTTTTTCATTGTTCATTAAAATATGTTATTGTAGCACAAGTGGAATTTAGGAGGCAATCTCTCTGGATGATGGTTTAATTGGTGAGAATATTAGACTTCAGCTTTATCTCTGTAAATAATGGTCTCTCTCTGCAATAGCTGAACCTTTGACAGGAAGGAAGAGACATTAGTGGGAATTTCCCATAGATAACAGTTCTTGGTTTATAGAATTCTGTTCCATTATCTCAAAATATTAGGCAGACATAAATATGCAGAGCAATAGCATTTACTATGCAGAATCTGGAAATACGGTCTTGCTCGCTGTAAGAATCCTTGATAGTTTAATATACGTATCTATATGCAAAATGACAGTCACAGATCTGAAGAATTTGACAAAACTAGAGAATTTCTATTTTAACAAACTCAGCATATTTTCTAATTCTGTGCCTACTCCAGTTCTACAAAGTGAAGCACATAGTCTGCTTTTTTGGAAAACTTCTAAGAGACCTACACGTTCAGAGCTCACTGTTCTATAGTACATTGTGTAAAGGGCGAGACTACTATCTGACTAAAATTGCTATCTATACTCTGCTGTGTTTTCCCCTCTTTGATCAAGAACAGCTCACAACACAGTAGGTAAAGGAAAGTATCAATAGGTACTGTATAATTACAATGCATGTAGAACGTGAGGGAAATGTATTACATGGAAATTTTCATGTTCTATGTAAATATTTTCTGAATCATAAAGTGCTTTGCTACTTCTGTATTGGTTCTACCTTTGTTCTACATGGAAACTCTTAGTATGTATTTCTATAAAAGTAGAGGTTGTATATGACATTGCAGCTTGAAACCGGAGGGGACAAATGCACAAGACAGAGAAATTTTTCCTGTTGTTTCCTTTATGTATCAGTACTACACAAGTAAAATGCTCTGCACAAGGTCAGTATTAGCCACGTTTCAGGACTTTTAATCACAGTTCTTTCCTTATATTTTTAAAATGTAAACCAAGGAAGTTAATACATTTTCCACTGGGAAACGAATGTACAGATCCAAAGTACAGTCACCCTTTACATAAGACTTTATACTATGAAGCAATTCTGATTCAAAAGGATGCTTGTCATCCTTAGATGTTTTCCAAGATAGCTGTTATTTAAGTATGGATGGTATGCCTAATATCACCATCTATCTAATTAGACACTTCATTTAAGATAATGCATATGAGAGCCTGTAAGGCAGCCCTTATTCACGGAAAACTCCTCTTCTGTTTGGTGGGGACAAGATAATGCAACAGTTAAAAGAGATCCATTGTGATGTTTCATGATTGACAAGCAATCCAACAGTAGGTCTCAGTAAAATATTCCGGCAATTTCACATTCACTGTGCAGTATTTCTTTCTTACGTCTACAAATTTCTAAAATTCAGGAGTTTATTTCTAAAACTTTTTAATGTTGCAAAAGGACACTTAAAACCTGTGACTTCTAAAAACCTGAAAAAACACTTTTAAGAGTATTATGTATTGCCATAGTGGTGTGCAAAAAGAGCTAAATACTCCAGCTTTCTGTGCTGCCTGTGCACATCTCTCATTGTTGGTCCACTGGGGCAGGAAGGAAGTGCCTGCCTGGGTTCAGTTCTTGGTGTTCTGTAATGCTTCTATGAGAGGTTTGTTGTACTCTGTGACCAGCTTTCTCACATTCTTCATTATTGGCTGGTAGTCACTCTCCTGACTTTTTGTTGCAATGACTGATTAAAACAATTAAGGAAACAAACTGCCAGTACAAATATTAGTATAGCTAGAGATCATACGGGAAACACAATACATTAAGTTTCCGTCAGTGAAAATTGTCAAGTGTTGCACATGAAAAGAATCAGATTTGGTCTGGAAGATTTACAACAATTTTCTAGCTGCTGTCACATGTCAAGAAGGGTAAGAAAAACGATCAGATGCCCAAGTCAGTTTTGTTTTCATATTCAGACACTAGGTCCCTCATAGAAGACTCTGCCCAATGTCACATTACAAACAAATCCATTTCAAGGCACGCCACTACTGACAGCCACTTCAGAACTCTAGCCACAGAAATCCTATTCAAAGGAAACAGGACCTTTCTTTCCTGTAGCTCCAAACTAGAAACTGCACTTGGACAGAGTCTGCTGTCAGAAAGCAATATTAATATCCTGATCAACTTTTTATCTTGGTCTGTTTCCAATTTTTTTTGTTAGGAAATATAAGCTCGAAGATACTTCCCTTAAAATAAAATATTCCTATAGAGGTTTCTTCAGAGGGTAAGTGGCTCCAGTTACATCATGTTAACAAATACTTTTTTCAGATTTTTTTGTAAAAGAGTACTTCCTAAATATGAGAAATTTGCTATACAGTATATGAAAACATATGCTACATTTAATTTAATTTCATTAATCCTTCATTTGTTTACCATTTATCCTTATTTTTTAGTTGATGGCTATGCTATCACAGAATTGTCTGAAATCCATTCTTGTGCCATTTTTTGAGGCATGTAGCAATGGACAACGTTGTCCAACATACAACACTGAATGATGCAGTCTCGTTTTGCTGTTACTTTTACCAATTATGTTTGTACTATAATAACTTCAAAGTGATTTCATACATCTTCTATGTATCAGAAGGCTGGAACACCTGTCTTAGGGGAACAGACTTAAGAGACTTGCAGTGGTTCAGCCTTAAGAGGGCTCTTTTGGCAGCATTGCAAAAGGGATCCTGTAATGGTTTTAAACTAAAAGAGCACAGATTTAGACTGGATATAAGGAAGAAATATTTTTGCAGTGAGGGTGGTAAAGTACCGGAGCAGGTTGTCCAGAGAGGTGGTAGTTGCCTCATTTCTGAAGACATTCAAAGACTAATTGGATTTAACTCTGAGCTACCTGGTCTAGTTACAGATGACTCTACTCACTGCAGAGGGGTTGATGTTACGGGTTCTTTCCAGCCCAATTCATTCCATGATTTTGAGATCTTCAAGATTTCAGGTGGGCTTTTTTGTGTTTTCTAACTAATTTTAAAGAAATTCATTTATTGCAGTTAATTAAAACTACCTTGAACACAAAACAGAAACGAAACTATGCCCTACCAAGATATCTACAATTAATTATGGACAGTATCACAAGGATGATAAAATATAATTTTAAAAAAACCCTTACTGCTTTTGCTAATTTCAAAAACTGCTTCATAAAAGTCACTTTCAGAAATTAGTATCATATAATGAGAGAACTCCAAAGCAGTTCCCCCATCCCACCTAAAGGATCTACTTGTCATTTACCATACTTAACTGATTTTTCCCTCTAATATGAAATCCCTACTTTATGGCAATAAATAAATAAAAAATAAGTACACACAATTTCTAGTTAATCTTTTCACAACTTATTTTTACAGTGTTACACAAAGTCACCAAGCTGTATTTGAAAATACAGATTTTCAAAGAATTCTAGACTAGCAAGGTATATTTGAGTGAGACTACAAATCTTTGTATAAAACCTAATGGCAACATTGACCCAACAGAAAAAAACACTGTTGGACTGCAAGACTGAGCGTGTGCTTTAGGACCCTGTAAAATTGTTTCAGAATGGATTTGCCATACGTAACATCCGTCAACTGATTAGGTATCTGCAAGAAATCACCTTTTCCCTCCTCCCCTGTCTCCTGCTCCCCATTCCGTCCTGTCTCATTCTACTGGAGGAAACAGACTTCTTCCTCAATTAATAGTGTGTGAATTTTAGTGCATTTCTTAAAGAAAAGGATACATTCCTTCATCATAAAGTTATTTTGTTCATGGTGCTGCCACTTCCTCTCCAAATTTGTAAGCTGAAAACAGAAAAAGAGAAAAATGAAAACAGTAATTATTACACATGTATTTTATATAAAAAAGCCTCCCCCAAATGTTTTATGAATTCCTTGTACTCTATCACCTGATAAGATTACATTTATTTCACAAAAAACCCCACAGAAATAAGAAACCAGGACAAAAATTCTTTTTAAACCTACTAATGATTAATCTGCAAATAATTCAGCACTTCACACATCTATTGAAATAGAAATACTGCATGGAAAAAAATCAGATGAGAATTCAAGACGTGTCACATAGGGAACTATGTATGCAAGTCAGAAGGAAAAAGGTGAATACTGCAGGGAGATACTACTTTTCATTGTCTTTCATATCATTTAAACAATCTCTTCTTAAAATCTGCAAGATTTAAAAGCACCAAAGATTCAACATTTCCTGACACTCTCTTGGACTTTGAGCTATACAGAAGAAACTTCCGTACTTCCATAGTGAAGTTTCCTGTCTGATGCCAGAAGCTGTGATAAGAACAGAGCTGCAGCGAGAAGATTGTAGAAGTGTGGGTTAAGTGCTGGCACTTCTTCAATACTTTCAGCATCAACAGGAAACTAGTGTGGACACTGTATCGATGGCTGCTTCCTTACAATACAATTTTATATTTGTTTTTCTGATGCTACTGGTCAAGGTTCTGCATTTCAAGATATGCAGATGTTATTTTTAAACACAAAACCCAAAAATCATTTTGAGACTGAACTTTTAAGGAAATTAGGAAAAATACTGAAACATTTACTTAAAAGCTTATTCTTAAGCGAGAAGAAAACAGTTCCTATATTATAAAAAAATGTATCTTACAGTGAAGAACCAGTTTTATAGTTATCAGTTATCTATCTGGTTCATAGCAAACATGTCTGACCAACTATGATTTTTATTGCCCCCGCTGTAGATGTTGCTCGCAAGAGTTAGCAAAGTAGCCTAGGTTTAAATTACTGATATATATCTTAATGCAAATATTGAGAGCATTTTTATAGTGTTCTTGAAAGTCATAACTTATACTGACTGCCTGCAAAATCACCCAAACCCTCAAGATGTGCAAATGCTTGTCTACAAATATGATACTTCTAAAATAAGCTAAGACACATCTTTATTCATCTTCATGATATTTCACTTATGATGTAAAAAGAGAAGAAAGGAGTAATTTTTGCACACATTGTAACAGAACTGCTACAGCTTATGAGCTGAAGAATAAATGCAGTACAACTATGCTTTTCTATAAACTTTTTTGTTTCATTATGCAAGTATGCTAACACCGGATGGGTCTCAATTTCTGATTTATTCTCTAGAAATAAGGGTCTGACCTTGGCATAAAAAATATATGATATCTGAACTCTTGCACGCTTTGGCATGCAGCTTTTGTGGTATCATCACCCTAGAGCTAGTCCACAATTACCATATGCTACAGTGTATATGTGTATCTCTCACGCAGAGCTATGCCTTCTCATCTGCTCCATAAAGTTCACTACAGAAGAAAGTTAAACATACAAATATCACCTTCAGGTTTTAAGTAAATTAGAAAAAAGTTTAAAGGACAAATACCTCATCAACCTGAAAAAAAAGAAATCACCAAAATACAGAGAAAATAATCAATTTTCACTTTTCAGTTTAGATTGTGGTTATCCATTTTCTTACTGTACATTCAAACCTATTAGCCAGGAAAGGTCTGTCACCAAAATCGCAGCAATTTATGGGTGTTTATAAAGAAAGAAACAAAGCTACTCAAGAGTTTATAAACCTCTTTCCTGATTTAGTTTTGAAACCTAAACATAAATGTAAATGTACTCATGAACCAAAGTTCCTGGTGTTTAAGGAAATCTGAACAAACACTAGCTTGTAAGAAATGTACCGGCCTATTAACGTCTCTTTGAAAACAAAACATATGGTTATACATATACAACACATAGCCTTAAAAACTCCTGGAGAAGGAGTAAGGTGATTGTGTTCACACAAATACTTTGTGTGTGCAAGAAGATTAGAACTATGATTGAAAAAATTGAAGAGGAAAATACACTGCTTGAGCTATACCTGTGAATGGGTCTCATTCTCCTGAAGCTCTCTCTTTAGTGTCTCACATTCTGTATTCAATTGTTCCATTATTTTCTTGAAAGCATAGCTATGTTTTGTTAATTTTTCTTTGTCCTCCTGGAGCCTCTAGTTGGGAAAAAACCCAATACACACTGATGAACTTATTTGCTGTGAGCTACAGGTAAGTTATTTTTTCTTCTTTTCAGAACAAGACTATATGCATAAAGAACTCGTAAGGCTTTTCTCCAACAATGCATGCATTGTTGCATTCAAGGATACATTCAGTGGTTATGTAGCTGTCGGCTTAGACCATGGTATACCAGAACAAGGGGTAATGCTGATGTTAAGAATATTTCAGGAATTTGTCACTTGAGAAATTGTTTCTGTGGTCATAATTAGAGAATCATAGAGTCACAGAATGGTTTGCATTGGAAAGGACATCAAAGATCATACAGATCCAACATTCCTGCCATGGGCAGGGACACCTCTCACCAGACCAAGTAGCTCGAGTTCCATCCAAACTGACATTAAACATTTCCAATGATGGAGCATCCAAAACTACACCGAGCAACCTATTCTAGTGTCTCACAACCCTTCTTCCTAATTTGTAACCAAAATCCCCCTTCTTTCAAGGTGAAGTGATTAAAGAGCAAAATTTAAAAGCTCATCAATGTCTGTGCTGCTCACTGCCAGGTGCAGCTCACTGCCAGGTCTCATGACAGGGCACATCATCTGCTTCTCCCTTTGGTGCCTTCTCTGCCTGAGGGAGTACAATGCTGTGCTCTAGTAACTCTAGGTTGCTCTTCTGTGTTCTCAACTTCTATCCTGTAATCATGATTCCAGTGATCTATGGTTGTCAAATTCAAACTTATAGGTAGCTATAAGTCACAGTAGAGAAGTGACTTAAATTTATTTTAGTGATTGGTCTTGTTCAGAAAAAATTTTGTGGGAGGAAGTTATCAAAAGGTATCCAGCTGATAGGCTGCTAGATATAGTCCATTTGTGAGTCACATACATAAGCACAGAAACATTTAGATTCATTTGTCCTGGCGTATGCTCCCACTTTTCAGCTATCAGTTGGGATGCCTAGTTATCAATTCCTGAATCCAAACCACAGTATAGGTCCAAGGTTTCGTTACTTTCATTACCTTTTTCTTTTCTTCTCCTGATGCTTTCAGAGCTGGTAAATTATTGTAGACCTCCAACTCTGTTTTTGTTTGCTCAATTTTGTCTTTAAGAGAAGCCAGTTCATCAATCATCTTGCTCTCCAATTGTTCCATCTTCTGTAGATCCATTTGCAGTTTTTGACTCTCTGTATCACCAGATACAAAATCTGTGATTAGCAGCGCCTTCTATTTCATAATACATTGCATTGTATACAAAGGTTTTTGCTATACTTAAGCAGCATCAGGAACTCCTCCATATCTTACCGCTTTTGATATTCACGGAAATGTTAATGCAAGTGAAATGAAAAACTTTTACCTTTACAATCAACCCACAAGTCAGACTTATGTATTACAATTATACATTATGTTCTGTAGATGAAGAGTAATGGAAACATCATGGTTTTCTCTATCACAGTTGAGGTATTCCTAAAGTTGTTTATAGCATCAGTCAATTCTGAGTTATAAAGTAATAATGATCTTACAAAAAGTTGACTGCAATAATTGAATTTTTAAAAAGTATGCTTTTAGCATGGTGTTATCGTCAGGATTTTTTATTTATTGCTTGTATATGTTAAGACCTAGTTTTATGAGATTAATTAGCCAAATTTGTTTTAAATGTTTCCTCTGTACATGAAAACATTTCCATATTGACACGGAATAGAAAACGTCATAGCTTACAAAATGAGAATGTGCTGCAACACACGGAGCTTACTTCTGACTGTCAACAGGGACACAGGTAAGGAAAGGAGTTAGAAGTGTTGCTATATTATTTTATGAAAAGAGATGTAAAGAAAGTTATCAGACATGTAATGTGTAGAAGACAAAATACAAATATACAAAATATCTCCAGTTTTGGATATAACATCCATCCTGAGTGTGGAAGGACTAGATGTGACTTGTTTTGGATGGTTTTTGACCTGTAGCCATGTAATTACACTTTATGTTCCTGAACATTTGAACACACAGCTACATAATCTTATGTTTCAGAACCATGTCTAATGCACAAAAATGGTACAGTTACCCATTCACACTTACTGGAGAAAAGGGATGAAATGTGAAACACTGTATTTTGTTATTATTATCCAGAAACAGTCTCAGTAAAAAAGACTCTGAACTAAAAAAATCACAAAACTTCTCTAGGGGAAGAGACAGGAAGAGGATGCAGCCGGGTTCCTTCTGATAGGCCACGAAGTTGCAGCATCTAGTGGGCAGTGTGTACACAGTAGCAAACTCTCAGACCAAACTACTGTGACCCAGGGAAATGCTTTTGGGAAACTATGCCATCAGCACTTTTGTTTACTCTTCATGGTTTCCTTCTCTTTTTTTCCAAAGGTTCTGCTGGTGGACTTTTTATATCTTTATTACAGCAAGAAAATATGGAAATCCAGATTAACTGTGCAAACTGAACATGCTTTGTACATTAGAATCTTTAGTTGTTTATTACTGTAACAATGACTTCTTACTTTTGGAAGTTTACTTAAAAATCATGTAAAATAATCTCCTGAAAATGATGTATGTAAGTTTCTTATCTCCTTTTGCAGAATAATATGTAATATATAAAACAATACCGGGTCTATAGTGTTGTGTGCTTGCAGAACATCCTTATGTAAGTAGTAAAAATTGATGCTAAGATAAAAGAACAAAAAGTTCTGCTTGAACTTGTAATGTGTGTCCCAACTTTTCAAGCTATTCTAGAACTGCAAAATTACTATTTGCAGTCCAGCTAACACTAAATATTCAACACAATAGAATAATCCTTTTCTGTAACATCTTGTGTGTAACAACTTTTTCTTTGCACATAACCACTTCGATGTTACAAGACAGGCTCCTATTTTGAAAATTACTACCAAGGACAACATGTGATAACCTTCTTACAAAATGATTTGTGGTTCTTAATTCCTGTCACTTCCTTTCATCCAAACAAACAAACAAACAAGGAAGGGCTTGCTGAACTAATACTGATACTGGCAAAGGCCTAGATTTATGAGTACAATTCCACTATAAACCGTGCAAATAAAGCAGTAGAAACTTTTTATGGAAACGAAAGAAAAAAAGCTGTCTATTTTTTAAAATCACTGGGAGGATCCCTCAGACTTTTATACTTAAGTTTTTAATTATTTCCAGCATTAAGTAAAAATGAATAGTCACACTGCAGAATCAAAGCCACAGAATCTATGATCTTTTGTCCCCACTGTTTTTGCAATTATTTTCCTATGATATTGACTCTTCTAGAAAACCACCAACCATAAGTGATGCTGAGAACTATATTTTTAAAAATACATAGTTAAATAACTGTGCAAGTCTCCACTTTATTAAGTTTGTGAAAAACATTTATTTGGAGATTAACAACTTTTTAACATATATATGTGCAAGGAAATTCATAATTTACTAATACTTACCCACAAAAGCTTCACTATGATAACCTGTCAATGACTGATCCTTTACTTGTTATTAATGTAACAACTCAGATAATTTGTATTTTTTAAAGGAATGAATTTGAAAATTAGTTTCTGATCTCACCTGTAACCAGATTCTTAGCAGTGCTCTGTGATTTCTGCATTTCATTTGATTTGAAAGTGAGGTCTTCCTGCATACTCTTGAGCTCTTGACTGGTAACAGATGACATTTGCTTCATATGATTCACATTCTGCGTGTTAGCAATAAAAACAATAACAAAATGTTGTTTATTTGATACTGGCCAAGTAAAAAACTTCCCTGTGCTACTACTGTGTTTATTTTTTAGCTTTTCCTTTACAAAGACTGAAAATATGGGAAATGGTCTGAAGCAATTTAAATCATAGAATCATAGAATCATAGAATCATTACGGATTGGAAGGAACCTCGAAAGATCGTCTAGTCCAATCTGCCTGCAACAGCAGGATCACCTAGACCAAGTCACACAGGAACCAGTCCAGTCGGGTCTTGAATATCTCCAGTGAAGGAGACTCCACAACCAC
>VXBP01006273.1:18196-47120 GCA_013400115.1 Rhinopomastus cyanomelas | reverse complement strand
TTTCTCTGCCCAGCTCTCCAGCCTGTCCAGATCTCGCTGAATGGCAGCACAGTCTGCTGGGGTGTCGGCGACACCATCCAGCTTTGTGTTGTCAGCAAACTTGCTGACAGTGCATGCCAATCCCTCATCCAAGTCATCAATGAATAGATTGAAGAGGACCGGTCCCAGGACTGATCCCCAGGGCACTCCACTAGATACAGGCCTCCAACTAGACTCTGTCCCATTGACCACCACTCTCTGACTTCTACCCTGTAGCGAGTTTACAATCCACCTCACTACCCGAAAATCTAGGCCACACTGCCTCAGTTTGTCTGCAAGGATGCTGTGAGAGACTGTGTCAAATGCCATGTGAACATTCTACCAACTCTTGATAAAAGATGTACTGATATGCTGAAAGTGAACTTAAAATGAAACAAAAAAGCAGCAAAAATGCTTATTATAACAGTGATAATGATTTACAGCAATTATGCAAACATTTTTTTTACTCTGGTAACACATGTTATCTAATATTCAAAAGTCTTTCCCATAAACAAAGAGAAACTATTTTTTAGCTGCAGCCACACATAGTTTAATGTTTGTCTGAAGACATTATTATACAGATAGTGACTGGATAGCATTATTCTTCACCCATACATTTCCCTTCTGTGTTTCCAACTTGCCCCAAGAGTGGGGAAATGCACTTACTCTGCTGGAGTGTTCAAGGAGTGCAACAATGTTGGCTTCTATTTGGGCCTTTCTTTCCAGTTCCTGCTTCTTCACTTCTTCAAAAGTCTCAAAAAAAACTAGAGATCAACAAACATGATGAAGAAGGCTGCTGTCTGCATAGGTACAGCAGAAGCTCTTGTCATTCCAAATCAAAACCTTGTATTAAATTGATGAGCTGTACAGTTTCAGGCAGGTTACCTCAAGATAATTTATTTAAGACACAGAGAGTCCTTGAGACTTGTCAGCTTATGGACTGAAAAAGAGGACAACTTTTCCAGATACATGTATGAGAATGATTAAAGACATGAGGGCTGCACCTTCTTCAATACTGTTTAGGTGAGGGTTGCCACACAACGGGAAAGGAGTTTCATCCCCATAATTTCTGACACCTTTCTAAAAGCTTTTCCCAGCAGCTGCTAGTCTTCACCCTTCTGAATACAAATGGATTACTAAATAAAGGTGATTTCTAATGGCCTGGACTAAATGCCAAACACTGCTAAGGACCAGGAAACAATATTCATCTGGTATCATCTGATTATGCACGATGTCCCTTTGCAACATCTCTGATTTTTGTTGATTCTAGCAAGTGACGAGAGCTGTAATGGCAGTATGCATGTGTATTTGTACGTTGCATTTCTGGTGACAGACATATGGGAAAAACATTGCTGGACACATCGCACGAACTCAGAGGTCCATCAAAATGCACCCAGAACTGTAAGTTTTGATCGTCCCTCCCCTGCTGGGTGTCCTTGCGAAACACAGCTTATATAGACATAAGTACAGAGCAAACAAGAGTTTGCAAATTTTCTACCTGAATGAAAAAGAGAAGAAGTGCTTCTTTGAGCAAGAAGGGCAGTAGAATCATGTTTGGTTATTTGAATAGAGAGAAAGAAGACAGGAGGATCTACTTAATGGAATACTGATGCATCCTGAAGGGATGAGGAGTGGCTAGAGAACTGTGGATCCCAGAGCATCCAGGATTTTAAAAAGCAAACTGATTTCCAAATATGTTACTCAAAAACATTTGTACGATAAGAAATCTGTTCTAATATCTGGCTTAATCTGCCTGCAATAGTTAACAGAGACACTTTGCAGAGATTCAGTGATTCTGTGAACTTGTATACTGGAAAACATGCATTACTGGAGCCACACTACGATACTAAAATACTGCAATGGCTATCTCTGGAGCAGACATTTCAGGATGAAAGACACTTGGCGTTCTTAGGTGTCAATGAATGGCATTTGACAACACATTTGTAATGTACACAGCTGACCAACAGAAATAATGATTAGTTCTGATGCAGATTCAGTTGCCTCAAAACATCCAAACAAAGCTTCAACTGACGACCCTAGCAAGTGAAGTCACTGTAGAGAACAGTATTTGACAAGAATGTAAGAAGGCACCCTGCTGGAGAACCTTGCAGCTAGAGCCAGGAAGGTAAGGACGGAGAAAGGGAGGGAAAGGAACAGGTGTGAATATGACACAAAAAGGCACCCACAGCCAGTGTGCAGCGGCACCCAGAGGCAAGGAGTGGCTGGAACTGACTATGGCAGCCTGTGGCAGTCAGGAATGCAGAAGGGAGGCAGAAATGGTCAGTGGGCAGGGAGGTGAGAACACAGTGCGAGCAGAATGAGATTGGAAATATGCACAATAAAGACTTCAAACAGAAGCACGGAATCAAAGATAGGAGTCCTGAGGAAACAGAAGAAAGGAGCCCAGCCTCATAACTTGTTCTTTTCCACCTCAGCTTTGTGAGAATCAGAGAGGCTTGTCTTTGTCTTAACATGTCCCAACACATCCCAAGGAAGGGAAAAGCCAAAACCAGCCAAGATCCATGTGACTTCTTCTTGCAGAGAAGACAATACCAGAAATTAGCATTTGGCTATTGATGTCTTGGAAAATACACAAGCATTTTGAAATACTGGTAGAAGTTCCCAACATCCCATGGTGGCACAGACACCCTGTCTGGATTGCTTGGAACTTATCTCTACCTTTCTTTCAGGTATCTCTACCTTTCTGAAAGAGGGGGGAGCAAGAGCGGGGGACACAGGAGAAATAAAAGTGGCCCTCCAGACCCCTGACTTTCTGAGATCTCCCCCACTGCACCCAAAGGACACAGGAGAGATGGTGGAAGCTGCACTCAGGACATCAGGAAAAGGAGACAATATACACAGAACTCTGGCAGTGGTAATCTTATTCTAACCTTTCCTTACCTATCTCTTGCCTTCATCTCTCTCTCCTTTCCGATCTCTCTTTCTTTCTTATGTGCTGCTGTTAAAATAAACCTACCTTGATATATTTTTGCCCCAACATTTGGGTCTGCTGTTGAGTTCATAGGATCATAGGATCATTGGATGTTAGGGGTTGGAAGGGACCCAAGAGATCATCGAGTCCAACCCCCCTGCCAGAGCAGGACAAAACTAGCTAACACAGATCACAGAGGAACGCATCCAGGCGGGTCTTGAAAGTCCCCAGAGAAGGAGNCAGGTCCCTCTCCACAGGACTGCTTTCCAGTAGATCACCTCCCAGCCTGTACTGGTGGAGTTTCTTATTCCTCCCCAGATGCAGGACTCTGCACTTGTCCCTGTTGAACCTCATCTGGTTTCTCTGTGCCCAGCCCTCCAGTCTGTCCAGGTCTCTCTGCATGGCAGCACAGCCCTCAGCCGTATCAGCCAAACCTCCTAGCTTGGTGTCGTCGGCAAGCTTGCTGAGCAGACACTCTGTGCCCTCATCAATGTCATTGATGAAGATGTTGAACAAGACCAGTCCCAGCACCGATCCCTGAGGGACACCACTAGTCACAGCTCTCCAGCTGGACCTGGCACCATTGATCACCACCCTCTGAACTCTATCCTGCAACCAGTTCCTAACCCACCTCACTGTCTGCTCCTCCATCGCACACTTCCTCAGCTTGCTCACTAAAATTTCATGGGAGACGGTGTCAAAGGCCTTGCTAAGGTCAAGGTAGACTACATCCACTGAAGTTACTGAAGTGCATTTCTCGGACGCATTTGCATCACCCTGTATGTTCAATGGTATCTTTATGATTGAACTTCCCACAGATTTGCATCCAAACAGGATAGCAAAAATAAATGGTGCTGTGAGCAGGATATCTTCAAGTGTGGAAACAGAAATCGCTTCAATAACGGACAGCAAAAACCAGTATATTGCAGAAACAGTTTTAAAAGAAGAAAAGCTTGTCTTTACCCCTCCGTTCTCCTCTCCACGTGTGTTTACTTTCTGCTTGTAAATAGTGATCCAGTCCCCTAGCGACTGACTAGTATTATTGCAGGACTCCCTAGCGAGAAGCACTCCTCTATGGAATCGGAGATTTTCAGGTGATTGGGAGTGCAGCTACGCTCCTTACAGAGTTGTTTGAGCTTCTCTGTGGAATTGGGAGGTTATTTGAGTGAAGCTCAAACAACGAAACTTTATAGCGTCTTTGTGGAACTGTGGTTATTGTTGGGTGAAGTTATAAAGGAAACACTCCTGGCTCTGTGGAATTAGAGGTTGTGTTCAGGTGAGGGGAGAGTGCAGTTAGATCTCTTATGAAGTTTTACACTGATGGTTCTCTGAGTTTCTCTGTGGAATTGGAGGTTGTGTTTCAGGTGAAACTCAGGAACAAACTAGAACTTCATAATTTTTTTGTGGAATTGGTGTTTATTTTAGGATGAAGTTGTAAAGGAGACACTCCAGCCCCATCGTGTTGGGGAAGTGGCAGTGGAGATTCATCTCACTTGGCCAGTGAGGACAAAATAGAAGGGTCTTCTGTGGTTTTGTTGTTTTTGGGGTTTTTTTTTTTTCTCTTTGGGACTTGATCTGTGGGGACAGGAATGTGGAAACCTTTTGAACTTTTTTAAGGAGACTGGACATTCAGCATGCTATTACAATGCCTTATTCCAAACATGAGTGAAAGACAGGAAAGCATGTCTAGTTGTGCTAAGGCAGAAATAGTGTTCAAACTGCTTGACAAATACAACAAGAGATCACTGGAATCTGAATATGAATGGGCAAAAGAAAACTGGTTTAATTTACCAAGTGTGGTTGACAGAATTGTGGTTTTGCAGAAGAAAAAGAAATCTAAACACAGGAAAGAAAAGGAGTTAGTTTGTGCTGTCCGTGGGATTAGCATTGTTGTTGCAGCTACTGAACAGAAAGTTTTACAAGAGCAGGTGGAGCAACTAAAACCTGAATTAAAAGAACAGAAACGTGAGACCCTGGTTTTAAAATGAGCACTAAGAGAAGAATTAGGATATCATGAGAAGCCACAGGCGCGGGAGGAAGTGACTAAGCAATTTTCCCCTTTCTATCCATTAGAGAAATTGGATAAAGTAATTTACTCTCTCCCAGGCAAATTGCTAACTGATTTGGTCCAGCCTATTGGTAGAGTAAAATGCTGGGATTACCCCTCTTGATGGGAGAGAGAGAATATGGAGGAAGATGTTTTCTATAGTGATGATCTGGTAACAGACATTTGGTGTAATGATAATGATCTGGAAGAATCCTTATCCTAAGGATATGAGGGAGGAGCTTGGAATTAGCCCTGAACCAAAACAGGTTTGGAAACCTGAAACTGATCAGGGTGGTGGAGAGCCCTGTCCTATTCACACTATTCCCTGCTTGTCCTCTGCTGAGGTAGCCAAATTACAAGAGTGGCCAGAGGCATCAGAAACAAAGGCTGGTGTGTTCGACCACACCACTCCGGTTAACCAACATTCACTGACTGCCAGACCTGCTTTATGGCCTGGGGGTACAGAGTCACAAGAAAGGAGAGATTCTCTTGCTACTGAGGCTCTCAAGACAGGTATGCATTTCCTGCTTTGCCATCTTTAATACTCCTCCTGCATGCTCCCTCCAAATCTCTCAGTTAATCTCAAACAGCTCTGGAACTGCTCAATATCCTTTGATGAAGGGAAGAAGTAGACCTGAAGCCCAATGAGTCAGAAGAATTGTGAGACCTTGCTTCACAACCTGTATTTACACTGCAAATCAAGACGAAAACAGCTTTTTCCTTCCTGGTTCTCAGGAAATCAAGTAATTTGAAAATGCAGACACGCTCCAAGTACGTACTTACCCATCTTTCCTTACTGTCAGCCAATAACTTAATCGCAGCTTCATGCTAGTCATAAGTTACACTGGATGTTTTCAAAGAACTGCTACAAAAAATACTATATGCTTTGACCGTCATTGTATGTTTGTTAATAATTTTCCCCTTTTGATGCCTAACACAGCAATTTCTTTTGTAAGATTCCTACTACAACACATTAGCAACAGGTTTTATTCTAGAAGTTCTGTTTTCATCCTGTTTTCATCCTCTCCTAGTTGCTGCTGAGGTGTCTACAACACTAGAACCTTCTAATACGGAAGAAAGCTTTAGTAGCACCCATACTGCTGAGAAAGCTTAATTTTAAAGAATTAAGTAATGTCTGTGCTTGTCCTTTTTGAATTTCTGCTTTTAATTAGGCACAAACAGCTAGGTATACATCTATTTTAATAAATCAATTCTAAAATTGGTTTCAGCTTTCACACAATGATTCTGTGTTCTAAGATCTTTAATGTTTGAAAACCTGAAGAAACCTCCAAATATTTGTGACTGTCCTAAGATATCGATCATCTTGTCCCAAGATAAACAACAGAAACTTTATTCAGAGACAGGACAGCAGTTCTTTCCAGCTCTAAAGTAATCAACAATATAAGAAGACTTGTGTTTGAGTGGAATTTGGCTTGATAAAAGTATATTAAACTACTTACGGTCTATGCTTTCCTCCTTCTTCTTCAGCTCCTTGTATTTCAAATTTTCCCACCCTGCAAAAGAAGTAACATTGATTTAACTTGAGTCCCGGACTCCTTTAGATGAGGAAAATATCAGTCTTAAAAATAAAATATTTAATATGCCTAGAAACTACAAGACTCTAATATAAGTCTTCTAATATAGTCACTTTATCTGTCACATACACTTTCATATTAAAAAAAAGATAATTAACTAAATCAGACTCAAGGCAATTTTTAGAATCTTTTACTCCAAGCAAAACCTTGGAGTTTTTGCTAAGTAAGAGTGGGACAAAGAGTTTGAATAAAAACAGTTTGTAGGATTTTTCTGAAGGGAGTTGCATTAATAGAAAAAAAGCCTTTGTGTATGTGAGCACCCCACTTAGTAAAACCTTCTGCAGCTCTCTTTTGACTTCTGGGACCTTTCCATGGCACTTGCATGTATTAAAAAGGACCATTGTAAGGACATACAGCTTACAACCTCAGGGAAATAAACAAGAAAACCGTACAAGTAATGGTATGAGAAAATAAATTGTACAGAAAGCTTCTACAGTTAAGTTTTAAAGAACAATTTCACACGTATTCTTTATGGTGGTATTAGGCATAATGAATAGCATATAATGCATAATTCAGTCTTTAAATCCAACTAGTGACTACAAAATAAACAGCTTTTAATTAAGAAATGCAAGAAAAGCATGAAACCTGATATATGTGCCACAAAGTTCAAGAAATTTAGATTAATTCAACTCCTAAGAATAATTTTGAGTTTCAAGCATCTAAATATTTAGTCGTTAAAGAGTCTTGATCGCTGATCAGATTTCAGCATAATCCCGCAACTTTAAAGAATATAAAGAAAAATAGTTAAGTAAATACAAAAATAAATGACCTAGATCTTTTTACTTGTACATCCCCATGTTTTCCTTATAATCTAGTACATACAAACAGTAAAAAAATCTCCTGGGCCCCTAAAGGACTGCAATTCTGCTTCAGCTTCCTTGCAGCTGTGGCTTCGTTCTTTGCTGGGTTCTTCGTTTAATCTTGCAGGGCAAATCTTCAATACTTAGTAACTCAGTCTGTTCTACTCTTAAAGTTGCAGTGAGCCATGTAATAGAAAGCTATATTCTGCCTTTACAGATAACATAAACTTTATATATTCTGCCTTTATAGATAACATATGCTTTGATATTCTTTATTATTACAGAAGTATCTCAGCCTCTCATGTAATTTATTAAATGTTAAGTCTATTTCATTATGAGTTAATTCTGACTAATTTGTAAAAGGTAACTGCTAATGTATTGAACAGATAATAAATCACTGAATTTTTTACACAGTTAACATTTTCTGAAGTGTAAACTAAAACAAGTTATTTCTATTTACGGTCTGTTTATTTTTCCCTGCTGAGAGTTGTTTTTAGCGCTGAAACATTTATCCTGAGACATGTAAAAAAACCTTAGCTGCAATATTAATTATTGGCAACTTTACCTTAAATTTAATTTAAAAAATTTCAGGAGGTGGTATTTTGGGAATACTTTATAACAAAGAGTTTAAACACTGAGCCAGAAGTACACTGGCAAAAGAGGGAGAGAGGGAGGATGGGAATCTGAAGGACAAATCAAGACGACGATTTAAAGCAGTATGAGAGAGTCTCTGGGCCTCTGTCTACTTTCTATAGAGAAAAGAACACTGAGAGTTTAGATTTCTGTCTCTTAAAGGTACTTCTTTTTACTCTGAATAGCCTGACTGTTTGTGATATGTTCACATGCTGCAGGAAGTCTGTGCTTCCTTCTGTGCATGCTTAAAATTCTCTTCTTCAACAGCACTCCTTTTCTAAAACAGCGACACACAGTCCAGCATGGAATGACTGTGTCTGTAAAGCTAATTCTAAAATCTGAAAAACATTTAAGTTCTTACCTTCTGCACTTCTCCAAACAAAAAAAAGAGTTGCAAGCCAAACAAAAAAGGAAAAGATGAAGCAGAATAGTAAAGCTGACAATGATACTATCCGGAAACAGAAAGCTAATAAAAGGGTCTCAATACATTATTTGCACAAAAATAATGAAATATGAGGAGAAATATCAAATATATTGTAATGCAAAGAATGAGAAACATATGTATCAAACTTTTTTTTAGGGACAGTTTTAGAAATTGATATAGAAGGTGGAAGTTCTGCACTGTGCGTGTGGTAAAATATTGGAAAAAGGAAGCTGTGGATACTCCATACCTGGAAGTATTCCAGATCAGGCTGGATAGGGCTTTAGGCAACCTGGGCTAGTGAGAGGCAGGGCAGGGGACCTGGCACTAGATGATTATCTTAGGACCCTTCCAACCTACACAATTCTGATTCTCAGAAATATTTTTCACCTTGAAGGTATTCACAGATAAAATTTATACTGGTCACAAGAAAAAATAGAAAGTAAAAAGGACACAAACCTATTAACTTATCAATCTCACAAAATGTATATTACTTGTTACAAAGTTTTCCAGAAGTTTCAAAGACAGATAAAAATAGCACTGAATTATGTCTGCTTTGCACGTCATTAAACTTTGTCAATTCCATATTCACTGACAGTATTTAAGTTGACAAAAAGGGTTAAAAAACCCACAAACCCATTTCCTAAAGGTAAGCTGGTTCTGCAGTGTTGCTTGTATGATAAACTTCTACTCCTCAAGCAGTCCTAAAAATAAAATTTGGACAGAAAACCAGACAGGTGTGCTCTTATTTCATACATAAGTTTTACTAACCAATATGAATTTCACGAACGCACAACTAAAGGTGGGTCCTCCCCACTTCTCGCATCTTAAAAGCCTGCACCTCTAGAAATAAAATCTTCTTATGGTGAATTACGGACATTCACATCAGCTTTCAAATTTCAAACTATTTATAACAG
Source organism: Rhinopomastus cyanomelas (assembly GCA_013400115.1). NCBI lineage: Eukaryota > Metazoa > Chordata > Aves > Bucerotiformes > Rhinopomastidae > Rhinopomastus > Rhinopomastus cyanomelas. The sequence goes on along the minus strand of VXBP01006273.1, from coordinate 37,757 downwards.
CATGTGTTACTATACAAAGACACAGAGCTCTGCATAGCCTGCTGCAACACTGGTCATACTACCTTGATGATCCTCTAGATCCATATCAAGTCGCTGAATGATCTTTTTAAAATGGTTTGTTTTTTCTTTTACTTCTGTCAATCTAACAAAAAGATAAGGAAATTCAGGGTTAAAAATGTGTTGTAAAAGACATATGTTTTTAGATAAAACTGGAGAAAAAAATTTAGAATAAAAATAGGAAACCCACGTTTATCAAAACAGAAAGAATACTAGGAGGATTGCTACTGTTACAAAAGGTGCGTGTAAAGCTCCTGTTGCTGTAGTCCCTATACATATTAAATACTGCTCCTCTTTTATATTAAAACATTTCTTTGTTTTTAATGTTTGGGAGTTCGTAATTTACTAAACTGCTTTCTCTGCTGCAGGCCATAAAGCTTTGCGGAGGTGCAACTGGTAAACTGCAGCGAAAGACTGCATACCTTAAAAATTACCTACCTGTTCACTAAAATCTATTAAGAAGTTGTCAAATAAAACACTTAATGACATAACCAGTTAAAGAGAACAAGGAAATTACCTTAGAAACAATTTATGTAAACTCTCAAACATTATTCTCAGCTTCTGTTTTTTTTTTAAAATCCTGTTAAACAACATATTATCCAGTCACAAGTGTCAATGCAGGGAGGTTTTAACTAGACCGGGTTTAACCAGCTCAGATTGTAACACTCCCCTGAGTTTGGGGCAAATTTTCAGAAAGGTCTGACAACCAAGAATGAAGGAGCAACACTCTGTTACTGATTAGAACTGAACTTTCTGTAAGCAACTTTCTAAGTCTTTAAGAACACAAAAGAAACCCTTCAATATGCCACTGCAGTAGTGCTAAGGTTCTTAGGTGTCCCTGGCTAACAGCATCTAGTGCTTAATGTCTTCTTCAGTCTTAAACAAGTTAATGCCAGCACTATCAGTAATTTATATTCTCCAGGCATGTTCATAAGGACGGAAAGTGTCCCCTCATGTAGATCTAAATGTCTCATCACTATAAAAGTTGTTCAGCTGAAACAAGAGGATAAATCCTATTCACTGTGGAAGGCAGCAGTAGCAGCAGCTCAGAAAAGTGGTCATGTTCCCAAAGTCCAGAGAAATATGTGAAGGAATTCAACTATCTGTGTTAGAGTGTAAATGTAATTTGTATCAAGAGAATTATAGGATTACTCACTGTCTCTCCATGCTTGCTATTTCTTGACTATCATCCTTAACCTATAAAAAAGTATAATGAATTTAATAAACAGAATCTATAAATGAAAAGGAAACACAAAAAATATTAACTCACTATACAAAGAAACTCAGCGTATGAATTCACAAACCTGCTGTCACATTGCTCAACAACAGCTCTTTTCTTAAAAGTGACACATGCCTAGCCAATGTTCACCTGGTTCTCAATATACGTTTAAGAACTAGACACACTGATCAGTGTCATTCAGTCCAATAATCTACAGTGTATAAACAGACAGCTATGTAACAAGTATAGGCCCTTGGAAATGAGATTGTTCCTGGAGTAGTGTATCTGCTCTGTACCACACACGGATATTGCCTGAAATTATGAAACTGCTCATGGGATCAGTTTTCCCTTGCCAACACAACTCATGAACTGAAACAAGTCAATCAGTTGAAAAGCTGATTGTGCCCATTTTGTTTTGGCAGAACCTGAAACATCTCATACAGCCAATTAATTAATTATTCTTAATTTGAGATTATTTGTGCTGCCTAAGGAGTAAATGAAGGCAAGATTCAAACCCAAAAATTTTCAGATATTAATGTCCCTTAAAAGAGTGACACAGAACATTTTACATTATAACATTGTATGTTCTTGCCTGCTTCAGTAACCTCTCTCTTTCCTCCTGTGGAGATTCCATATTCTTATCTTCAGCAATCATTTGATCTCGGCGTTCCTCCAGCTCATGGAGTTTTTCATACAGACGTACAGCATCCTGTTTCACCTGAGAATGTGCTATTTCCTGTTAGGAAAACCAAACACATACTAGTTATTTACAGATGTCAAGAAAGCATTGCAGAAATTATACTTGTAGTTAATAAAACATACAAACAGGTATGTGTGCACACGTGCGTGCGTGTGTGTGTGTATATGGAACATACATATGGAATATCCTAGTCAGCTACTTCTTGCTTTACGAGTTCATTCTCAGGTTTGATTTTCTGAGTATATTTACCACTTCATCAATTATATGGGATCCTATGCCATATATACTGTTCAAAGTGGTTGGAAAAATGTCTAGTACTATTTAAAAAGTACACTTTCTGAATATAAATATGACTTTATGATTCAGCCCACAGATTCTTTAATCCACGAAAGACCCAACACCAGGAAATTCTCCTCAATCTAGTAATATGACTGTATGAGAAATGTGTGTTCTGTTTGTATGTGAGACAAAAATATCCTAGCAGGTACCACTTTGTGCTTCAACTGCCAGCTGCTTTTGAAATAGAATGAGAAAAATCATTCTCATACATTTTTCAGTTCAAAATGTATTGAAAAGTTAGGTCTCACAAAATTTCATACGTATCTTCAGAGACCAATGCCAAATCAATCAAATGTCACACCACAGATTCAAAATCACAATGTAAAGAAACTTCACCACTGCTACGAAAATTTTGTACTTGACATCTAGCAAAAAGAAGTTTCACCCAAAGCTGATTAGAGTAACAGGTGAAAAACATGAATGCCATGCTTTTGCCTTCCCCTTCTAGGGAATGATCATACAGTATCTGAAATTTAAGGAGGAACACTATAGTACACAGTTCTCTACTGTATTATTTTTTACACTGTAGTTCAAAGAAGATTCATAGAGAGACCACTTCTTTTCATACATACGGCTCTTAGAGCCTCCTCCTTCACATTTAGCATATCCAATTCCTGCTGTTGAACAATCAATTCCTGAAAAGGAATAAAAACCAAAATTCAGACAGAAGTTACTACTTGAAGATACTACAATTTTGCTCTGAAACTCAGTATTTACAAAATGTTGTAAGACATCCCATAGCTGCTCTTAAAAAATTAAAAGACACAATTTTGTCCAGTTTTTCCAGGTTACTTACATCTAATGCCCCCTTACTTTCAACATCAACTTTTCCAGTAAACTCTTTTCATTATTGTTTGCAGTTGGACTATAACCAAACAATTGTTTGCCCTTTCCCCACTATTCTTTTTAAAATCAGTACTGCGGGTGGAATTTATAATTCCTGCTTCAGAAACTGAACTAGCCACCATGGTTTCTGTGCAGCCCAGAAAAAGTAGATAGGCCCTCAGTAATGATTCAGCTCATCTTAATATAGCTAGGAAATAGTGGCCTCAAAATACGTCTATCTCTCTCTGTACAGCATACGCAGATTAACTTTCTAAGACACTGTGCCTAAAACCATATGATTCCAGAGAAACCAGAAATCTTACTGTCTCATGAACATTAGGATTAATGACATCATAAAAATTTTACAAAGACCAGTTAATTTTTCTGATACATTCAGACATATAAGAAAAACAACAAAAAATTTCATTCACATTCATTCTTGGACACAGGAAGGAACATTTCTGCTCAAGTGTACCACAAATACTGCTGGGTCTGGTTTTCCCTTTTATTATTTTTTAAATATGCACTGTACTGTGTGTTACTTAAGATATATCTAAGCATTATAGTGGCTTTTAAAATCTGTATGCATTAATATATTAATTTAAAAGGAAAATAACATAATCTGCTCTTAAAATAATTGACACAAAACCCTGAAGTATTTAATTTTATTCAATTTCTCTATTTCTGAGGCACTTCTACAAATCATAAATAAATGAGTATGCTTTTTAAATTTACTACTCCATTCTTAAGCTGTTTAAATTGTTTCTGGAACCAACTGGGAAAATTTTAGATAGCCACCATGAACTAAACCAACCTGCAAGACTTTTTCATTTGCAGCCTTCATCTCCATATACTTAGTTTGATTTTCCTGTGACATATCTTTTATTATGTCATCTGCTACAACCTTTTCACGTTCGATATCTTCTTCTACAGATTGGATTAACTTTTCTGTGCTGTAAAAATAGATAATTTTTTTAACTTTTACTAAGTGATATTTATATTAATCACTCTTTTCAAACTCTGGTATTCTGAAATGATCTTTTAACACAAAAACTCCACAAACTGTCCAAAAAGCTGTTACCTCTTTGTATTTAGTCTTCTTGCAGTTGGATTAGCCATATAAACACTCATACAATGGAATGGGGAATATGAAGAATTCTTTGTCTTTACAGTACTCACACAGAACTCTCTAGTACTCCCACCCTCTCTACCTGCATAGTCCCCAACACTGGCAAAAGCATTCTACTCTCAGTTGCTCTCAATGAGTGAATTCCTACAATATGAACAGGCGGTTTGAAATAAAGAAGCTGGTAGGCAGTTCCTGAAGGCACCTAAAGAAAACATATATAGATAACAAGACTTGACAGTGTTGTGTGATAATACTAAGACAGGTTACTTTTTAGCAATGAATTGCTGGAATACTGAAGAAGGGAGAGTGGCCTCAGAGTCTCAGGCAGTGTGGACCTTCTCAACCATGCAAGGACTAAGAAATTAGCCATTCCTGACAGTCTTGGTTCATAACTTTACTCTTGTTAGGGAGTCAATGTACTGCAATCATAAGAACTTCTCTACCACTGCACCTATAGCAAAACTATCAGGATATTCAAGTAAGGTATAAAAAGAGTCATTCCCACCAGTTCACATAATGTCTAGTAATTCCTATGAAATTCTCGAAAGCTAGTCAATTTGAGAACATGGCTAAATAAAATTAACAAAAAGTTCCGGACAGTATCTTCCATCCTTTCACAGCTCATGAAAGACTGTTTAAACTGCTGAATTCTGTTAATAAGAAGGACAAAATCACTTGGATACTTTCCTTCAGGATTAGTTTTTCTTCTGTTTTCCTTTAACTCTTCTTAAGTTACAAGATGCCAAAAGAATTAATTGTGTACCTGACACTATCGCATCAATGATGGCAGCCAAGGATGCATTTAAATCTAAAAGATAACACAAAACAGTGAAACTGCAAAAGGATAATCTCAGGTTAAAGGATTAACAAGTATTTCACGGAAACAGAGTAGAGCTGATGCCGGAATGGAAGGTTATCTAGTTCAATCCTACTACTCAAAGCACAGTCACCTAGAATAGCTTGTTTCCATTTTTTTTCAGTTTAGATTTTAGGAATCTTCAGGTATGGAGATCCCATAATCAGTCTAGGCAACGTCTCACTATTTGGACACTCTTCCAGTAAAAAGTGGGCCTTTTTTACGTTTAAATGGAATTTTCTGTTCTCCACTGTGTCTTGTCCTGCTCTTGGACATCACTGAGAAGAGACTAGCTCAGTTTTCGTTACTTTTGCCTATCAGGCATCTACTTTGATAAGACACCCACTAAGTCTTCTCTTCTAGATACAAACTCATTCCAGCTCCTCAGCATTTTCTCAGTTTCCACCAGTCTGGTGAAACATCCTGAGTTGCATCACTTTACAATGAAGAAACATACCTAAGCTATGATCTCTCACTTTCTGTGGCTAACTTGGACTACCCAAGAAACACTGGATGACTGTAATACGACATTAAAGGGAACACCCTTTTGAGAGTAAAAAAGTTGTTCAGATCTAGTCCAAAGAATGAGATCCTACTGTAACTACACCAATTTATGAACAGATAATTAAGTTATACTTGGTAGTGAAAAGCAGTAATTTTAAGCTATGAGAGTAGTTCAATTGAAGACTCTCTGGAAGACATGGAAGTTGGAGCTCACAGGTAGCTGTCATATTACTTCTCCACTGAAGGCTCCTCACCTTATACTCTGAAGCAAGTATCTTACTTGATATGAAACCTGTTGCAAGGTCTCACAGTTAGTTTCTCTTAAATCAAGCTGAGCTGAAGATATGACAGAATAAAAATAATGAAACTGCAGTGAAGAATTCAAGAAAATGCTATGGTTCCTAATTTCCAGAATAAATCAAACTACACATAATTCACCTCGAAAAACTGGCAGTACTAAACATAAGGAGCTTGTCTTGAAGTACAAACCTCGTGCCTTTTCCTGAAGATTTCTTGGCATTTAGGGAAGGAGAGTAGAGTATCACATTTCTCTTGTGTTTCAAAAGACCATGTGGAAGCAGCTACCATGGTTGAGGATAGTGATGCTGCCAAGCTCCACTAGATTTTTCTCATCAACACCTGAGACTGCAAGTATGTATGACAAGAAGAAAGCCTACTTTTCTAGTCCAACCAATGTAAAGTATGTGTGGATAGATACAGAATAACCTCTTTACCTGAAGCAAGTCTTTTTCTGCTACCTGATATGGATCCCTGGCTACATACTTGAAGGTACGTCCTTAAGACTAGAAGTGTCTGATTCAGCTGTGTTAAGTTATCTCTTGTAGAAACCTTTTGACAGAAGCTTAAAACTCAATGACTTTTTAAAAAGCAGAATCAGCAATGGCTGTCACAAAAAATCAGTTCATTAACACAAGTAACTTGGAGGCTACTTATCAAGCTGGATAGGAGATGAAGCCTGGAAAAGTGCCAAACTTCCTGAGATGAGGCAAAAAATGAAACTGGCAATGCCATCACAGAGAATTGTGTAGTTAAATGGTCTCTACAGCCAGTGTTTGAGAAGAATGGAGAATGAAACTTTTTGTAGCTTAAAGGTATGCATTGAAAAGAATGAGCATCAAAGCAAGAAAAAATTTACTGGACGCAGTGACTGTGTACCAGTGCAATCCTTTTTTCAACCTGCATAGATTTGTTCTGAAATGACAGTAACAGCCATTTGTTTTTAAAGCATCTTCCTAAAATACAGCCCATATTACAGACGTCCATAAGTGCATGTAATTTTGTATAAACAATGCACTTTATGTAAAGCACTCCACAGATCCTGAATATGTTTCAAAACAAGAAGACTTAACACATATTTAATTTAGTGCTTGAGATCTTCAGCATGCAAATACCCTGAATTGTTCACCACTTAATGACTGATCAAATAAAAAATTAAAGTCTTTTGCTGTCTCCAGTATTTCTTTAGTTGTTTATAACCCAACTCGCTTTTAAATGGCCTCTTTTAATTCAAGTGCCTCTTACACTGTCTGGAACTTGACATCTGAGTATACTATTGGTAGACTTCCCTATTGGTTGCAGATCCAATTAAATCCAAGATGATTATAGGTAGTTGCTCAACCTAGTCAATCTTTTGCTAAGGATTTTCTAGGTTTTGGTGTTCTTTTTTTTTTTTTACACTAAGTACAAAGGTTGGAGAAAACCGAAGTGCTGTTGTACCATACTATCCTTGTCAGTACATCGAAAAATCTGCACATGTGCACGTAGGCTGCCTCTAAGAAGCAATAGAAAGGTAAGATGCTTCAAACATCTTTTTGATAATGTAGGCTAAGATTTATTAGTATGTGTTTGTTGCCAGACTGGAAACAAATACATCTTAAGCTACATTAACAGATCAGAAATTACCATGAACCTTGGACATGTCAAGTTATTAAGTAAACTGTATTTTAGTATGTCAAGGTATTACCAACATATTGCTATGCTTGCTTTCCTTGAAAATCAATTACTTTTAATTGCAGTTCTTAAAGTCTGGTTCTAGTAAAAACCTAAAACACAATTACAAAAACAGACACTTCCCTGCTGGTTCTTCCTACTGTTTATACGGGTTTCCCCACACAAAATGCAGGAAATCAGATTTGTAAGAAATCTTCCTAAATTTTCAGTAGAAAGTGAAGGAAAAGAAAGGAACCATGCTTTTTACGTAGCCACATACAGTGTGTTCCTTTTTAGAAAGGAAAAGGATTTTAACTTCTTGCTTGAAGTTTTGAAAATAATTCAGATTTCCATTTTCAACTTGGTTGTTATTAACACACAAACTAACCTTTAAAATAATATTGTTACATGTTCTCCGCACTATTAAAGAGAGTACTTTTCTTGAAGTCTGCAAACTGTAATCATACTATCAATCTGTATTTCTAGATTGCCTGGTTAAGGTCCACTCTGCTTCTGAACATCTTGAAAGCGGTATCTTTAAGGTCCAAGTATGACACAAGATACAACTGTTAACACAGTCTGTAATAGAACTTCTCAAACTGTGTCATGTTTTCCACTAGAAATAAACAAACTGGGTCCAACAAGTCTGCAGGCCACCAGCACATCACTGACAAGAATTATAGCTAACACAATAACCACCACAGTGGCTGCTGCTGGTCCCTGACACTGATAATGTCTCCTGCTACTGATAATGTCTATCAAAAAGGTTTAAGAACTTTTTTTGTGTTTAATGTATAATTTCTAACAGCAGTAAAAACACACAATGGATCAGAGCCGTATGAGTGACATTCATCTTCTTTCAAGAAGTTAAGTTTCCATGCTGATTCAGTTAGGTGAATGAGGTCAGCCCTATCACAGTCTTCCAGTACCCATAATTCCTCTAACAGGGATATTAATGAGTACACACTTACCCATTCGTTTTATCATTTATGAGACTGTTGTCTATTAACTTTTCTAAGCAATAAATACATTTTCCATTTACTGATACAGTCTGTTCATTGGCTTTTAGGGTTGGCTCGATTAAGTGAAAGCTGAATATGTTAATTATGATAATCTCAATTTTTCCTCCTAATTTTACATTTAGTAGTATTTATGTAATAAAATTGCATTACATTATAATTGAAATAAAACTGTACCTAGTAATTTGTTAAACTACCACTACAGTAGACACTGGTATTCTGGACCTGGCATACGAAAGTGTTGTTTTTCACTAGGCTGTAAATATGAAACCCTCCTGGCTTGTGATCTGGGCTGTAACACTGGTTTTGCATTCAGTCACTGCTGTCTACAACATTACTTCTCAAACTGTAAGTTTTACATGTGTATAAATTAAACTTACTATTGAAAGATATGCTACAAGATAAAAACATTTTGTAAACTACCGTGTAAACATAAAACTCCTCAAGAGTGAAGTACATAGAAAAAAATAAGAAGATGTGATTTTCTGTGAAATGGACAATTCGCTACTGGAAGTAATTTTAAGTGGGTGAGTAACACCAGTTAATAACACTGAAACATATTTGAGAAGGTATTACATCCCAGCCAAATCTGTCTTTAAGCAACAGGAATACCATCTTTATCTTTAAAGTCATAGAATTCTACAATCATTTAGGTTGGGAAAAACCTTTAACTGTAACAAGCCCAACACTAAACCATGTCTCTAAGTTCCTTTTCTACATGACTCTTAAAAATAACTAGGGATGGCAGTCCAAGCACTTTCCTAGGCAGTTTGTTCCAAGTCCTGATTACCCTTTCAATAAAGAATGTCTGAAACTAAACTTCTCCTGCTGCGATTTGATTTCCTTTTGTCCTATTAGTCATCACTTGTAAGAAGAGACCAACACGCGCTTCTCTACAATCTCCTTCAGACAGTTGTAGACAGCCATAAGGTCTCCCCTGCCTCCTTCACTTTAGACAAAATAGCCCTAGCTCCTTCAGCCACTGCTCATGAGGCTTGTTCTCCAGACCCTTCATTACCTCTGTTGTCTGTCTGTGAACCTGCTCCAGCACCTCAATATCCTTCCTGTATTGAAATGCCCAAAATGGTACACAATATTCAAGGTAAGGCCTCCCTAGTGCCGAGTACAGGAAGAAGATCACTTCTCCAGGCCTGCTGGCCACACTATTTCTGATACCGTCCAGGATCCTGTTGGCCTTCCTGGCTATCTGTCTACACTGCTGGCTCATAATTAGCCAATGATCAATCAATTCATCCAGGTCTCTTTCTACTGTGCAGCTTTCCAGCCACTATCCCCCAAGACTGTAACAGTGGACTGAACTGTTGTGACCTAAGTGCAGGATCTGGCATTTGGCCTTGTTTACATCAATTTGGAATCAAAAGCAACAGTTATTTGGACAAGGCCAACTACTGCTCAGGTTTGAGGGACTGAGTTAGCACTTGCTCAAGACAGGTCCAAATGTTCCTAAGAATGTTTAAAATGTGGTTTTTTTCAGGGATTAATTTAATGGATTTTGCATTTATCAGAGAATGGACAGCAAGGAAGAAGTCTTGATTAACAGGGAAATAATAAAACTGGTATTGCAGTACTTTCCCCATCTCACTGTGCAGTATTATACCTGCTGCTTGTTCATCTTTTGGCACAAATATAAAGAAAAAAAGCCCCACACAATGGATATATTAAGCACAGAAGAGGCACTCCATCTACATGTATTTTAAATATGCTGTTTACACCCAATCTGGTCACAGCAGTAACAAGCGGAACACAGGCTACTTATTTAGTAAGAGGGATAACACAAGCAATCTGATTCCAATACGTAGAACCTCCTCTAAACGGTATCTTGATGCTAAACAATATTGTGCAATGATGCGTACATGTATGTTCAAAGAAATCTACACTTTTCACAAAACAAAAGTTTCCAGGTATTGAGAGTAAACACTCACAAACCTGAAGACTGCAGCTATGTTAAAGTTCAATGCAGTACCAACATTAAGCGCTGTACTTGCAGTAATATACTAAATGTTTCATATTGGAAGATCGGCTAAAGAATGTTTTAAAGAGTAAACAGTGCTGGTTTTAGAACAAAACATTTGAAAAATCGTATTTGAATTAATTGTCATCAATGAATCCACTTCCCCTATGACACCTCCTGTTCAGATTGTGAATCACAGAATGTTAGGTGCTGGATGAGACTTTTGCAGATCATCTAGTTCAACCACTCCGCTAAAGCAAAATCACCTACATGTATTTAGGTGACACCTTCACCACTGGACCTCCCTACAGCATTTAATGGTTGTCTTTCTCTTTTTGAAACAGGTCACTTATGAGGAATCTGGAAAGAATCTCTCCGATATCCCCTCTAACCTTTTCCAAAACATTACTAAATTAAGCCTCAAAAATAATAAAATCACTTTAAAAGATACTGACAAGGAGATTCTTCGAAGTTTTATTAATCTCATTGAACTTTATCTGAATGAAAACCTGATTACTGTACTGTATAATAACAGTTTCTGCAATCTGACAAAACTTGTAATTCTGGATATCAGCAACAATCATATTAACACAGTTCACAAAGCAGCATTTGCAGGATTAAAACAACTGTCAGTGTTGAATCTGTCCTGTAACGCAATCACTCAACTAGATTCAGATGCATTTACTTCTCTAGAAAGTCTGATGGTTTTAAATCTACAGCATAACTTTTTGAAATTTTTTCATATAAAATCATCTTTTATACTGATCAAAATTGTTTTAGCTGGAAACCCATGGACCTGCTCCTGTGAACTCCTTGATTTACAGTTGTGGCTAAATGCCTCAAATGTGACAATGGGTAAGTTTGGTAAGCGCAGCATTACTGCATCAGACAGCCTTATCTGCTTTTTCTTGATAAGGATAATATACACCATCAACTTTTCTGTGTTTTGTAGTAATACATTAGTTATCCATTATATTTTTTCAGATTACTGTTGTTAATTAATTAACATATCTCATAGCCTTTCCACTGCTCACATTCACAGAAAATGAAAACAACACTGTATGTACATTCCCAAACACCATGGAAAAATTCTCCATCAAGATGGCAGCTATCCAACCAGCTGATTGCAAAACTGAAAGAGCTTCCTTAGAAAACACTGTTACTCCTGCCATTAAGCTTAAAAGTAGTGCCTTACTAAGAGATCTGACTACAGACAACACTACTGGAAACAATGGAACACGTGCAGGTAATATACTGGTGTTTCACTTTACTGCATACAAGCTCTTTGGTTTGCTGTTCCATGATTTCACTCTATTTCGTATTCCCAGTACACTGCAATTTCTTCCATAAAAGCCAGGGCTATAGAACAAATATATTTTCAGGTTTTGATATGCTCTGCTGAGGAAGTGTTCAAAATTCTCTAACAATTCTACAAACTTGAAGACATTTCAAAGACTTGAAATTCCTACAGTTGTCCACATATCTGCCCAATAGAACTAGGGAAACAAATTCATTTATGTCTTCTGAATTAATCTGCTCTCCTAAAATGCGTGTGAGCCTATTAACTTTACTCCTGCCCTCACCTGTGTCCTCTATAAAGGATATGGATATCCCTATCCCATATTCTTTGAAAATGTTGGTGATAGTCTCCATTCTTTTCTTCACTTTTTGATGTTAATCTCATTATATTCTGTAATACTCTAGCTTTTCTTCAGGTAAAATCAGTTCCTTTTCTTACATAAAAATTAGCGTTCTTCACCACTCTCCCATACTTTATTATTTTCTTCCAGATAAAGAAAAAACATCTCCAAATACATACATAATTTGTAAGCTATCACTGCCATACACTTTTTTGCTGTAGCAGCCATAGTCTATTTTAGGGCTGCGGCTAGTATAAAAAGCCAGCCGCTAAATAACTACTGGTAATTCCAGGCTCCTGAAATTTTTACAAAAGAAAGACAATTGAAGGGATATGCCAAATAGAAGATGCAGTATTTTAGGATGCGGACATTATCACCACACTAAAAATGAGGCCCAGGAAACAGAATTTGAAAAGCCCAATCTTGGAATTTGAAGTTTGAAGAAACTATTATTTTAATTTTATATGTCCCCAGAACTTTATCTGACTTTGAAACTACTCTTTTTTATGAACATGCACCGTGGACTTATAGTGCAAGGAAATACAACATGTACCTGCATTTTTAGTCTAAGTCATGTTACTGGCTGGACACACTCAGTAATTTCCTTATGATTTATTTTGTGAGTGCTCTAAGTATGAAAAAAATCATACTGGAGTTCTTGCTGGTATTTCTCATAAAGACGACTCTTCTTTTTTTCCTGTCTGTTTTAAAGAGTTACCACTTCTCGGCAAAAGTTGGATCTTCCTAGCGGGTGTCCTAGGATTTGTCCTAAGCACTACACTTCTGATATTCACTGCTATAAAATGCCCAACATGGTATCGGTATTTGATCAGCTACAGCCACCGTCGTCTGGAAGAAAATGACTCAGAGATGTTTGAACAGGAGTTCTCAGCTGACGTGAGTTCTTTTCCTACAGAATCAGGTACAAATGATGAGGATCCCATAGAAACACTTGAGGAAATTCATGCATTTGCCCCTGAGGAAGATGGATTTATTGAGGATAAATACATAGATTCTTATGTAACTGAGGAACAGTAATGTCTAATACAAAAGATTACTAACTGGCTTTTCAAAACTGTAGTTTGCTTGTAGTTCCATATTACTAGTTATGTCCAACACAAAATGAAGCTAAGCAGGCAGCCTCCTTTCATTTTGTCAAACCCGTAGCAAGATATATCTGCACGAATTACAAAGCTAAAAATGTGGTAATGTCCATACGTTATTGTCACAAGTACTTCAAAACACACAAAAATAATCATAATCCCCCTTTTATAAGAACCTATTTAGGAGAGAGCTTACTGTATATTTCTTAACACAAAGAAGTCTTTACAAATTAGTTTGTGAAGCTGGCATAATCGCTAATGCTTTCTTTGATAACAAGTCCCGAAAGGAAAAATAATTTCTCCAGAATGCTGAAGCAGACCACTGTCAGACTGAATCCAAAGAAATGGTGTCACAGACCAGTATTGTATTACGCAGAACTACTGAAGCAGTCATGAACTTGGAGCTTTTTCACCCCTACTAGCATAGCAAGAAAGACCAACTGCCCCATTCCCTTAAATGTGTCTACACACAGTAGATATTATTATTAATGAGAATAAATTATCATTAATGCATATCTAATATCTCTATGCCTTAGTTTCTACTGAAACACATTTCTTTGTCTTAATGTTTTCTTATAACTTAAAAACGCATTTAGAGGTAGAACGGGTATATTTTCAAGCTATTGAAAACAGCAAAATTATTGAAAACCAACTCAGTGAATTTTTTAAAACGTGTTTGTCTCATAATTGAGACTGCTCTCACTGGCAAGAAGCGGGATTGTTATCTGTTTGTCCTGCACATCTCCTGCCCTGTGAAACACCTCAAAAACTCAACTACTCAGTGTATCACCACATAAGCCATTCTTATCACTCAAAAATTCTTACTGTAGGCACCTCATTGTCCTTACCTTCTCCTCTGTGCACATTCACCTTACCCACCTTACCAGGCAGGAATCTGTTATAATTCCCACTTCCACTTTTTCCCACTGTTTTCCCTGACTGTGCTACTCCACAACGTATTTTCAAAACCTCAACACCTCAACAGCAGTTTGCCAAAAGACAGGCATCTCCAGTGCTACGTAACTACTCCTGGCTGGCATGGTAAGTATCTCCACAGCAATTACTCAGAAGAGTTTAATGCTAAAAGCATCAGCTTCAGCCTACGTTCTTGAGACTGACCAGGTACCACCGCACTGTTAAGGAATTTATGAATCAGAGAAAACCTTAATTTTGCCAAGTTCAGTTATAATTTTAACACCTTTGGAGATGCACAGATTTTATGTACTTACGCTTGTCTTTCTCTGAAAATTTTATCCACGCTTTGATCATCTTGGTCATTCTGAACCTTTAGCTTTAAAAAAAAGAAAATATCTTTATGAAAATAAAACATATTTTTGATAGAACATATACTAATAAAGATTTTATATATAAGTTCAAAGTTTCCTTTAAACGAGAAAAAAGCCTCTTAGAATTCAGTACACAAAGGGGCAGCATGAGGCCACTTGCTCTAGAGGTTCATCGCACTTCATACTGAAGGACCTTCTGATGTGGTAAACATCCACTGGAAACCAAAAGACAGCACTCTATTTCTAAAGGGAATATATTCAAGTTTCTAACAAATCAGTTCACTTAGTATTACTGTGGTACCTATTCAGGCAACACTTCCTAAAATACTCCTCAAGCCAATGGAAATCTAACACTCAGAAAGCATTCCATTCTTCTCTTTAAGATGCAGACATTGTGAATTTATTTTTAAATCAAATGTTGCAGGGGGGAGATAAACTGACCAAAAATACTCGGATTATTTTTCAACCTACCAAAACAAACCTTTTCTAATACTAGTTTCTTTTGTTTAAGGACACAAAGTGATCAAAAGAAATCAAAAATGCTTAATTCTGCTCATGTCTGAATTTCTAAAGGAATAATCTGCGTTAGAAAATAAAAGAAGAACTAAGATCACTGACTTTGTAGTTGACCGTGTCACAGACCTATTTAACTTTTGTTAGAGTCATTTAAAAGGCAGAAGACAAAAGAGAATAAAATTTCCAGAAGTCCAAGCAGCTTCACAAGGCAGTGCTCACTAGTGAATCTACCTTTCGTAGGTAAGTTGTGGAGTCTCCTTCTCTGGAGACATTTAAAACCCACCTGGATACATTCCTGTGTGACTTGGTCTAGGTGATCCTGCTGTAGCAGGGGGATTGGACTAGCTGACCTTTCGAGGTCCCTTCCAATCCCTAATGATTCTATGATTCTACGAAGTGGTCTACGCTCCCAAGTCAAATAAGGAATGTTTTAAAATTATTTGGTTTGGGGTGACAGACTTATCAAGTCTAAAAGACAGGTCCTATCTTTTCCCAAAAGATAGCCCTATCAATCACAGCATTGTTAACACAACAGTTCAGAGAATTGTCTCACTACCGACATCTTCCTAGTATTAGAGTTAACAGAACTGGAAAACATGGGTAAGTTTTAAGTTAGTGCTGTGCATTTTCAGGTATGTCCTATATTCAAAGAATCAAAAACTCTTACCATATTGTAATCTCTGATCACTTCTGCTATATCTGTATTGGTGTTAAGCATATCCACAACCTGAAAAAGAGACAGAATTCCAACATCTTATTTCTCTTATCTTTTAATGACACACAAAAAAAATCAGACCAATCTATTGCAACTCATAAAGTTCTTAGGAAAACACATCAATTTTCTGTAACTGTGCCTGATAAAAGATTATTTGGGAATCTGAACGTATTGCATGCAGTTTTCCTCTTAAGGTAAAGGAAGTACACTTCATCGGTTTTTCCTATGTTTTCATCTTTCTCCTTTCCAGTAACTGAACCTGTACATTTTTACAGAGAAATGCCAGTGAAAGAGATGTGTCTGCATATAAAGCAAAATAAAAAGCAAAGGCACTACAAAGAGATCACTCAGTAGCAAAATTTGATAGTTGCATACCATGTTGTAGTCTGCTAGCTGACCTTGAAATTCTCTGATGTCTCCAGCTAAAGCCTCTGCCCTAAAGACAAAATGTCAAAGTTAAGTTAGGAAGACTCATATACATAAAAATAAAAGTAAAATCATTTAATGGTTCTTTGAAGCCTGCTCAATACCCAAGAACAGTCTTCTGACTGAGTAGGTCAGCACTGCATTAGCTGAAATCCATCACACCTTTTTTCATACGACAAGTAGACAGATCTCTCCTGTCTGTACACTTCTACTTCTTCCTGAAGCTTGTTTATTTCTGTGGTGAGTTCATTTGTTTTGCTTCTGAAAAAAAAAGCAAAATACAACTGTTAGCATAAGAATGTACAGCTAAGACGCAAAAGAACAGTAAATATTTGAAGTGTGGGTGTCAGAAGGGTGGAGCCAGGCTCTTCTCAATGTCATCTAGTGATAGGACGAGGGGCAATGGTTGTACGCTGGAACATAGGAGGTTCCACATAAATATGAAAAGGAACTTCTTCACAGTGCAGGTAATGGAACACTGCAACAGGCTGCCCAGAGAGGTTGTGGAGTCTCCTTCACTGGAGACGTGTTCCTGTGCGACCTCGTCTAGGTGATTCTGCTGTTGCAAGGGGATTGACCGAGATGATCTTTCGAGGTCCCTTCCAATCCCTAATCATTCTGTGATTCTATAATTGTACTTTAGTGTGTAAGTGCAGTCAGTATCTCTTTCCCACACTGCATCTGTTTCAAACCAGTATTTAAAGAAGAGCTGGATAAGCAAGCACAAAGGCAGAGTGAGTCTATCAGATAAAATCATAAATAGTTAGAAAATCTGCATATTATATAAAACCTTTTAATTAGCTTTTTTGCCTGCTTGTTAAACAGATCTGAATTATTCTCAAATGGACTTTAAAAAAAAAGCCACACTATCATTTCACATAATGTAGATATTGTCCACGTTTAGAATTACACATTTTAGGACTGATTATTCAATACTGCAATATGAACAACCAACAGAGCAGCATATGGAATAGAACTTCCATGCAGCCTTGCCTTTGTCTTTATTATGTCCATGTGTAATCTGAGAAAAAAACACCTGAAATGTACTTGTGATACTGCTTCTTACAAATGGAGCTATTAGACCTATGAAGTATTACAAATGGAAACTCAAAACCACTGACCATCCTTTTATTGACACTGTGAGAGTTCATTTATCTAGAAAGACAAATAACAAAACATCAAGGGAATCTACTTGTACTTGGACATAAGCATAAAATTCCTTTCTTCCTACAAACTCATGTAAAATCACCTTAACACTTAGAAGAGGACATATCTCTGTGTAACTGAACACCATTCATCCCATGCTATTGCTAAGCATCACAGACTTCATGCGAGAAAGGGAATGGAGAATTAAATCTGTAGTTTTAATGTATTGTTAAGACATACCTCAGAAGTCCAAGGTAATATGTTTTATCCATTATCTGTCTTTGAGGACCTGGTAAAGGACAGAATATCACATATTGTTAAAAACCCACATTATTCTTAATGAACTATAAACAGTTAGACAACTTGCAGTCAGACATCTGCTTTCTTCTCAATGTTCTTGAATAGATCTTACCTCATTAGAGCAAGTAAAGGCAGAAATTGTGAAGAAACATTCCTTTCCCACTTATATGAACAGTCACTATATAATGTCATGCTTTAATTAATTTCCAGTGACTGAAGAAGACACATCTTGTTTTATTCTTCTCAATTATGTTTAAAAACAGTGCAGGCACAGAAAAGCTTTTGACTGACTGCCAAGAGCAAACAAAATAAAGATTCTTTAATTCTCCTTTTCCTTTCTCATACTCCTATTAATCATGGCTATTCACTCTGCAATTCATACAGCAATGGATCGTTTTCCTTTAAAAACATAAATATTCCCTTAAAAGTTTTGCAGATGCCTTGACTGCTATTTTCAGTTAAAAATACCTTTCAATGCTGTTTTCATTCCAGTTAATCCCTGTTGAGTCACTGGACGGTCTGCAACTTTAATCTGAGATGGTAAGACTCCTCCAGTAGTTGAAGAACCACTACGAGAACTGGGCCTCGATGTACTAGGAGGCATCTATAAAAAACACACAACACAAATGTTCCAACTCTGAATTATCAAATTATTATTCTTATGCATCTGCCAAAGCAACTAAAAATTTGTGTTAGTCTCTAAACTTTTCCTATAAGAACATTTCTTACAAGAAAGCATACATCTTCTAGCATTTACATTTACATTTCCTTAGGGAAATAAAGCTTCAGTGAAATTTCTGCTGCCTAGAGGTTACGTATGACTTCTGAAGAGCTGCTCACTTCTCCCCGTCCACAACATAGATGCTATTAAGGTCTTGATGCAAGAGCTCCTTAATAATTTTCAGTCAGTCAGAAAACCAAACTGTCTATTATTAAAGTTTTAAAATTCTTCCCAAAAAACTATCATTCCAGTAATGGTACTAAACCAAAATTTAAAAAAACCACAAAAAAGAACGAAATATAATTAAATTGGTGTTAGTTTTTTTAACGTACCCCTGTTGGTATTCTGTTTGCTGATGGAGTCCTTGATGAGGAGGCAGGCCCTGTGGTCAGTCCTATTCCAGATCTTGAAGAAGGACGAGTTATTTGACGTCTGTGACTGCTGGCCATGCTTGTTCCTTTTTGAACTTCTCTGGAAATGAAACAGTCTTTTAATCTGCACAAGTTCTTTAGAACTATAGAGCCAAGGGAGAACACCTTTTTAAAGCTTAATTCTTCCCCCTGTTTAAATGACGAGGCATAGACAGCGCTCGGGAAGGCCCTTTTCCCGTGCTTTGTCCTCTATTTACGAACACGAAGCTCCTGCTAATTCTTGCGGCATTTGCGGGTTTCAGCCGGTACATGTATAGTTCAGGCCTCTCATGACTTGGAGTGCACCGCACGCAGCTGCTGCGAACGCACCAAAGCCGCTGCGGTATGCCAGCAACGGCCCCGCCAAACTGCGCAGTCGCGGCGGAACGCGAGAGATCTAAACAGCGTCCCAAGGGTGTCCGGAGGCCGCGCGATGAATCTTGGGAGGTGCCTCATAGATGCAGCTGTCGCGATCCTGCAGACGCCATTTCCGGTGCGGGAGAGGGAGGCTCATCCTCCCGCTGAGGAAGCGGCGCTGTGGCCTGTACGTACGTGCCTTTGGCTTCGGCTGTCGTCTGCGGGGGTTTCGGCTGTCGTCTGCGGGGCTCTCGATGGACAGCCGGAGCACGAGTATGGCGCAGGAGCGCGGCGTGTTCCGGCTCCGATGCTCCCTCGCGGGACACGAGCAGGACGTACGGGGCCTCGCCAGTAGCCTCTTCCCCCCGGAA
>VXBP01006273.1:0-14773 GCA_013400115.1 Rhinopomastus cyanomelas | reverse complement strand
GTTTAACAAGGCCAAGTGCTGGGTCATGCACTTTGGTCACAACAAGCCCCAGCAACGCTCCAGGCTTGGAGAAGAGTGGCTGGAGAGCTGCCTGGTGGAGAAGGACCTGCAGGTGTTGATTGATTGCTGGCTAAACATGAGCCAGCAGTGTGCTCAGGTGGCCAAGACAGCCAATGACATCCTGGCTTGTATCAGAAACGGCGTGACCAGTAGGAGCAGGAAGGTGATTGTGCCCCTGTACTCAGCACTTGTGAGGCCACACCTCGAGTACTGTGTCCAGTTTTGGTCACCACAGTACAGGAAGGACACTGAGGTGCTGGAGCGAGTTCAAAGAAGGGCTCCCAAGCTGGTGAAGGGGCTGGAGGACATGCCCTATGAGGAGAGGCTGAGGGAGCTGGGGTTGTTTAGTCTGGAGAAGACTGAGAGGGGACCTTATTGCCCTCTACAACTACCTTAAAGAAGGTTGTAGCAAGGCTTCTCTCCGATTGGTGATGATAGGATGAGGGGAAATTGCCTCAAGTTGCATCAGGGGAGGTTTAGATTGGATATTGGAAGGAAATTCTTCACTGAGAGGGTGTTTAGGTGCTGGAATGGATTGCCCAGGGAGGTGGTGATGTCACCATCCCTGGAGGTGTTTAAGGAATGGGTGGATGCGGCTCTTGGGGATATGGTCCAGCAGTTAGGCACTAGGAGAAAGGGCTGGACTTGATGACCCTGGAGGTCCTTTCCAGCCATGACGATTCTATGTTCTCTGATTCTGTGATCTGTGCTTAAAAAATCTCTTTAAATTGCTGACCTAAAGTTGATGGCAATGTACAAAAAGTGTCAGTGCTGATTTGAATGTTCATTCCAGTTTGCAGCCTTTCATCGGGGAATTTTGGTACCTTAGTAAGTGGATCATGGGATGCAACAGCCAAAGTGTGGTTGAATGACAAATGCATGATAACACTGAAGGTATGAAGGCCCTCTAAACGTATATAAAGTAGGTACTCTGAATTAAATTCTGACAGATCTAACGATGTTGGGTTGTGGTTTGTTGTTGGTTTTTGTTGGATTTTCTTTTTTGCAGGGTCACACAGCTGCAATATGGGCAGTGAAACTACTGCCTGAAGGGGGTTTAATACTGACTGCTTCGGCTGACAAAACTATTAAACTGTGGAAGGCGGGCAGATGTGAAAGAACATTCACAGGTAAATGTTTGTTATTTCATCAGGGTTATGTGTTATTTTAAAAAGAAAAAACAGATATAAATTGAAAAATTTTTAGGCATGATTTTAAAGTGTCTCAAGTTGTATGCCCAGAAATTGTAACTATTAAAGTGGTTTCATTTTCAGAGGAATAATGAGCAATTAATTAGCTTTTTTAAACTCATGTAATGTAGATTGATTGCTAGGATTTAGACATGAGATAAATCTTAATGTTTTCTTACTGCTAATGGAAATAAGTTGCATTAAAAGTTTTTCTTTCGTTTATTAAGGACACGAGGACTGTGTGAGAGGTTTGGCTGTTATCAGTGAAGAGGAATTTCTTTCTTGTTCTAATGATGCCAGTGTTCGAAGATGGAAGATCTCTGGCGAGTGTTTGCATGTGTATTATGGACATGCAAATTATATATACAGCATTGCCATCTTACCTGAATCTAATGGTAGGAATTTTTCTTGTGATTATTACCCAGTCAAAATGAGATGAGAAAGTAGACATTCTGTAGTTCTGTGGAAATGCAACAGCACTTAAGGTAGTATTTAATTTACTACTTTCCTTCAGCATATATTTTTAAAATACTGGCTCCAGATCACACCTTCTGCAGAATTTCTCTGGCAGTAGGTGAGAAGAAAGGTCCTGAGTTAGGCTTCATGGGTAAGGCTGAAGTTTTGGTGAATCAGTCAACAAAACTGCCTAGCTTACTATCCATATTCCTGCACTGTTGCAGAGTAATAAAATGTTGATGCATGGCTTACCAGACTGAGCTAATGCAGAAAGCACAGTATCACAGTACAGTAGGGATTGGAACGGACTTGGAAAGATCATCTAGTCCAATCCACCTGCCATAGCAGGAGCACCTAGAACAAGTCGCACAGGTGGGTTTTAAACATCTCCAGAGAAGGAGACTCCACAAGCCCCTTGGGCAGCCCATTCTAGTGCTCTGTAACTGTGCAGAAGTTCCTTCTCATATTTACGTGGAACCTCCTACTGAAAGTTTTTGAAGCACATTGTAAATAATTGAAAGATGTTATGTGCAGGGATTAATTGCATTTGTTTTCAGAGTTAGAGATTTAGAGTTTCAGAACTAACTATTGCAGTTGGTTGCAGAAGAAATTCTAAGTCAGTGACTTTTGTGTGGTGTAAGGTACAGTTTTTTGCATTTGTCCAATAGTTAAAGCATGTGTGTATAAACAGATATGATTCATAAATCTCTTTATGACTTAAAACTCTTCATTAAGGACTCTTGTAGTATAATCCCATCAGACTCTACTACCTTCTAGCTTCTTAGGAACCTACTTGCTGGCAGTACATCAGAAATGGAGAAATCCTTAAAATAAGCGCTAAGCATAACTAAAACAATAGTGAATTGTCAATATTCTTCCCAAATCCAAAGCACATCAGCTACTAGGAAAAAAATTAACTCTGTCTCAGTCCAGATCAGGGCAAGGAGTTCCTACAATTCAGGGTACATCAGGTAAGTTTCTTGATAAAGCAGTCCTACTTTCCAAAAGTGAATTTAGAAGATGAGTGAGGCTACATAACTAGTGTGAGCTGGAACAGTGGTGGTTACAAGATTGTTCAGGATTATTTAATCTCTTGTAGAGGAACACTTTCTGTCTTAAGTATAATTCTGTCTTAATCTACAGTTTATGCACTTGTTTGAGAAGATAGCTATGTGATGGCTATTATTTGGCTTTATTCTTACTGATTAGAGAAGTATTAAATGGTGGAGGGGTTCTTGTACTGTTCTGATTTTATATACCTGGTTGCAGAATGGAATCTACTATCACTGTGCACTAAAAGTATACCTTAAAAGCTTCTGTATTGTTTTTGTTTTTCAGATTTTGTAACTACTGGAGAGGATAGAACTCTTAGAATTTGGAAACAGGGGGAATGTGCTCAGACAATCAGACTCCCAGCTCAGTCTGTATGGTGTTGCTGTGTGTTAGACAACAGAGACATCGTAGTTGGTGCGAGGTATGAAGGTTGTACTGTCAATGTGTTTTTAGATCAGAGTCTGTGGACACTTGATGAAATTGCAGGCACCACTTTCACCTATATTTAAAAATAGAATGATCAAATTTTGCATAGGGATTAAAGTTAAAAATTTAGAATGTAAACATTTTCATCTGAAATGTAATTATTTTGTTAATTAATCACAAAGGTAGATAGTTCTTTGGGAGTAAGGTAAACTATAGACTGAGCGTGGACTCAAAATTACTGTGTAAAGAACCGTTTTGACAGGCATATCCTACCTTGATTTTTAAAGTTACACTACAACAGGAATACCTGGCTAAGTTCTTTAGATGTTTATAGCATGAGAGCTAATTCCTTTCATAAAAGTAATTGGGAGAAGTTGTAGGGGGCAGTGATGGTTTCTCATCACTTAAAAGTCACCAATAGAATATATGCAATAATTTTGATTTTTAAAAGTCTTTGCAGTTAAATGTTTTATCTCTGTTCAGTGATGGAATTATAAGAGTGTTTACTGAGTCGTTGGAGCGTACAGCAAGTGCTGAAGAGATTCAAGCTTTTGAAAATGAGCTTTCCCAGGCATCCATTCATCCTGACACTGGAGATTTAGGAGATATTAATGTTCATGACTTTCCTGGAAGAGAACATCTGGATGATCCTGGTAAATTATTGCACTTGGGTCATGTTAGAGGTGCTATCACATCTCAGTTGAGTTATTAAACTTTGCACAGTTTACAAAAGTGCAAGCTTTGATTGCTTTCAGTGGAGTTGAAGAAAATAGTTTCGTTTTGCCCTACTATAATGATATTAATTCTTCTGGAGGCAAGACTAGATTAAATAAACTTATTTTTAAGACTAAAATGGAAACCAAATACTATTTTTTGAGACTATTTAGACAAAGGTGACAGAGGGTGCTGCAATGTGTTTTGAGATGTTTTAGATCTGTTGTGCCAGCTATGCCAATAGAGTAGGAGATGATTAATAAATTTGTAACTTACAAAAAGACTGCCAAATAATGTTTGAGGGTTTTTTTTCCGTGAAGAGTTGGATGCAAATTGTCTGCTTT
Organism: Rhinopomastus cyanomelas; assembly: GCA_013400115.1. NCBI lineage: Eukaryota > Metazoa > Chordata > Aves > Bucerotiformes > Rhinopomastidae > Rhinopomastus > Rhinopomastus cyanomelas. The sequence continues at coordinate 10,530 of VXBP01006273.1, read as the reverse complement.
AGCTTTCTGTTTGAAATGTGGTTTGTCTTTACAGACTCTATTCACACTTTACAGAGACTTAGAGTTCCTGAGAATACAGTGGAGGCAGTGTTAATTAGGATTACTCTTAGACAAATATGTTTTTCCAAGGTGATCAGTGACCTTAGCCCCTGGCTCTAATCAGCAAGTGGCATAATCTTATGAAGCTTTCCATCTTGTTAGACCATGGGAGATTATCACCTTTCTTGATTGTCATGTCCCTGGGAAAATGGTCAACTTTTGAAATAGCCAACTTAAAGGACTGCTATTGCAGCTTAGTCTGGTGGCAGATACCACTAACATAATTGTAAAACTCTTGTCAAAATTTTTGGAGTAAGATGTGAACTACTTACTTCCTGTGCTGTAACTTTATATGTTGGTGAACTAGCTTTTACATTGGAGCATTATCTGAAGTTTTTGTTCTTTCCTAACATAAGTCATGTTCTTCAGTTTGTTAAAACTAAAATGCTCCTGTCCACAGGAAGAAGAGATGGACAGACTCGCCTTATTAAAAATGATGGGAAAGTGGAAGCATATCAGTGGAGTGCTGGTGAAGGAAGATGGATAAAGATTGGCGATGTTGTTGGTTCTTCTGGAGCTACACAACAAACATCTGGAAAGGTTTTGTTTGAAGGGAAGGTATGTACAAACTTGAATTGCATTTTTCCTTTCTGAGTAAGCTGTTTCTTCATTTCCCAGTTGTTGTTTAGGTAAATATAATTTAGGAAGTAGACATTGGTTGGTACTTTTGTGCTCTCTTTGAGGTAGAAGTATAAATACTACGTAATTGCCTTTGAAACATGTTTTGTAAAATGAGCAAGCCAGTGGTGACAGGACAAAATTATTAGCAGAGAAACGACTAAGGTATCAGCAATAAATTCTAGAGAACTTCTTTCCAAAGAAAGTGAACTGTTCAATTTATAATGACTTACAGAAAGCCTGGTACCTAACACATTTTAGGTATCCCTTTTCTGTAGTAAGATTTGAACTATATGCAGTATTAGCAATGTAGGTATGAGTATTTGGGATTTTTTTTGAGATTTTAGCCCTGACTGTTACTAGTCTGTATTTGGTATATCATATATAAAAAGTGCTGCCCAACTTCTAATCTGTTTTTATTCTTATTCTATTTAAAGGAGTATGACTATGTTTTCACTATTGATGTAAATGAAGGTGGTCCTTCCTACAAACTGCCTTATAACATCACTGATGATCCTTGGTTGACTGCATATAACTTTGTAGAAAAGAATAATTTGAGTCCTGTGTTTACGGATCAGGTGGCCTACTTTATTATGGATAACACTAAGGGACGTGCAGTCTTCAATGCAAGTTCTGAATTTTCAGATCCCTTTACAGGTAAAACTTCTCAATTGAATTGACATCAGTCATCCCAGTTTTGTGTCATCAGCACACTTGCAGTCTGACCCATCTTTCAGATTATTAATGAGGATATTAAACAGGACATAACACAGTACTGACCTCTGGGGGTACACAGTCACTGACTGGACTCCAGGTAGAATCATAGAATCATTAAGGTTGGAAGAGACCTGCAAGATCAAATCCAGTGATCACCCAGTGTCACCATGTCATAGAATCATAGCATCATTGAGGATTGGAAGTGACCTAGAAAGATCATCTAGTCCAATCCCCCGACACAGCACAATCACCTAGACCAAGTCCCTCAGGAACACATCCAGGTGGGTCTTGAATGTCTTTAGTGAAGGACACTCCACAGCTCCCCTGGGCAGTCTGTTCAGTGCTGTCACCCTCACTGTGAACAACTTCCTTATTTATGTGGAATCTCCTGTGTTCCAGCTCACACCCATTGCCCCTCGTCCTATCACTAGATGACATTGAGAAGAGCCTGGCTCCATCCTCCTGACACCAACCCTTCCAAGCTGAAGAGACCCAGTTCCCTTAGCATCTCCTCATAAGGGAGGTGCTCCACTTCCTTCATCAACCTTGGTGCTCTACACTGGACTCCCCCCAGCAGCTCCACATCCCTCTTGAACTGAGGGGCCCACAACCGGACACAATACTCCCGATGTGGTCTCACCAGTCCACTAAATCATGTTTATATGTGCCAGATCTATACGGGTTTTATTTAACACCTTCAGGGATGTTGGTTCCACCACCTCCCTGGGCAGGCTCTTCCAATATCTAAACGCTTTCAGTGAGGACATTTTCTGAGGTCCAATCTAAACCTTTTCTGGTATAAAGCGGAAATGGTTGCATGTTTTTTATCACTAGTGGCCTGGAGAAGAGGTCACCCCTCTACAACCTCCTTTCAGGTAGTTTTAAGGAGGAGCAAGGTCTCCTGTCAGCCTCCTTTTCTCCGGACTAAACAATCCCAGTTCCATCAGCTGTCTTCCAGACCCTTCACTAGCTTTGTTGCTCTTTTTTGGACACACTGCAGCACCATAATGTCCTTCATGTATTTAGATGCCCAAAACAGTACTTGAGGTGAGGCCTCGCTAGTGCTGAGTAGAGAGGGGTGGTCACTTCTCTACTCCTGCTGGCTACACAATTTCTGATGCAGGCCAGGACGTCCTTAGCCTTCTTAGCCTCCTGGGCACTATGCTGGCTCACATTCAGTCAGCTGTCAGTCGACACTTCCAGATCTTTTTCCGCTGAGCATATGGCAGTGTGGTGGGACAGTTGTCACCGGAGTGCATGAGCTGGCACTTAATCTTTTTAAACATCATGCAGTTGATCTGAACCCATCAGTCCTGCCTGTCCAGCTCACCTGGTGGTCTCACTGACCAGCTGTGTTAGGAAGTTACCTTCCACATAATCGAGGAACCTTGTAAACTGTTTTGTCTCTACTGCGTTGTGTTTTCAGTAAGATGTCAGCTGAGCTGAAGTCCTGCCATGAGAACATGGACTAGAGACATACTTCTACTAGCCATCTGTAAAATGCTTCATCCATCTCTTCAGTCTGGTTGAATTATTTCTTTTCTTACTGTTTCACTAGGTGCTGGACGTTATATGCCAAGCGCTTCATCCAGTACAGTACCACCAGCAGACTCATTTACAGGTAATGTAAAGTTCATAGTATCTCTTGCTAGCACTTAAGATGTGTATTTTTTACTGTTTGACTCTGGACAACTATTTCTTGCAGTTGCCCATCTGGGCTAGTAGAGTGAGACAGACTAACAGAGGTAGACTGTTAGAGTATGTCCAGGTCTGTTTAGAGATGATGTGCAGTCTGCCTTGTGTCACACTGTCCTCCTCTACAGCAGATGAGTGAGGTTCTAAATGTTTTTGTCAAACTCTGATACACAAGACCAACATATGAATTGGGTGTATTTATACTCACAGAAGGCATTTTTATTTTCCCTATATTGCTTTTTTGGTTACATGGCCTTTATTGATACCTTTTGCCCTCCTTGGCATGACTAACTTCACTGCTTAGTAAGCTTGCTTGTAAAGAAATGTCAGACTTCGTTAGTCATACTTCCATCCCTCATCAGTAGCTCCTGCTTCTCAAAGAGGATTCTTGCCATCATTTGTTGTTGAAGCTTGCAAAACCATCGATGAGCAAGCTGCTGAATCCATTTCTACTCAGATCTTTATCTGGCTGGCAGCATGAAAGAAACACAACAGATACTCTCCAGGACTTTCTTGTCAAAATCATGTGGAGGAGAGTAGTGTAAGATTGTGAAGCCAAGGATTACCTAGCCAGTCTCTCTGTGGCATCCTGGCTCCCAGCAAACACCAGACTTTCCGAGATACTGAATCATGTCAGACAGGTGCCTCTATACTCTGCATGAGGTAGCCTGTCACTATTGTTTGCATGGGTTTACCAAATGAACTCTACACTCTAAACTCTAAACACGGTTTAACTTAGAAGCTCTTTTATTGTTAAAACCTAAGAATTGTATACTGTCTTGCTCAATATTGATTGGTCCGTTAAACACCAAAACAACCCGTGTTGCAATCTCATTGGCTACCATAGTCTGTCCCTGTGGTGTCCCTGGTACTGTTGTTACTGTCTCTTGTCTCTTCTGCCAGTGGTTAAGCCTTAAACAAAGACCGCAACTTCTGCTAATCGCCCATACTTAAGCCAACTATCAACATTGATTCACACGTTAAAACATCCCAAAAGTCCTTGCTCTTACAACAGTGACTCCACAAACCCCTATATTAAAATACAACTGCACAGTTGCTTACCCCCCACTTTCGTATTTATGCAACAAAAATTGCTTGAGCCATTTTTTGCAGCATGTTTTTGTAAGAGCGAAATTATACACGGAATTGTTAACATCACCACTGCTATTATTACCAACATTAACAATCCAGTTTTAACTAATGATAAAACCCAACCTGACAAACCTTGTCACATAGCACTTAAAATGCTTGAATTTAAATTGAGCTGTTTTACTAACCCAATTTATCCAAGATGAGGCATTATAATATGGTACTTTTATTAAACATGCGTGAAGTGGATCTGAGGGAGTAGCCCTCCACAAACAAAACGACTGTTGCCCTGTTACGTTAACTCATGTTGTAACTGTAACAAGCATCAGATTTATGACTACTCCTTTCTACCAGTAAGTAATTTTTGACTCATTCACTGTCTCTCACTCTGCTGGTATTCAGGATTGTTGATGGTGGTCAGAATGTTCAGAGTTCCTTACAAATGGTCGAACCCACTTTGCAGGAACCCAAAGTGGATCCGATTCTGAAATGACACACATGTAACCTCTACCAGTCATTTTAACTTACGCAGGTCCTTGCCACTCTCCTGTTTTTGGATCTCTGTACATCACCTTCACTCCTGTGAAATGACACCTTCACTGTCACTAATCTCACAGCCTGACTTTTAGCGCTTGACTCTGTGTAACCATGGGTGGGTCCACAGCAGTCCCTGATAAACACAAAAAGTTTAAAACCTACAGTGTCTTTGATAGTCTTTCATGCAGTGACTCCCAGTCTCCCCCTTTTTTGTTTAGACAACAAATTTTTGAGTGTTTGATGACAACGCTCCACAATAGACTGTCCTGTGGGAGAGTGAGGAATGCCCATAGCGTGAGCTGTGCCCCAAAGTTGACAAAACTCATAGCATTTGCTTGACTCACATGCTGGCCTATTATCAGTTTTAATTTGCTGTGGTATCCCTAAGACGGCAAAGCATTGGTATAAATACTTGATGATGTGCTATGTTTGTTTCACTGGTCTGGGCTGATGCCCAAATTGCCTGTGAAAAATTATCAATAACCACATGCACATATTTCAACTTGCCGAATTCCGTGACATGCGTAACATCCATTTGCCACAGCTATAAGGGGTGTACCCGCGTGGGTTGACGCTGATCCCTATCCCAAATTCTGTCTTCTGTCAGTCAGTACATGACTGAACAATACCTGTGGCATCTTTATGGGTCAGTCCAAATTGACACTGTAAGATTTTAGCACTCTGATGGAAAAAGGCATGTGATTGCTGCGCTTGCTCAAATAAATTAGGCACTGGGCCAGTCCAGGGTGGAGCTACTGATTGATCTGCTCTGTTGTTACCAATAGCCAAACCATAATCATTCTGATGACTTCTGATATGAGTAATAAAATACCTCTGTTTATGCTGACACAAAAGATACAACAATTTTCTAAACAATACAAACAGTTATTAATTTCTTAATTCTTTTAACATGCCTCTTTCCATTACGTGAACTACACCAACGACATGCGGAGAGTCTGAAACAATATTCACTGGTGTTAATGCCCATGTTTTAAACACCCAAACCACAATGATCCAGCACAGTTATGTTTACTGCTGTCAGCACGTCCACTCCAACACTTCCTGTATTGGCTGAGGGCTGACTGTCCAGGCATCTTTTATTTGTGTCAGTGCATGCTGGATCATCACACCCTGATGGTAGTTTCCCTGCCACTTTTCCACACTCCTGCAATCATAAGATTGGTCACCTGGTTTATTACATTTAAAACGCTTTTTATGTCTTTTACCCTTTGAATTATTTTCCTTTTTAATAAGCGGCGATACAGCTGCTGAAACGGCTGCTGCAATGTAGGCTGCTTTCCCCTTTTCACCTCTTCTTTCTGCTGCATCTAACATCTCCCTGCACTTTCTCCTTTTTGGCAGTGTCCACAGTAGCTGCTTTGTTTTGGCATTAGCATTCTCAAATGCTAACATATCAAATAGTTGACCGTTCATTGTTTCCCCCAGGTTGAGCCCTGTTTCCCTCCGTCCTGTTTCCGATGGGGGGAAAATGGGGCAGGGAGCTGCTGGAAGCTGTGGCCAAGCCATCTTTGCCCTCCCCCACCACTTCCCCAGGTGCTGGGCTGAAACCCCTCAGTTAATGTAATTCAGAAATTGCTTGGATAGAAAGTTTTTACATGAGAGAACAGTTTGTAAAGGCATTGCATAAAGCTTTAACCCTTGAATCTAAAGGCAATACAAGGAGTGGCAGCTGTTTCCATAAGCTTTTGAGGGGTTTAGAGATAATTTTCTGAGCAATATCTTGCAGGAGAGACTTACTGATAGAATATTGTTCTGTATCAGACACTTCAATGCACTGCTGAACTTTACATGTTTCCTTTCTGTAGGAATGGGTATTAGCCAATCAGCTAACACTACAGATGAAAATACTTACTTTCCCAAGAAGGAAGCTGTAACCTTTGACCACGCCAATCCGACACAGATAATGGGTCAGTGTTTGTTGTTTGAGAGTAGCTTTATTTTTTGTCTTTTTCACATAATTTCACTTTGATCTTTTCAGAAAGCTAAATGTTTTCCCATAGCTTTGCTACTTTTTCTTGGTTTTGACCTTTTAAAATCATGTTAATAATTTCAGTGGTTCAGTGGTGCATGTCATTTGAATATGACCGTCTCTTCTGGCTGCTCTCAATCACATAATTTCCAGCCTGTATTGATAATTGAGGATTGCCTTGACTCAGGTATAGGTCATGACATGCATGCCCACGATAAACTTCATGAGGTTCACAGGGGTCAGTATACATAAGCTTGTCAAGGTCTTTAAATAGTCTTCTGTTTGCAGTATTGCTATTCTATGTATTGTTTGTGTTTCATTTTCTATTTAAAATTAGCAGTCAATCTTCAGTCAGCCTTGTCTTGTTCTCTTGAATTTTTCTTGCACTCTGTCATTTGCTTATTCAGTGAGAGAAGGGATTCACAGGCTAGAACTTTTTTTTATAGAAGATGTTATTAGGAAGTAGATTGCACAAAACTAAAAAGAGACAAATCTTAAAGAGAGGTTTTGCCTAGGACTATTTAAGAGGAAGAATGGTAAAACTGCAAGACTTCACGCTGTGCTACTTTGGAAGAATATTTTCTAAAAGGATACTTGTATTAGCCTTAGTTTTAGTAAGCTGTATGGGTTGTGAAATCAGAATCTGAAAAACTGAGTCCCCTCAGTTTTCTAAGGGTTCCTGGTTACAAAACACTTGGTATGTATTGAATAGATTCACTTTTTTCATAAGAGTTTAAATTGATTTTTTTTGTTGTTGCTGTGCATATTGTAAGAAGGGTGTACTAAGATAATACTGCCTGTGTGTTTATTGGCATGGTTCTCTTCAGTTCAGGAAGAATCCTCACTGGCAGGTGCTTAATGCTAGGTCAGTTTTTAAACAAAATTCTATACATCAAAATAATTTTTCCAGTACTTTGGCTTTTAAATGGCATTGAAATTTTAATATAGGACATGGTGCAAACATTTTGCTTAAGGCACATAAGTAAAAATACAAAAGCTGATCATACTGAGAAGAGGAAGTGGTGATTTTGTTTCTGCTATCTGAAAGCACAAAAACTTGATAAAATTCTGAAAATTGTTTTGTATTTCTTGACTTTTATATTTCACTGATATTATCTTGTAGCGCTGCATTTCTGCCTATATGTAGGTTAAATATGTGAGTTCGGAATCTTTTTGTTGCAGTGTTAGAGGAGGGCCTAATAGTAACAGTCATAGTGAAGATTAAACATTTTAAATGATAAAGTGCATCTGGAAAAAGTTGTGCTTAAAAATATGACTGTCCCCAAAACAGCTATTTTAATTGTAACTTGCTTGTGAAGTGCTTTCGTAGTATTTCATACAAGATTGGGATTTGTGAAGTCGTGGAATCAGAAAGCCATGCCTCTTCTGCTGGTCTTCTAGGCAAATTAAAGGAACTGAATGGCACCGCAGCTGAAGAACATAAGCTTACGGAAGATGAGTTGATAATACTGGAGAAGTTACTGTCTACAACATGCAGTGCCTCTGCAGAAAAACCTACAATGCAGCAAATTCAGACTCTCTGGAAGGCAGTTCACTGGCCAGAAGGTAGATACCTGCTATTATTTTTTTTGTACTGTCTTCTGATCAGTATTTCACCATGAACCAAAAGTCTTGTTAAACTGGTTGTTACGTGCAATCTGTTCCAAAGAATTTGTAACCCAAGTAGAAAAGAGATGTTAAACAGATACTAGTAACACCAATCGGTAACAGGGGTGTTACCAATCGGTAGCATGAATTACAGAATTTGTAATTTCTTTCAGGTTTTTATTGGCACAACAGTAAACATAATGGAAAAACTTGTTATAAACGTGAGTTGTGGTTATTTTGTTAGCAGGAGCATCCCTAAGAAAAGTGGGAGGCTTGTAGAGCAAAGAAGTGTGAGGTTGAAGTCCTAAATTGTTATCAAATGAGAGATGAAATGAAGGGAAGTTTTTTTTTTAAAGTCTCAGAAGTATCTCATGTTTAATATGGAAGAAAAGATGTTAAAACTATGTCGTGTGGTCAGAACAGCATTTGAAAGTTATTTCCAGATGAATGCAAGTGAAGGTGATAAAATTTTATTTTATAAAGTCATCGGCACTGATACATTAGACATATTTTGGTTGTTACTGCACATTCTGGAAAAACTTATATAAAACTTATATATTGTATGCACAGAACTAAAAATCAGTTAATTTTAACTTTATTGAAATCACAGTTAAAAACTGTAATGAGAATTACATGTTGGTATTAAAAATACATGTTCATTATACAACAACATTGAAACTGTTTGGCACGGCTAGGTGCTGGTAATGGCTACTCTCCATACCATTCTTACTCTTGTATTGTACAGAGTATTAATCTCAGGTTTCCACATACCTGCAAGAAAAACTGCTCAGCTGCTGAGCAGGTTCAGCATTGACTTGGCTGTAAGCACTGGGATACTGATAATGGACCAAAGAAGGCAAAGTTGACATTTGGGAAACAGTTGAGGAAGAACAGAATTTTGGTTTCCAGCTGATCATTTGAAGATATCTTTTTCTTGTAAATTCTGTCTGGGAATTGAAGGGAGTCTTGATTGTTTATTTTTCCTCTGAACAGTTTTGTAGCTATAAAAATAAGGAATAAGGACATAGATGCTACTTGTGTAAGGTTGTTAGTCACTTAGAAGCTTTCAGAAACTTTGCATTTGTTAACACTGAAGGAATGAACTGTGAACTAGAGCTTTTAGAAAATACTTCTAGAAAAAAGTGGTTTTTATCCCAATTTAAGTAGCATGGTTTTTGTGATGAATTAAGGTGTTACTAGAATGAGTTTGACAGTTATTTGTCTTTATGAATTTCAAACAACTTGTGTCTTGTCAGTCTCTGCATGAAACTGTTACAGTCTTCAAAGCTAAGGGTTTCAGAAGGACAATGTCTACAAAACACAATATTAATAATAAAATACTTTTTTTTTGTTTCTTAGATATTGTATTTCCAGCCCTAGACATTCTTAGATTGTCCCTCAGGCATCCCACTGTGAATGAGAACTTCTGCAGTGAAAAGGATCCTGTACAATTTATCGCCCTACTTCGTAAATTTCTGAGTCCTGAGGGAAAGCTAGCGAACCAGCTGTTGGCACTTAGAACTCTTTGCAATTGTTTTGCCAGCGAGGCAGGTGAGAAGCTCCTGATGGAACAGAGGGATGAAATAATGGCACAAGCAATAGAAATGAGATCAAGCAATAATAAGAATGTTCACATTGCGCTTGCCACACTCACTTTGAACTATGCTGTAAGTTTATGTAAAGTCAACAGTGTAGAGGGCAAAGCTCAATGTTTATCAGGAATCTGCACCGTGATGGAAGTTGTTCAAGATCTTGAAGCCATTTTTAGACTGCTTGTGGCTCTTGGGACACTAATTAGTGATGATACAAATGCTGTGCAGTTAGCCAAGTTTCTTGGAGTTCACTCTCTAATAAAAAAATATGCCTCTGTGTCAGAACCAGCTAAAGTAAAAGACTGCTGTAGGTTTGTTAATAACCTGTTGTAATTTTTTTTTTCTTAACACGTCAGAGACATGGGAAGTAGCCCAGAGGAGTGGGTGAACAAGCATAGCGATGGAATGTTGGATTAGCTAAACAGGGTTGGGCCTGGTTTGTACTTGGATGGGAGACAGTCTGGATACACCAGGTGCTGTAGGCTTACCCTGCTCCAGCAGGGGGCGCTGGACTTAGATGATCTCTGAGATCCTTTCCAACCTGTAACATTCTGTGATTCTATGAAATATCTTTTTTTTCCCTGC
>VXBP01006272.1:10449-24027 GCA_013400115.1 Rhinopomastus cyanomelas | reverse complement strand
CACCACCCCAGATGGCTGCTCCTCAGTCCTCTCAATCCCACCACCCTCGGCCTCCAGGGCTTCATACTTGTTGTGCAAGGGCAATGGAAGAGGAGGAGAGTGCTGGGGTGGAATTCCCCTGCTGCCTCTGACAGGGATCTGTATCCATCCCTCCCTGTTTCCACGAACAGTTCCCTTAGCAGGAGGGATCTGCAGAGCTTGCTCCCACAGATCCAGCTCCCTTTCCCTTTCTTTTATTGACCTGAGCCTGGATACTTGATCCTTCAGCTCAGCCACTTCATCCTTCAGTTCAGCCACCAAGGTGAGGAGAAAGTTTACCTGCTCACACCTGACACAACTCTTTACCGCTTCACCTTCCATGGCAAGTGCCAGGCTCCAGCACTCACTGCAGCCAGTAGCCTGGACTCCGGTGTGTTGATGCACCAAATCTGTCTGGGCACACACGCTTTTCCTACCTTTCATCATGCGAGTGACAGTCATAGGACACTGTTTTTAACAAGACAAAAAGACAAAAAGAACCCCAAAAATAACTCCTCGCTGCGGGCAGGCTGGCTCTGCAGCCAAAATGTCGTTGTGTGCACTGCCCGGCGGTTTTTTAAACCTCCTGCGGCTGATGTTATGACCCTGTGACACAGCCCCCGCTCAGTCTCGCGAGAGAACGCCCCTGCAGAGCCCCCTGCCTACCTGGTGGTCCTCCCAACCCGCGAAATACTGAAGATAGAGCAGAAAGACCGAAGTTTCTGAGTTTGAGCAAAGCAGTGCTCGCTGCGCTCTCGATTTGCTCTGCAGCCAAAATTTGCTCATGACACAAAGCTGGGAGGAGTGGCCTACACCCCAGCAGGCTGTGCTGTCATTCAGCAGGACCTGGACAGGCTGGAGAGAATGAACTATAACAAAGGTAAGTGTAGAGTCTTGCATCTGGGCAAGAACAACCCCAGGTACCATTATAGGCTGTGGACTGACCTGTTGGAGAACAGTGTAAGAGGAAGGACTGGGGGACCTAGTGGACAGCAGGATGACCATGAGTCAGTAATGTGCTCTTGTGGCCAAGAAGGCCAATGGCATCCTTGGGTGGATCAGAAGAGGGGTGGTTAGCAGATGAAGAAAGGTTCTTCTCTGCCTCAGTAAGACCACATGTGGAGTATTGTGTCCAGTTCTGGGCCCCTCAGTTCAAGAAGGACATGGAACTGCTGGAGAGAGTCCTGCACAGAGCAACAAAGATGATGAAGGAAGTGGAACATCCTCCTGATGAGGAGAGGCTGAGGGAGCAGGGTCTCTTTAGCTTGGAGAAGTGGAGACTGAGGGGTGACCTCATTAATGGATGGAGCCGTTAAGAGTAGAATCTAGTGATAGAACAAGGGGCAATGGGTGTAAGCTGGAACACAGGAAGTTCCATATAAATTCGAGAAGGAACTTCTTCACACTGACAGTGATAGAACACTGGAATGGACAGCCTAGGGAGGTTGTGGAGTCTCCTTCTCCGGAGATGTTTAAGATCTGACTGGGTATGTTCCTGTGTGACCTGATCTAGGCAGTGTAGGATGTGGTTGAGGGATTAGACTAGATGATTTTTCGAGGTCCCTTCCAATCCCTAATGTTCTGTGATTCTGTGATACGGCAGAGTCCAGAGGACTCAGTAGAACTGGTAGTCATTGTGCTAGGTGCTGTAAAAACAGACAGTAGAAGAAAGATGTAGTTCTGCGAATGTAGACAGATAAATAACATAAATAGTTGGAGGGGATGCAGATATGGAGAGTAAGAACACACCATTCAATTGCAAAGAAGATAATGGAAGTTGAAATTTACAGATGACAAGAGTTTGCTCATGCAGTCAAAACAGCACTTCACAGTGCTCCAACTGCATCTGCAGGATAACAAATGAATGTGAGATTCTTCTAGGAACTAGAGCCCTAAGTAATCTGGCATTACATGAACTCTACAAAAGCTAATTTTTATATCAGTTTACAATTAGGAACTCACAGCACCAAAGAAATGGAACCCATGTCTCCTGTTTTGCTATTGGTGGCACAGTGCGACCAACTGGAAATATGCAGATGCAGAAGATGTAAGTTTGAAGTCCACAAGGCAGAAAAGCTTCTTCTGTGTTGACCTGTTTTGAGATTGGAGGCTTTCTTTGTAATAGTAATTTTAAAAGCTATGTTAGTTTTTTTGTATTTTTCCTCATGTCTGATACTTGCTTAAAAACAAAAGAAAATGTTCCTTTGATATTATTTTCAGTAGATTAGAACAGTAGGGTTGTGGGAAACCACTGCCTTCTACCAGCTTGTTTTACAGCTTCAAAATACATTGTGCTATTATTTTTCAAAGTTTATGAAGAAACAAATTCCTTCATGGTGTGAACACCATGAAATGACAGCCCATAGTGAGTTGTTCTGGCTGAATTAAAAACCGTTGAAAATAAAGATTGTAATAGAAGTACTAGTGGAAGCCTTTATGATAGTAGCATGAACAAAGCTCTGCTGTAATGTTTTCTGGAAACACAGCCACAGTAATTTGTTCAGGACTCTGTTCGTATCTCTTCATAAAAGGAAAAGTGTTCCTGTCAAATTTAATCCTAGACCTCCTACAACCCTGTGAATATTTCCAACAGGCACTTTCATTAGACAAACAGCATTTAGGAAATACTTTTTATTCTACACTACCCAGAGTGAAGAATAAAAGAAAAAGGAGATAGTCATGACATTCTTCAGAAATAGCAGAACAAGAAAAGTACAACGAACCGCTGCATTGTGAATTGCAGTAGGAAATAAAGATATTATTATTACTACTGACAGGGCTTGAGCTGTCCTGGCAATGTGCTTTGAGGTGTTCTCTTGGGTAAAAGCACTGATTGGCTTGATGGACTGCCAATATGTTCTCAATAGAGGTACAGATACACTTATAGATGTTGCTATGTAGAACGCATGACTTTGCTTTCAGCAGCTACTGGTTATAGAGAAGTAGCCTGGGAAAACACAGACTGAAAGCAGTCAACCTGAGATGTAAGTACATTACACAGCTGTATATGGTACAGATAGTTCTGGATCTCAAATGAATCAATGGAAGGAAAGGGATGAACTGTAAATTTAGAAAATAATAACATATTGGAAATGAATTCCTGTATCTATCTTTCCACAGTCTGAACTACACAGTGCAGATGTGCCTCGAGAGACCAAGTTCAGATAATACGAAACAAAGATATTCTCATGAGACCCCTCATAGGAGGGTGAGTTTAAAAACAAAAGTGAGTTTGTAACCCACACCTAAGAATATGCAAAAGAACCTGCAAACTTTGTTGTGTCTCCCTGAAGAACTTGGGGAAATGAGACTACTTACGATACCTAAACTCCTGTCACACTCCATGACAGGAAAGTTGCATACAAAGATCACAGGCTATGAACAATGGAAGTCAATATAAACTCAGCAACTGAGTTTATAAAATAAATGTAAAAATCTATCTCCCTTTCAAGAGTGTCACCTTTAAAGCCATGACTTATTTCCCTCTTTCTCTCAGTTTAACTATCTTTGTATCTCAAATTTTCAGTATGAAAATATACCGAGATGTCAGCTACAGAGGAACTCTAGTCCAAGAAAATAAAACATTATTTTTATAGCCAGAGACTGGCCAGGACTGCTATGGTGCATGTGTGACACAGGTGGAAGATGGGTCAATTTTGTTGCTGCTGTTCCTTCATGACCTAATAGACTTGTCGGTGCTCATTGACTGAGTTAAACCCATTTCTTCAGCCTTCCTCTACTGGCAGGACCAACATGTGAAGACAACAAGGGCAGAATTGCCACACGTAGTTTGTCTTTTGAACATTTACCTTTATTACACATGATAAAACAGGCTTGCAACTGGAGTTGCATGTAGTATCTTGCCATTACAAAGTTCTGAAGTACATATATATACATATATATATATATATATACATGAGTGTGCATGTGTTTTTACAACGGACTTGAGCAAAAAAAAATGTTGAAATGTTGTGGCCAGTAAAAATGGGAGCACTGATTTTACTGAATCTGATACAGTTCACAACATATCATGTGAAGCGATTAGACCTTCTGTAAAGTCTTTGCTGCATAGTTAGCTAGACCAAGCTGAAATGGGTAGAAACTTAAACCATGTATTTCCACAGCCACTGCAGGATTGTACAAGGACCATATCTATTAGTTTTTTAAAAATGTAAATTCTTTTCAGTTTTATGGTGGGCGTAATGTTTCACTGAACATTATTTGGCTTTTCTCATCTTTCCCTCCAAGCAATTAAATGAAAGCAAAACCCTGGGATCTGTGAGGGAAGGCACAGGGCATTTATCCCAGAGGTCTTTTCTGTGGTGCATTTTTCTGGTCAATAAATATGAAAGAAACCCTAAATAGATGTATCTGGGCTGAGAAATATGTGCCTGCCTCAGTTCTTGATTTCGTTTAGTGTTAATCTGGAGACAAACATCTCTTTCATGAAGGGTCATTAGAGATGGCAAACTCCTCATATGCACTTTTGTGCTTGCCTTATGGAAAACATAAACACAAAACATGAAGCCTGAAGCTTACTAAATGTAAGCTGCTTTTGGACAAAGAGAATTCTTCACCTGTTGTCTCAAAAAGCTCTTACTATTTTCCTGCTTAAGCGGACAGGCCCTTAAAATAGTCACTAAACCTGACCAAAGTGCTCAAGTTCTCAAAAATTTCAGCTGTACCTTTCGTATCTTTATTGATATTGATGGGACAAAGAGAGGAGAGAAATCAAAACCCAGATTACATGTCTCACAATACAGCAAGCAAATGAAAGACTAGCAGTGAATCAAAGGTACTTCTTGCTCAGTATGAAATATTTTCTTCCTCCTACCAAAGTCACTACTAAAGTCAAACTGATCACAGCCTCTTCATATATCTGTAGGTTTGCAATCAACTAGTTTTCAAATGTGTTTAGAAACAGATGAAGAAGGAATAAATTTAGCCAGGAAAAGAGAAAAGGAAGCCACCAGTAGGAGAGAATACTGAACTGGTTCAAGGAAGAAAGAGACTTCATGATGGTATGTTGAGGTTCCTCACAAACATGTAGCAAAAGGAGAAATGAGTTTTTGAGGTAGGTTCAATCCAGGTTTGGTGGCCGGACTGGGTCATGCAAGAAGAAATGCACTGGATATCAGTGTTTACTGCTCTGACAGAGACCTGGCAAGATTTGACTAAAGCTTGTGGGACTTACCAAATAGGGGACTATAAATGATGGGCATTCTAAAGGGTATATATAATAAATGAGGTGGTTCTTGAAATTATGCCTATTGCTTTTTCTTTATTTTTCTGAATTTCTGCATTGGAAGGATTACAAAACCTGCCATTTAGGCAAAGATGTCAATGGTGATTCCATTTGAAGGAGGTTTTGAGTAACTTCTAGGACTTGGCTTTCGCCATATTTTTTTTTTTTTACATTTTTGTAAATGTAATATTTGTTTTTTTACATTTCTAGTTTAGTTTTTTCTTGGGTGTTCCCTGATGTGATCAAAACTATTCATTATTTGTCATAAGTATTGAAAGGTTTGTACTTTTGCAAATGAAGGCATAAAAAAGTTTAGCAGGTGGCTTGGTACAGTTACATTAATAGTTAAAGTATGTGATCTTAAAGGTTTTTTCCAATCAAAATATTTCTATGATTCTAAAAACACATTCTACAGCAGCTTATCTGGTAGACAGGCACTGGTATGTGCCACGATAGCATGCTCAAAATCACTCCTCTGCTACTTTCATTTCTCTTGGATTTTTTTTTTTAATCCACAGCACACAGTACTACGCTCCTGGCACTGACATCACCCATCAAGACACTTTGCAAAGACTCCTATACACAACTGAGAAACACTACTTTGTAAATTTCATGAGTACTCTGATTTCATCTCATAGTATCACTTTTTATTAAGATCCCTGGTGGCTTTTACTCCAGAAAATAATATGACTCATTATTTTGCTATATAGTATTTCAAGCTAGCACCCACCTCTGTAAACCCTTTCCTGCTCACTTCTCTGGTGTACAACAACACCTGTGGATGCATTCCTACATTTAAAGTGCGAGCTGTTAAAAAAAAATCTTCTGTGGCTGGAAAACTGAGGCATAACAAAATAAAATGTTGACTGAGGTAATGTATTAATTTCAAGAACCAGATAAGTACAACAGGAGAGGAGTTTTTGGATTTCCTGTCAGGAGTTGATGTTGGCTACACTGCTAGCTGCCCAGAATACAGCGTTGTCTAGTCTGTGGAATCAAATGCAAACCTGCCAAGTCACAGTCCAGTATCCTCTCTAAGGGTTTTATTGCAGACATGTAGCACTAGAGATTTTTCTTTAGGTCTTGTTTCTTGGAGATCTCTGTTTACGCTAGAGTCAGCTTTCCTCTAAAGCAGCATGTTTCTAGCTTTGTAGATGCTGAGAGAGTTATGAAAATCTCAAGTGAGTCAGTGAAACAAAAAACATACACAAAATAAATCACTTTTTGTAAGCTGGTCTTGTAACATTTGGGGCCCTAATGCACACCTTCTGGGTGTTTAGGGTTGGCAGCATCATGAACTGCAATACCATCCATTCCCTGACCCCTTTCTACATCACACCTGGGGACAGATATATGGTTTTGTTGCAGGGAGTTTAAAGAAAGAAAGTTAAAAAATACATACTCTCAGAGGTGTTCATGTGCGACCCCTTTTTGGCACTATTCCCCTTGCACCATTTCTGAGAAATTCTTTCTTTGGAAGGGAAATATGCAGCGTGTTTATGCCTCCTATTAGTTGTCCCAGCTACAATTACCTCTCTTCAGACATTTTCTGGAATGGACTGAAACACAGTGAGGTTTATACCATAAACAGTGTGAAGTGTCTGTTCTGTTTATGGTAGCAGGCTCCTGTCAACCTTTAATCCTCCCAAATCTTTCTCAAAACAACGAAACAGTCTATTTCTACTTTCTTCCATATTGTCTGATGATAGTTAATATCATAAGGAAGTTTTTCCCAACTTAAGAAACAATTCAATCTTTATCCTGTCCCTACTTTTCCAGCATCTACAATGGATGAAGCCAAGCGTGGCGAATGATTTCTGGGGTGGAGTGGGCACAGGATTTGTTTCAGTGAGTGCCACAGGTTTCCCAAATGCCATTCTGAGTGATGTCCCTCTCAAGCCTAGTAGCAAGTACTTCAGGAGGTGAAGGGATACCAACTGTCTGAGCATCCATTCCTGCTGACTCTGACCCTGTTAGGATCTGACAGCTGTAAAAGACATAGGAAGCAATTAAAGCACACTGTATTAGTCACAAAGGCTGATGGGCATGGCTCTCCTAAAGGTGCATGTCTGCAAAATAGATAAAACCAGGAACCTCAAGTGCTGTAACACACAGCTCGGAGGCTTTGTGCAAATCTATCCTCCTGAAGCCACCTGGGGTTATTTATTTACTTAAACTTCGTTTGAAAACGGGAAGTTTCAGGCTACTTACCCAATTAACCTTAACACCTGTTTGGCTGGAAACACTTGGGAACAGTGTGAACAAGCCGTGGCAAGGCTTTTTTCCCCCTTTTTTAAGTGAGGGGAGCAGACAAAGTATATTCCTGACACAAATGTTATCCCAGCCCTCTCTCAGGTCTGAGCTGCTGGGGTTTGCTCCTGATAATGATTTAAGTGGAAGCTCCTGCTAGCAGGGACAATCATGATATCTAAATCAATAGATTGTAGTGAATGGCTGTTGTTTTAACTTTCGCCTGCTTCTGTTTTATTGCCTGATGGATTTTGGCTCTCAGTTTTCCTCTTCAGAGGCCTACAATCTGCACCAAATGTTTCACATTACTCAGTGTGAAAAACTTCCTATTCTTTCATATTTTTTACAAGTTCATACATCTATGGAAACATGATATTTCATATTTCATTCTGCTTTGTGAATGTCATTGTGAGGGATGCTGGTTCACATGCAACAGTTCTCTTCTGTCTTTGATCAGCTTGACCGCAACTAATTGTAAATGGAGAACAAATGAAAGAAATATTTATAAATTTCATGGGAATTCAAGCAGGGACTAAGCCTTTCCTAATGCCTCCATTCACAGTAAATGTTTATTGAATACTTTTAGTCTACTGTGTACTTCAGTATTTATATGCTGTTAGGTTTTAGCTTGTTCTGAGTAGGTAGAGTAAAAGATCTCTCTTTCAGCTTTTCCTTCCCTTCCTCCCTGCCTCTCTTCCTGCCTCCCTTCCTTCCTTCCCTCCTTCCTTCCCTCCTTCCTTCCTTCTCTCTTGTCTGTCTTTTTTGTCTTTTGTTTCCCTCCCAAACATAAACTAGGCTGATGGTGGGGTTGATGTTCACCATAGTTGCTGGGTTCCAGAGCCTACAGCTGTAAAAAGGGTAAGAAGGAGGAAAAATTTGATCACAAAATTTAAAATAAATTTCAAGGCAAAAAGCTGTGTTGTGAAAAATCAAATGAAAACGTTAACAATTCGTCCAAGATAGTCATAAATGCCTAGAGCCAAGTGAAGCAGCTGTCAGGTCACGCAGGCTAAATCTGAAAAGGTAACAAAAAAAAAGTTTAATATTATAAAGCTAACCAGAAGTTACCAGGATAAAAAAAATCCCCAAGCATTCCTGGATTTACTTCTCAGTCTTTCCTTACACACTTGTAGCCTTACAACTTTCCCTGGCTTTATCACATGTTACTTTTACAATGGGAAACACATCCAGAATCTTTTCTGGGACTTTCCTGCTTGTTCTGCCCTAGTATTTGACTGTACAAAGCGAATCACAGGAACTCCTTTGGCCAGACATGTACAGTTTGGAGTGTCTCACGTGTTTGTCACAGATGCCATGCATGTTGCTGGTCCTGCCTGCATGTGCTACTGGCAGAGACAGACCTTGGCTGCCAGCATGGAACAGGACAGATGCTGTGCTGGTGCAAATCAGTGCTGCTCTGCTGAAGTTAATGGAAATTTTGGAGTGAAATGTGAGATGTCCCAAGCAGAAAAGAGAGCAAAACTATTTGGTTCAGCCTCTTCTGAATGCCCATGTCTTCTACCCATCTATCAACACCCTTTTTAACTGCTTCATTCATGTGGAAAATAAGGATGTGCAAGTGTGAAGTTTGACACTGGTGCGAGGCAAGGACGGCTAGATTTTTTGGGCAGTGTAGGAAGGTAATGACATCACTTGTCCCTTTTGAATATGAGAAACAAAAAACAACTAAACAGATTAACTGTGAGGCTCAGAATTCATTACCACTGCCACAATTTGCTCCCGGAGCGCATTCTTTCTTCTCTATAATTTGTTTTGTATTTATCTTTTTGTTTATATTTCTCATCTGTAAGCCCACTAAGGCCAGGAAAAGTGCTCTTTTGCCTTTGGGGAATACCTAACACTTGTGGGTAGAGGATTAAGAGGCCTGGAGCTTGTACAAGAGCAAAATTTAAACCTAAAATAATCACGGGCAATGGATTTCTAATGAAAGGTTTTTTTAAAATATTGTTTCTTTCAAGGATCTCCATATTTAAGGAGTAAATAGGTGAGAATAAAGGGTGAGAACTCGGGAGAAGTTGAAACTCAGACAATATAATACTGTGTTTTCCTTGAATATGAGGACTTTCAACACTTTAATTTTCCTCTGTGAGAAGGAAGTAACATCTTGAAAGCATAATTATGCTGTGATATGCAATCCAGTATGCTAGGTTTGCCTATTGCTGAGGCCCTGGCAAGTAGTACACATTTCTGGCAGCCAATCACTACATGAATTGTTAAAAATAAAACACTTGATAATCGGTATTAAATTAAGTCACAGAGCAGAGATGGATGATGATGATTGTGATCAAGGCTTTAAGTATTATTTACCTCCCTACAAAGAGGTTGTCTGGTCTTTCACAAACAAAGCACTTAGTTAGCATGTAACTTGAGCTATGAAATTTGTATTACAGATACGTGTTCTGAAAGACACAGGCTTTTTATCACAGTTAAGAAAGCAGGGAAGAATGTGGGTGAGGAAAATAGAGATAGCTTAGGCAGCATCCTTCTTTCAGGTCAATAACTGCATGAATGGCATTACACAGAGGTGTGCAGAGTCTCCACCAGCCTGTGTTCTGCTGGTACCCTGCTGAGGCACTACCTGAAAGTCATTCACTACTCTGGGCAACTTGCACCCCTGCTTTGTTTACTCCAGTTTACGTGCATTTAACAGCTCTCTTACTTATCTAATGGGAGATGATGTGCAGATCAGCAGGAGGAGAACGGATAAGTGTCTTTTACAAGACAGGAACTTTTGTCTTTCTCACATTAGTATCATGACTTTTCCTGAACCACTTTATTAATAGACTTAGGAAAACAGAGTAAGTTTGTGGTTGTAGATTTTACATGACAGTGCAATCCCCACCTGGTCTTCTAGGTGTCAAAGCTGGGAGGCAATCTCTCAGTTCTGATGAGAAGAAAAGGAAGATATATGGACTGAAGAGAAACTGAATTAAGTAATTGAAAGTTACACATGCTCTCTCAGAATCACAGAACATACATGATCATGTTCATCTAAGCAAATCCATTTTACATGTGTTTTAAAAGGATTAAGATTGTGGGCATGCATGATCAGCCCATGTCTCATCAGATTGATGGTAGATCCCACTTAAGGAGATGCAAATTCTTATGCCATCCTCACCTGACTGAGATTTTCTCTCCACATCCTTCAGGACTGGAAAAATTTCCTGAGCAGTGTAGGAGAAAGAGACCTGGGGGTTCTGGTGGACAGCAGGATGAACATGAGCCAGCAATATGCCAACAGCACCCTGGATCACAAGGGGGTTGGCTAGCAGATTGAGAGAGGTCCTTCTCCCCCACTACTCTGCACTAGTGAGACCACATCTGGAGTGTTGTGTCCAGTTCTGGGCCCCTCAGTTGAAGAAGGATGTGGAGCTGCTGGAGGGAGTCCAGCATAGAGCAACAAGGATGATGAAGGAAGTGGGACACCTCCCTTATGGGGAAAGGCTGGGTGAGCTGGGTCTCTTCAGCTTGGAGAAGAGGAGACTGAGGAGTGACCTCATCAATGTCTATAAATATATGAAGGGTGGGTGCCGCGATTGAGAGACAGGACACTGCTTGATGCAAGCAACATGTTCCTCTGTTTATTAGACATACAGGAATTCCTTATATATGATTCGATACATTCTCTACAATAGCAGTGGTTGTCTAACCNTCTAGGTGATCGTGCTGTGTCAGGGGGATTGGACTAGATGATCTTTCGAGGTCCTTTCCAATCCCTAAGGATTCTGTGATTCAATGAATCTTATTCCAAAGTCCTTTGACTTCAGAATCTTTAAAACAGCTTGCTCAAGAAAAAAACCCCACATTTCTAAAAGTTCTGCAAAACACAACCCAGCCAACTTCAAAGTTGTTGAATGGTATCACACAGCAGGTATCACCTGAAATGGGCTGATCTGCAGGTAGACACGTTTTTGGTGGAGAACTTTTGTACAGAATTGATCCAGGCTGAGAGAGGTTTGAACTTGTGGGGCACTTGTGAAACAACTGACTTCTTTCTTATCACGTGTGTTTTAAATACAGTTTACATTTTTCTACCTATTGCAAGCTGGATAGTGGTAATACAGCTCAGCTACTGTAACTTCTCAAGGGTGTGCCATGACTTAATTAGGAATGAAAAATATTTAAGAGTTACTATTTAGCAGTGGACAAAACAGTATCCTCGGTTGCCTTTCAGCAATGAAGTTACATTCTGCATATTCTTTATCCTCCTCTCCACTCTTTTTTTCCAACAAAACCTTATCTGTCTTTTGGTCCAGTGAAAACCTTTCTCCATATTAGTGCAGCATGAGCTGAACATCATTCCGTAACCTATCATTTATTAGTGATAGAAGTAGCTGTATTAATACAAAATCTAGCAACTGACAGATTGACATGAACAAGATCCGTACCCACACTTCTTACCAGAGGCAGCTTACAGGCTCCTCTCAACTTGCTTTCATTAGAAGTTTTACAACAAATACGATAGCTGGTGGGCACTTGATGTTGAGCAAGTGCTGTTTTCTGTTGATATTCTCATTTAATTCCCATGTGTTGGCAGAAACAGATGGAACTGGATTTCCTTGCAATTATTATGAGTCTAGGATAACAACCCTTAAATAAGCCTCAGAGTGGAAAGGTACTATGCAAACATGCAAACACAGTGTTGACAGCCTGGGTACTGGAATGCAGAAATATGACTAAATAACTGCAGAATAACTAAAACTGGTTCATGATTTATTGATTCGTCTGCATCATATGAAGGGATACGTTTTGGTGGAACTATATAGATGTAGAGCTGCAGTGCCCTAAGGTCTCATTGCTAAGACTTCTAAATGAAAGCTATTAGTTAAATAAAATATGTGGAACTTTAAGGTGAAAAAAGCCGTGTTTTCCGAGAAAGATATTTTGTAGAAAACGTAACATCTGTTCTCATCTTTCTGGTTCTAACCCCAACATGTTTTTTTGCAATCATGACATTGAAAAAGTCTACAAAGTAGGAAATATGTTTTAATGTTTGGCTGTTAGGGGTTTTTTTTTCAGATTCTTGACTCTCTGGCTCATATTTTCAAAAGAGAGTTATGTAGACTTAAGCCTAAAAGCCTTATTTATTGGAATGAGAATTTAAATAGAAAATAAGGGGTTTTGTATCCAATTGATCAGCCAAAATGTTACTAAACTGAAGCTTAAGGGACTAGAAAACCCAGCAAGGGAACCTGGGATGATTACCAGCTTTAGCTGCAAAAGGGTTAGCACAGGAACTGGAAAATTATATTATTTTGAGACTACATGAAAGCAGATATGGAACACATGTTGAGCCTTTATAGCCCTGATCCAGCAAATTCTTTTGTACCTGCTTTAGGACCACAAACCATACAAGGTGAACACATTAAGACTATGAAGAGATGTGTTTTCAGGTCTAGCTGGAATAGTGCAAGACGGTCCTGCCTTTCCTCTTATGCTTGCCTATTGCCCAGCCTTAACAACAAACTGCCCACATATTTCATCTGTGTAAGCAGGCAGTGGACCTGTTTCTGGACCTTACAAACCATATGCACAAGACTTTTTACTTGACTTGCTGAATTTTCCCTGCTGAATTCATTTCTGAAAATGAATTCTTGTTTAAATAGAGAATGAATCAGACATAAAACACAATAGCCTTTTCTTTAAATAAATTGATGTAAAATTATAGCTGAGTATTTACTACAATTTAATTTTTAAACTAGTGAAAACCAAAGGTATTTCTTGCATGTGCACAAACATTTTCAGTTACATTTCAGTAATGATAAACCAAAGCTGAACCAGACTCAAATCGGAAAGTCTTTAAACACGGTTTTGTTCAGTCTGCTGTACTGGTGATACCCAGAAACATAATTTGGATCTGCGTGGGTATATACAGGATTCTAAATTTCAGCTGTGTTTGAGAACAGTCTTTTCTAAGATCTTGGGTATAAGCTCTTCACTAAATGTAACAGTTACACAAGTTTTTGCTGTATTTTCCTCCACAATATGGCAAAGAGTTTGGTGTGAATTCAAACTGTTTTTTTTTTTTTTCAAAGAAAACTAAA
>VXBP01006272.1:0-10422 GCA_013400115.1 Rhinopomastus cyanomelas | reverse complement strand
TAAAACTGAACAAGCAGTGAAAAACTGTGAACAATCAGGTTTCACCAGCTCTTTGTGTTTGTCATCTTCTCTTTCTGGTGATAAATATATGGGTTGGATTATTTGCTGCCAGGTAATTGCAGTTCTTTTTCTCCCAGTCTCTCTAATCACAACCATATCTTTACCTACTCTTTTATATATTTATTAGTGGTTTTTGTTGCTCAGTAGCTGGTGGATATTCTGTTGACTGCTACACTTGGTTCTTGAAAGAATATGAGCCAATGTACTGACCTTTCCAACCAGAGTACTGAGATGTAATGAAATTTAGAGTTGCATAGAGTAAGCTTTCAGATTAATACTAGGAGGCACATAATATTGTAAACAAAGATACTGTTCAGGAAAAAGAAAGTAACTTGGCTTTATTCCTGTAAATAAAGAAAATGTCAATAGCCTTGACAGAATCACAGTTTCTTATTTCCCACCTTGTTTAGCATGAACATTCCTAATCAGACACATTATTGCATCCTCTTTTAGAATTTTGCAGTGCTTCAAGTTTTTTTTAAGAACATACTGTGCCCTGTGCATTAATGGAAATTCTGCCTCAGAAGAAGTTATCGCATGCTTTTTGTGAAGGTCTACCATGCAAAGGCTTTCATATTAACAGAGTGCACTACATCTGCTAGAGCATTCTTGAATGAAAATCAGGGAAGCAAAAAATTCTGCCTAGTGGGAAGAATAAACATTATGAATACCTTGTCTCGGATTTCACAGTCAGGCAAAAGCAGAATTGCATTTAGGCACTCCATGGTTTCACTCAACTGGTTCTCTCCACTCCTAAACAAGATATTTTCTATCTTCAGCAATCTTCTCACAGTGTTTCAGCATTTGGTTTCGGGACCCATTCTTATTCAAGGCATAGTCCTATTAATCGGCATTGAAATTCATGCTTTCTCATTTATGCTTTGATTAAAATCTGTTCAAGCCATTGGAATTGTGGTGCATGCTTAAGGATAGGAAGCTGCTTGATTTTTCATTGTCTCAGAACTGAGAGAGAGAAAATCTCTTCCCAGGAACACCATTTAGATATATTCTCCCCGGAGACTTGCATGTCAGTATGAAAAGATACGGATCTGGTTTTTACAAATGCACAGCAAGTGCCAGTCTCCTGCAATTACAGTATCACAGTATCACAGTATCATCAAGGTTGGAAGAGACCTCATAGATCATCAAGTCCAACCTGTCACCCAGAGCAATTGATGCAATTTAAAGTAGTTTCACTGTCAGAAATGCTCCAAACATGAAGGTTCAAGTTTTTAACTTCTGTGCTTCAGAAGGTAAGATGGCAATTGGCAAATGAAGGTAAAGGGCAAATTAATTAATTAATTAATTAAGAAGTCACTCTTGACTTAGGAAACATTAATTCTGAGAACAGATTTAGGAATCAATGGATATATGTATGCCAGAGACAAAGCCTGCATTTTGCTTTTATTCAGCAGTGTTTGTATTGGAGGTGTTAAGGAGATCAGTCTGAAGGTAACTCTGCTGGTGCTCTTGCAATGCAAGAAAGTATTAGAATACTTATGAAGGCAGAAGCTGTAGGTGCCTGTTAGTACCACAAGCTAGAACTTGCTTTACTCAGTCTCCTTTTCTGAGTTGAAAAAACCAAGTATCCTTAGTTGCTCCTTGTAAGTCATGTGATCTACTCACTGTTGCTTTCCTTTGGTCATATTCCAATATTTTTATATCCTTCTTGTATTGTGGAGCCCAAAACTGCACAGCACGAGGTCAGGTTGCACCAGCATGGAGACAAACATTTTCAAAGACTTAATTATACTGTGCTTAATGCACCCCAGAGTACAGTCAGCTCTTTTGGCTGTGAGGGCATATTGGATCAGGACTTGGGCAAATAAATGACTTAATTTAGTTAATGTGGTAATGAGCTAAAACAAGGGAGGTTTGGCTCACCTAGATACTTACAAATCATGGCAGAAAAAAAGGATAGGCTCCATTTGGGGAAAAATATACCATATTTAATTTGAATAATATAAAAACCCCAACACCAAAACATTCAGAGAGAAATCACACACAGTTCTTAAGTGCCTGGGATAAGCTCTATTACCTCCTTTCCTTCTAGGGAAATCCCCTGGAAGTACTTTTCACTCTTGGAATGTGGCTTCCACAGGAGACAAGTTCCATGTTTTAGCCTTACTGATCCAGTCCGGTCTTTTCTTTCTCAGGGTCAATGGTTCTTTTAAGTTGACTGTTCTATTGGCTCATCACTTCAAGAAGTAGTAAATGCAATTGTTAGGCAAACTTCAATGTGTTGTTATATAAGTTTTCTAACATAAACATGTACCGATGCACTTCTCCCACTTTTTCCCTCAGGGTTACTCTTGTAGTTTAAATTTGGCAGGCCTTAGGCTGAGGAAACAGGCATTGCTCGGGCAACTGTTGGTAAGCAGCTTGGAATTCAAAGCTCTCCTTTAGCTTCAGATTGGCCAATAAGCATGTCTGTGAACTGGAACAAGCAGTTTGGAACTTCCTGCTTCCTTCTTCTTTTTGGGTCCTGAGGAAAGGGTGCAGGGACATCATGTTTCCACAAGGAAAAGAAATGCTAGAGGTTTCTTCCCCCTGAGGGGGTGAAGGTAGCAAGTTAGTCCATTTATGAAAGCACAGTGAGTAATCACTATATGTCTTTTTGTTGGGGATTCAATGTTCTGCGAATCAAATGTGTTCTTGTTTATCCTCCAAACTGAACTAGTCTTTCTTTTTGTCTGGAATTAATAAGTGGTTTTGAACTCTCTTTGAGTTTTTTTGTTTTGGCCTGTTAGCTCATAAACTAAATCAATTGGTTAGAGTCATCTCAGACCTGAGCAACAAGTGATAGTTACTCTGAGCAAAGTCAGATGATTTGGTAACACATCAGCATCCAGCAATACTGTTATAGATGACATCGGAATAACAAAAGGTAGCATGAAAAAATATACAACTAATGAAAAGATATTTAAGTGGATGCAGGTTATAACTATGTTACAAAACAGTTTGATTTCTGTGAAGTGCAGCACACGTGTTGGGGCAGGATTAATACCTTAGTAATCAATTATACTAATTTTAATTGTTTCTCACTGACTGTTTCATCTCATTTATAATACTCTTAGCACTGTAGTGTGCATGGTTTACTCACAGAAAGTTAGAGGAGAGCAGCTTCATTGCACTTGGTCTGCACTGCAGTAAGGCAATTCCACTGAGTAATCAAAAAGCTATTTTAGGGCTTTTGAAGCTACACATGGTGACTGACTGCTTGTCTCCTGGACCAGCAGCTGTGGGTGTGAAGCAGAGGTGCAGAGGACAGAGCCAGTGATGTAGCAGATCTAAATGAGCCTTGAATGCCTCATTGTTCACTTGCTGGAGAAGGTCTGACTCTCTGTGGGTGCTTTAAAGATGGAAAGTGACTAAACCCCTATGAGTACAAGAGCCCTCCCTAGGGAGCACAGCAACCCAGGAGTCTGGCAAATAGGATGAGTAAATAGGTCATGGTGCACCAGAAGGGAGTGGCCTGGCAGTTTGCACAGCAGTTAGAATGGGAAATATGTGAGAGCAGAGCGCAATTCACCTCCTGGCACCAAGTGGTCACTGCTCTCCCAGTGATCAAGGTATTGTCCCAAATCGGCTGGAAGCTGCTGTGAGAAGGAAGGTGGAAACACAGATGAAGCTGCCGTGCAAAAAACCACAGCTGTCCAGGTTCCTGGTTGCAGGGAATGTACCAGAGGGCAGCAGCAACAACACCTGATCAAGTTGTAAACAGGTGAATCATTTGGTTGGCATAGTGGTGAAGCTGGAAAAGGAAGCAGAAATATCGAGGAGCATTGGAGAGTATAGGTCGATTGGAATGAGATATATAGATTGGGAAGTGAGATAGATTGGTGGAGCCATCCCTGAGACAAAGACAACTTACAGGGAACACAGGATCCCCTACACTCCTGCCACCAGGTAGAAGGAGGGGACCTAGGTACTGGTGGGGAGCGGAAACATGGCCCTACTTGGGGCAGAAGGCAAATTACCTCCCAGCCTCCCTCACTTTCCCAATTGCCCTTGCACAACAGGTCCTTGTTGTGTTCAAATGCTTGACTTGGAGATCAGGCTATGGAGGAGATAGAAGCTTCATCAAGGTGTTTGCCAAGATAATCAGTCAGCTCCACACATTAGGACTGCTGCTGTTAAGTAAAAACAGGAGGATGACTGTGGTAGGACACTCCCTTTTGAGGGACAAATATGCCATCTAGACCCATCTCACAGGGAAATCTGCTGCCTTCCTGGAGATTGGGTTAAGTGTGCTTTAAGGAAGCTCCCCCATTATTATCTGCTGCTGCTTTTACATGTTGTCAGTGATGATGTTGATGAGAGAGCCCAAAAAGCAAACAAAATTATTTCAGAGCACTAGGGAAATTGTAAGAATGATTGAGAGAACAGGAGGTATGCTCTTCAGTCTCTTCAGCTGCAGAGATAAAAAAGTGAGAGAAACAGAAGAACATACCTCATTAACTCATGGCTTGGAGACTGATGCCATCGGAGGGATTTCAGGGTCTTTGACCATGGGAAATTTTACAAGACACCAGGCTTCCTCACATCTGATCAAATCCAGCTCTATCAAAATGGGGAAAAGGATTCTAGCTCATGACATGGTGGGGATCATTGAGAGGGCTCTAACTAGGCTCAAAGAGGGAAAGATACAGCTGGGCACACTGGAGATGGTTCTGGAGGTTACAGATGGGCACAGTGGAGACAGGCTTGGGTGTTATGTACTATTGCTGGGATGAGGCCAGGGCCCCAGCTCAGCTGCATTAGTATGAGTGTCCGTACCATGGGAAACAAACAAGAGACACTTGGAGTGTCTGTAGATGAAACCTATAAAGAGGATTAAAGGGCTTCTGCAGGCATAGAAATAGGTAGTGTAGGCAGGAGCAATACCACAAGGGAATTTCAGACACTTCATCAGGAGCCCAACCCAAATGCCTCTGTATAAACAACAAGAGTTAAAGATGCCTGCAGGGCTATGACCTCATTGGCATAGGATCATAGGATGTTAGGGGTTGGAAGGGACGCAAGAGATCATCGAGTCCAACCCCCCATCATGGAGACCAAGTGGGATGAGCTTTGTGACAAGACTATTGGAATGAAGGGTTATAAACTCTCTAGAAAAGACAGGCAGGGGGGATGAGTTGGGGGGTTTCTATGACAATGGCCAGCTGGAGTGTATGAAATTCCACCCAGGAGCAACTAATGAAACTACAGAGACCTTGTGCGTCAGGGTAAAATTGTGGGCAGTAGACATTACATTGGGGATATGATATGCTACAGGCCCCCTCACCAGAAAGACCAGGTGGATGGCCTTTCATAGACAGATAGGAGTGGTTTCACATTCACAAGCCCTGGTCTTCAGAGGGGACTTCAACCCCTTCATCATCTGGTGAAAGGAAAAAGCAGTGGGGTATAAATCTGGTTAACATTTGAAGACCACCTCCTCCAGACTTGAGAGTGTAGCATCCTTACAAAAATAATGGCCCATGAAAACGTCAGGAGGCCTGAGTTGCACGATCAAGGAATCTCTGGACACATTTAAGACACAAGAATTAAGCCTACAGAGGTAGCCTGGGAGGAATATAGAGGAACATAGGTAAAAAAGGAAAATTAGGAAAAATGTGGGCTCCTTCCAGAAGAAAACAGGTTACCTGGTTAGCTGGGCTATGAAAAAGATTAAGGTACTCAATGATGTTTTTGCCTCAGTCTTCATGAGAAAGCTGTCAAACCACACCATCCGTGTCACAGAATTCGGAGGCTGACACTGTGAGAAGGAAGGATCACCCTCAGTAGGGGCAACTTAGGTTCATGACTGTATAAAGAACCTGAAGAATTCCGTGGGACCTGATGGAATTCACCCAGAGGTTCTGGAGAAAATGGTGAATGAATCTGCTAGACCAGGATCCATTATATTTGAGAAATCCTGTCAATCTGGTGAAGTCTGTAACCCCCATTTAAAAAAAGGGTAAAAAAAGATTACCCAGGGAACAACAGGCCAGTTAATCTCTCATCTGTGACTGGCAAGATCATGGAGCAGATGCTCCTGGAAACTTTGATGAGGATCATGGAAAATAAGGAGGTGATTTTTGACAGCCAGCATGGTTTCACTCATCGGGTGGCCTTCTATGACAGACTTACAGCTTGGTGGATAATGGTAGAGGAAGAGACATAATCTACCTGGTCTTGTGCAACACATTCAACAGTGTTCCAAATTACATCCTTGTCTCTAAAATACAGAAGCACAATTTTGACAGATGGACGAATATGACAGATGGACAACTCGGAATTGACTGGACAGTCACACTGAAAAAGTTGTGATCAGTGGCTCAATATCCAGGTGGAGATCAGTTACGAGTGGTGTCCGTCAGGGATCTGTTTTGGATCTAGTGTTTTTCAGCATGACAGTGACATGGACAAAGGCGTTGAGTGTATCCTCAGCAAGTTTGCTATTGACTCCAAGATGTGTGGTGTAGTTGACATGGAGGGAAGAGGAGGCTATCCAGAGGGACCTTGGCAGGCTTGAGAACTGGGACTGCACAGATGGTATGAGGTTCAACAAGTCCAAGTGCAGGGTCCTCCACGTGGGATGGGTAATCCTAAGCACAAACACTTGCTGGATGGTGAATGGTTTGAGAATAGCCCTGAGGAATAGGTCTTGGGGATGTTTGTAGATGAGAAGCTCAACACGAGCTGACAATATATGATTGCATTGCAGAAGGACTAACATATTCTGGGCTGTATCAAAAGAAGAAAGAAGGATCACCAGCAGGTCAAGGGAAATAATTCTTTTGCTTTACTCTTCTCGTGTGAGACCTCACCTGGAGTACTGCATCCAGTTCTGGAGCCTCCAATACAAGCGACAGAAGAGGACCACAAGGTTGATCAGAAGGCTAGATCAACTTTCCTGTGAAGACTGGCAGAGGAATTGGGGCTGTTCAGTTTGGAGAAGAGAAGCCGCTGAGGAGGTACTTTGTAGCAGCTTTCCAGTATCTGAAGGGGGCCTACAGGGGTGCTGGAGAAGGGCTTTTAATGAGTACTCCAGTGATAGCACAGGGGAAATGGTTTAAATCTAAAAGATTTAGATTAGATCTTAGTAAGAAATTCCTCTCTGTGAGGATGCTAAGGCACTGGAACAGGGTGCCCAGAGAAGTTGTGGACGCCTTCTCCCTATAAGTATGTAAGGCTAGGCTGGATGGGGCTTTGGACAACCTGGTCTAGCGAAGGTGTTATAACTAGGTGTTCTCTGAGCCTCTTTCCCTAAGCTAGCCTATGATTATCTGTGTTGGGACCCCAAAAACTGTCCTAACTCTGGGAATGCTGGGAACGTGAGAGTCCAAGCACATGCTTCCCACTACCTGTTAAAAATTCCATGGTGGGAAAGAACATTCCTACCCAAGAGGCTGACATTAGAGGTATTTAGCACTCATAAAATCACTCACTATAATAAGTCATTGTGATTTACATATGAAATTTGTCTGCAATATTTTTCCACACAAGTTAATTCCAGCAGCATGCAAAACTTTTTAGTTCCACACTGTGCACTCATCTCCTGATCCTCCACCTGGATGTGGTCCTTTTTATGTGGGAACATTAAACTAATTTTACTCGGAATGTACGATGGTTTCTCAAGATGATGCACCTGATACTAAAAAGGCAGTTCACAAGACTTCTTAGGAAGACAGATTGTTCCCCAGAGGCTACTTCTGCTTTGTATTACAGCTCATAGTCTTGCTTTTAGCCTCAGCTCATCTTTGACAGCCTTCTGCTTCACATTTGGCATCCTTGTGACATCTACAAAATGACTTTGGGGTCAAGAAGTCAACTGGCTTCCTCATATGCTTCTGCCATTACTAGTGGCTGTGCTCAGATCACAAGGGAGGGGAGCTGAGGGGTTTGCGTGTGTGTGTGTCTGTGAAGGAGAGAGGAGAGTGGGTAGCGAATGAGACGTGATGATGGCTCAGGGAAAGACTCTTATTTCTGCCCAAGTTGTGACAATTTCTATCCAGACACAGCACTCCTTTGTCTGAGCACAGCTTGACATTGCTGCAGTTTGCTTGTTAGCCTGTTCAATGCTTGTAACTTGATGATGTTCCTCACACTGGAAACATATTGTTTCTTGGCACCAGCGGATCGAAGCCTCACTCAGATACATAATCTTCTGCAGAAGTGCAAGGCTACTTCCTGGGGTGCAGCTACAGATGAAGTGCATTAAGGTATTTCGTTTGTTAGCCAAAGTGCCTTTTTGTACAGAAGCTTGAAATGGGATG
The DNA here is from genome assembly GCA_013400115.1 of Rhinopomastus cyanomelas. Classification (NCBI taxonomy): domain Eukaryota; kingdom Metazoa; phylum Chordata; class Aves; order Bucerotiformes; family Rhinopomastidae; genus Rhinopomastus; species Rhinopomastus cyanomelas. The sequence goes on along the minus strand of VXBP01006272.1, from coordinate 2,098 downwards.
TCTGAAATGTGAGCCTGGAGGAAGCTTGGCATGAAACAATTTACTTAATGAAAACGATTTAAAGAAATATGAAAGTATTATGTTCGCTATTAAAATACAGGTAAAATACTGCTGAGCAGTGTTCTATGTGTAAGCTTTAACTCCGACAGGTTCCTGAATGTTTAAAGAACCAAACTGAATCTAAATCTCCAGCTTATGCTCTGCTGAGTATCTCAGATTAATGTAAATCCACATCATCCTGCTTGCCGTAGCTGGGATGATGTGGGTTATGAATGCAGCCATACGAACAGGGTCTGAAAGAGATTTAAAGCAAGCTGATGAATAAAGCAATCAGAAGTCAGATACAAAGTGATTAGGAGTTTATACACTGCTGATACACAGAAAACACCATGCACTCTGTGGTACAGCAGAGCCAACAAGTGCTGAGGTTCTTTCTGTTGAGGCAAGTCAAAGATCATGTAAAGCTAAAAGTAATACTAGTTAGCATGGACTTCTGACAAATTCACATCATAAATATTTGCACTAACACTTCATATTATACTTTCTTCTGTTTTTAGAAGCCCTATTGCTCAGCCTGTGCACTGAAATGGTGAGTTTGCTGTGGGTGTAAGGTAACACAGGCATTCTACTGTAATTTAGTATGAATTAATGTTCTGTTAAAGAGCATGAAATTAAAGAGGAGTGTTTTCTTATATCATGTGACAGAAATAAATGATGTGAACAAATGTGTTTATTGAACAATTTATTTTGAGAGATTTCTTTGGATTTTCCTCCGGGCAGGTTTGTCTTGAATCTCTCTCTCACACACACACACACACTGGAAATTCAACAGAACTTGTATTACACCTCAGTGCTTTTGCTACACCAGTACCAGCTCTTTAATCAAAACAGAGATTAAATTGTATTGCATGTAGTAAAGATCAGTATAAAGGTACGATTCTTGCATCCAAAAGCTTTTAAACTACTGCAGACTCTTCTTGTATGACAACAAAGATTTGCAAACAAAATGTTTTTACAAGCCCTGCCTGAATTTCTGATCCAGTACAAGCATGCAAATAAAAAAGGAGAAGTTGATCGAAAAGTCAGTATAGATTTACCAAGGGGAGAATCATGCCTCATCACATAGATTTCCTTCCAGGATAAATTGTTTGGCTTTGTAGTAAAAAAGAAAGAGCAATGGATCTCACCAGCCCTCTACAGACAGCTGGAGGTAGCCTCTAGAGCTAACTCCATGGTGCTCATGGGTGACTTCAATCACCCTGGTATATGCTGGGAAACTCACACAGCCAGGCACAGCCAGTCCAAAAGGTTCTTGCAGTGTATCAACGACAACTTCTTGAAGCAGGTAGTGGAGGAACCAACAAGGAGAGGTGCGCTGCTGGACCTTGTATTAACTAATAAAAAGAGACTGATTGAGGACATTAGGGTCAGGAGCAGCCTTGGGGACAGTGATCATGACATGGAGGAATTTAGTGTCCTAAAGGGTAGAATCAGAACAACAAGTAGAATTGCTGCCCTGGACTTCTGCAGAGCTAACTTTGTGCTCTTCAGGGACATGCTTGCAGAAATCCCATGGGCTAAGGCTCTGGAGGGGAAAGGAGCTCAAGAAAGTTGTCTAGTTTTTAAAGACCACTTCTTCCAATCTCAAGCTAGGTGCATTCCCCTGAATAAAAAATCAGGTAAATGTGCTAGGAGACCTGCATGGCTGAAAAGGAGCTCCTGAAGGAAATCTCAGGGAAGAAGAAATCTTACAATTCATGGAAGCAGGGATTGGTCACTTGGGAGAACTATAGGGAAGTAGTCAGGGATTGTAGGAAAGCAACAAGGAAGGCCAAAGCCCTCTTGGANAAGGCCAAAGCCCTCTTGGAACTGAAGCTGGCAAAGGAAGTAAAACAGAACAAGAAAGGCTTCTTCAAAGACATCAGCAGAAAAAGGAAGAACAGGGAAGGTGTAGGGGCCCTACTGAGCGAGGAGGCAGCCTTGATAACTGAGGATGCAGAGAAGGCAGAGTTGCCGAATGCCTTCTTTGCTTCAGTCTTTACATCTGACGCCGAACTCTCCTATTCCCCCAGAACTTGGATGAAGGAGAGGAAGCCTG
>VXBP01006270.1:125565-345616 GCA_013400115.1 Rhinopomastus cyanomelas | reverse complement strand
AGAGCCCCAGCTCCCTCAGCCTTTCCTCATAAGGGGGACCTTTGTGCTATTTACTACATAACACAAGAGACTGTGGGGCATAAGTACTCATTTACTTCATGACTCAGAACAGGAATTAAATCAGTATCCTGTGATACCATCACCATATTCCTACCACCTGTCTTCTTTTTTTAGTACAGCCAATTGGACTAGATGATCTTTTCAGGTCCCTTCCAATCCCTAATGTTCTGTGATACTAAAGAAATCATGTTCAATGAAACTTGATTTACATCTCCTTTCTTCCTCCTCTTAGTTTGATGTAATTTTACTACATTTTTTCTCCTCCTGTACTACTGAAAGTAATAAAAGCAGGTTGATATCTGTGAAAAACTAGTAGTTTTGCATGGCCTCAAAGTAATTCCAGGCAAAAGTCAAGATCTACTCACTCACCACAAAGGTAGAAAAGCTTTCCATCAATACATTTCAGAAAAGAAAGTTTAACGTGTTATTTTTCAGGAGTTCTGCTGAATGCTTAAAACCATCTATACATGAAGGAAAGAAGAAAATTCTCCACACAGAGTTACGAGGGACTGCATCCACAGAGGTCAAAGCAGTGCTTTGGATCTTACTGCTTTTTAGATTATTCTGCTGGCCTGGCAGCATGTGCAGGAGAATTAAAACAGTCTCATTCATAGTGCAAAAAAACCTTCACATACCTGTGTACAGAACATGCTCCAGAACTAGACAGTGAGACATCAAGCCTAGAAGATCAGCTTTACTTCTTGTACTGCTGGCATCTCAAAGCGATGAAACTCTGAACTGACAAAAAATCTCTGTTTCATTCTATGCCTCCAAGTTAACTCACTGTCAACACAAAAGGAATAAGGTAGTGACTCTTCTCCCCTTCCAGTAAGCATGAAAAAACTTTTTCACTGAAATGGTCATCAGGCCTTGTAACAGGCTGCCCAGGGAGGGGGCTGAACAGCCATCCTTGGATGTGTTTAGAAGTCTTGTAGATGTGGAGCTCAGGGACATGATTTAGCAGTGGGCTTAATGGTTGGACTCAACCTTAAAGGTCTTTTCCAACCTAAACAGTTCTATGATTCCATGGATACTTACATTTCTTCTTTCAGATGGCTGAGACAGATGGCCCAGTTTTCTTTTCAGAGCCTCATCTCTGAAAGATGCTGAAAAGAAAGAGGTAGGTCTCTAGGAGAGCCAAAGGACATACCTAACTGGTAAAGAAAGAACATGGTTTCAATGGGGGATACGTAATCAATATCCAATAATAATTTAGCCTAGTCTAAGGAAAGAAATCACGCGTAACGTACCTCTTGCTAACCTTGGGAGCTCATTACAGAATGCCAGGCTTAATGCTGATGAGGAGCTGCAGCACAGCAGGCTGATGGGCTGAACAAATCCACCTTGGCTTATTCAACCTCCTTCTTCCTACAGCGCTAAACAGGAGAGACTACCTGTGGAATTTAAGGAGATCTTCTGACTGCCTGTTGCTGTAACAGCCAGTGTCCAGATTTGAAATGAAATCTGGTTAATCTGGAATTGCCCTGTCAGCAGTAGAAGGGTTGCCGTTACCCAAGAAAGGAAGGACTTAACTTTAGGACTTGCACTTCTGGTTCCTCTTCATACTCACTAGACTGAGCAGAGAAAACCCAAAGCAAGATGAACGATCATGTCATAACGATGGGGTGCTTGTGGGGAGGAGAGCAGTTTCTCAAGCTCAAGTCTTATGCTATTCCACTTGTCTTGCCCAGGAGGCTGATGTGGTGCTTTTGTGAACATAACAGGTTCTCCAGCTAAAAATGCATTAAACTGCTACCTTTTCTGCGTGTTATTTTGAGATATGGTAATTACCAGGGTGAATACACTCTTTGTCTTTCCCCTTTATTTGCTCTCAGGTCAAAACCTCTCATCTGTGACCAAACATGTATTTGCCAGCTGCTGTACGTAGCATCACAGTTTGAATCACACTTCACAGAAAACATAAACTAGATCTGCAACCACCTCCCTGACTGACCTGCTGGACGTGGCATCCTCTGGTTCCACTTGTGAGACTGCCACCAGGGTACTGTCTGCAGAGACCAGCTCCCAGTCAGGCTACTCTGGATGCAAATAGTCACTGATTTACCTCTGAACACATGGGCTTGGCTCCCCCTTTCTACATTAAAAACAGTACTTTTCCAGAGCCTGTATTTACAACTTTTCTGGAAGAAATAAGAAATAAAGAAGTGTCTTGTTAACGTTTGATTTATTAGAAAGTTCCACACGGGAGCTATCACACGCCACAGAGAACATCTCTTACAGGGAAAGCATAGACAACTGCAAACAAATCTCACAATCTGTCATGAACTGAAGTAACTAAAGAATCTACTTAATAAAGGCGTGAGGGGCTAGCGATACATCCACTAACACCAGTGACAGCACTCCCATTTCCAGCACTTCACTGGCCCAGGACCGCACCTCAGCCTTTCCTTAGCTCTAGAATGGGCAACCTGTTTTAATTCTCCTGATGATGACATCAGCTACAACAGGTCTTTCAGTTCAGTCTAAAAAATGTACACACATACACATAAAGCAAAACGATCTACTCAGGTTCTCCTTACTGCACTTACACTTGATAGTAGGAAACATTTTTTCACAGAAAGGGTGGTCAGGCACTGGAACGGGCTGCCCAGGGTTGAGTCGCCATCTCTGGATGTGTTTAAAAATCGTTTGGGGTCTGGTTGAGGGATCATTGAGGGATCTGGTTTAGGGGTGAACTTGTAAGGTAGGGTAGATGGTTGGATGATCCCAGAGGTCTTTTCCAACCAGAGTGATTCTGTGATCCAGGAGCTACAGAAAGGACTGGCAGGGCACTTGGCTATTTTGAGATCAACATCAATGTATTTACTAGTTTTTAAGTTTTAAAAACCTGACCATCTTCCTTCATTGTTGGTCAAATGACAGTATCTTGAAAACCACCCAGTATTTGCTGATGGTGACCTCTATTCACGTATGTTCTATGCAACAATCTCACATTGTAGGTGAAACACAGATTAAATTTAAGGTTAAATTCAGATTTTTTAATGAACTAAGCCTTTTCTGAAGACTTTTGTGCCATCTCCATGTTATTAGTGGGCAAACAGTAATATCCATAAATCTTACTCGTTTAGAACAGTTTAAGTGTGTTTTTGTCTTGTCCCAGTGGGAAGAAATGAATCTTTGCTGTCTGGATACCATTAGGCTTCAATCCACTTTTTATGGATGATCTCAATCACGGGAGAGGTTGGAGCCCCAGCCCTTGCTAAAGAGAGGGCAGTCAGGAGACACATTCACGGGACCCTTGGTCATTACCACTACCCTTGCAGGGTGTAAATTTTACCCTTTGTGAAACATGATTCAGGACAAAGGCCAAATGTTTAACCTACTGTCTACATTTCTCATCTGATGCAACCCCCTCCTTACTCTCCTTTGCCTCTCCTTTTCTTTTGAAAGGAGTAACAGAGCACAGTTCTGACAAGATGTAATTATTTTAGATAAATTATCAAACTTTAGACCAAAAATGAGAGCAAAAAATCACATGTCAAGTCAGCTAGCAAAGAACAAACAGATGTTGTCGGTTTGTTCAGTCCTCAACAGTGTTTTGCAGTCCTGCTTCTGGATCAGCTGAGCTGCAGAAACATTTCTGAAATGGACAACTTGAACTGGATCATGCCATCACAGAATGTTAGGGGTTGGCAGGGACTACTCCTGCCAAAGCAGGACCACCTAGGACAGGTCATGCAGGGCTGCATCCAGGCAGCCTGTTCCAGTGCTCTGTCACCTTCACAGGAAAGAAATTTCTCCTCATGCTGAGGTGGAACTTCCTATGTTGTAGCTTATCCCCATTATTCCTTGTCCTATTACTGGGCACGATCAAAAAGACACTGGCCCCCTTCTCTTGACACCCACCTCTCAGATACTCATAGATTTTAATTATTAGATAGATTAATAGACATTAATGAGATCTCTCTGTCTTCTCCAGACTCAACAGTCCCAGTTCTCTCAGCCTTTCTTCACAGGAGAGATGTTCAAGTCTTTCATCACAGAATAATCATAGAATCATTAGGGATTGGAAGGGACCTCGAAAGATCATCCAGCCCAATCCCCCTGCCACAGCAGGATCACCTAGACCAAGTCACACAGGAACACCAGCAAATCCCTCTATGATTTTTATTTTTTAACTTTCTATATTTTTAAATGATTAAGCATAAAGCAATCACAGAAATTAAATTTAGTGCTTCGGGTCTGCATTAACTAGAAAACCCAGCACACAAACCGGTCTAAATAACACGTTGAAGCGAGTTCTTCCTTCTAAGAGGTCTGAGGAATTCCCAGCCCACAGCCACACTGTCCTCAGAGCACTGTCGTGGAGGCTACCTGAACCACTGCAAGTCACCACCATAGGACACGGATGGAAGGGCGATACATTTCCTTAGAAGGGCCCTGCTTTTTGAAATGGTTTCCAAATGGAACTTCCCAGTTCAAGCTCTTACGAAGTCTGGGGTCACAGCTACAGTAAACACCAGAGGTGAAGCCAAGTATTAACTCTCACACATGAAAAAGAATTTGCCGTTACTTAGCTTTTAATGTTACTTAGCTTTTTCTTTTGGTTGGAGCACAGCACAGCTTCCCTGGAGTCGTAACTTCAAAGCATTAACAAAGATAGGTGTGGAAAAGATTCAACACATATAAAAAAGCCCAAACCACAAATAACAACCTAATACACATTCACGATGCAATTTCTCCATCATTTACAGTATTTGTCTCAAATACTCCAAGAGGATGCAAGTCTGAAAATATACACACGGAATCACAGGACGTTAGGGGTTGGAAGAGACCTTGAAAGATCATCTAGTCCAGCCCCCAACAGACTTTGCACATTTTAGGGTGTCACAGAACACAGAAAATATATGAAAATACCTACTGACCTTTGGCACAATACAAATATTCTCCTCCAAAAGAGAAAACAAGTGCAGTTTGTTGAGTGTCACAGCTCACTACTCACCACAAATCATGATGTTCTATCAGCACGCTGTCGCGACAGCAGCTCTGGATTTAGCAAGGGAAAAACACGCTCGAAGGTTGTGAGAGGGGACGCAGTGGTCCGTGAGCCTGCATGTTGAGGTACTTAGCCATTTAATTTCACTGGCCAAGACACAATGTAATGCTTTCCTGTTGTTAAACATTGCCATGTGTATCTCTGGCACGCAAATTAAAAAAAGGAGGGTGTGACCATTAAAAGAACGTGTCCTGAGATTTCCTTCTTCAGGGGGCATAGGTTAAAATGGAAAAGCTGATGTGTGTGTATATCAGGAACACATGTGGTAATGAGAACAAACAGCAGCCAACAGGCAGCCAGGGAGGACTTCACCAGGCACAGAGTCACACAGACAAAAATACTGTCTGCTGGAGAGGGAGCAGAGCAACAGATTTTCACTGAGTTTAGCCAACTCTGTTAAGTCCTCATAATTATTTAAGTACTTATAATTAACGTGAGTTTCAAGACATGTTTTAACTGGAAAGCGGTCTATCCAATAGTGGTGATCCAAATAAATCCAAATTTAGCCTTAATACCAGTTTGTACCTGTAAAAAATCAGAGGCAACCTTAGCACACATAAAAGGATCTGGGCACGTAGGAGAAAGGTTGGACTCGATGACCCTGGAGGTCCTTTCCAGCCATGATGATTCTGTGAGTGGAGCAAAACGGCGCTGATGTCTGTTAAGATAAAGTGTGTAGCCTTCATCTTAAAGTCATGGAGTATTTTTGTCTCCAGCCTGCCTACTGGAAGTGGATAGCAACAACCAGTCTGAATCCTGTTCAAGGACTCGATCCTGAACCAAGTCTTCCTTGATTTCTTTGGAGATAAACATTTAACATAGTGAATGAATCACAGATCATTTAAAGCTAAGAAATGTAACACAGTTGTGAATAATACTCCTCTTGATGAAATGCATCTGATACGCCACAGGCAGGTCCCCAGAATATGGATTCAATTCAAATTGTGTTTTTATCTTCCCCTTAAGATTTGTTCCTTGACACAGACAGAAAACATAACAATTACATGTCACAAAGCACTGAATTTTCAAGCGTAAAGTCATACCAAAACCTCGATAAATTATCGTTGATATTGTAGGTGAGCAGTCGGTCCGGAACGTCGTTATGGGTGCCCTGCGCGGCTAACACATGCGGTGCTAGGGCAAAGGGGACATCGCTCAGCAGATCTGACATGAAAGGGATGCTTTCCAAGTTTGAACTCCTTTCATTTCCAGCCTCTGCACTTGATGCAGTCAGCTGCGATCGGTGCCCCGCGTTTGTCTGAGGGGAACACAATGCAAAGAAACTTAGACACTACAAATCAGGCAGCTTAGGCTTAGACCAAAGGAAAACAAAGCAAGTAAACAGAATTTGTTGCAGGTAGATCTAACATAACAAATCTCAGTACACGTCACTGTAATTAACTGGATCAGATTGACTTCAATTAAGGCTAAAACAACACGGTTTTTTGAATGATTAGTGAGATCTCCTCACGTAGTGATACTACCTTGTAAAGCTGGTGGGACTTTTTGTCATCGTGTCCAGTCTTGTTTAGGGGAAATTGCTTCGTGCAATTCCTTTCACAAACAGAGGAAGCTCTGTCCTTTTGTTCTCGTTGTGCTTTACAGAAGTTGTCCCACAAAGGAGTGACTTTGATGAGTAAAAACCACTCCTATCCCGGTTATTTCTAAGGATTAATGATGTTGCTTTCCAGTTGAAAATGGAACTGCATGCCTGGCTGTTGAAGCCTCTTATACATTCTCAATGTCATCTAATGATAGGATGAGGGGCGATGGGTGTGAGCTGGAACACAGGAGGTTCCACATCAATATGAGAAGGAACTTCTTCACAGTGAGAGTGACAGAGCCCTGAAAAGGGCTGCCCAGGGGGGTTGTGGAGTCTCCTTCTCTGGAGACATTTAAAACCCACCTGGACGTGTCCCTGTGCGACTTGGTCTGGGTGATCCTGCTGTGGTGGGGGATTGGACTGGATGGTCTTTCGAGGTCCCTTCTAATCCCTAATGATTCTATGACTGGATCTAGGTGATCCTGCTCTGGCAGTGGGATTGGACTAGATGATCTTTCGAGGTCCCTTCTAATCCCTAATGATTCTATGACTGGATCTAGGTGATCCTGGTCTGGCAGTGGGATTGGACTAGATGATCTTTCGAGGTCCCTTCTAATCCCTAATGATTCTATCACTTGGTCTAGGTGATCCTGCTCTGGCAGGGGGACTGGACTAGATGATCTTTCGAGGTCCCTCCTAATCCCTAACAATTCTATGATTCTATGGCAATACAGGCGCTGCCAAATATGTGCCTTGTAGAAAAACACTAACAAAAACTTAACAAAAACATTAAAGTCCCCTGAGCCTAACCCAACAACGGAATAAAAACTCTCTGTCATACAGTCTATAATTTTTAGAAATCACAGTGCCAGCAGATAGGATGCTGGATCCAAGAGACTTGTAAACTTTGATATCAACCTATCAGAATGACCCTACAAAGTCTCTATCTTAAAAGTTCTACTGGTTTAAAATCAAAGCATTAAAATTATTTAGAACTCAAGCATCAAACAAGTATTTACTGTCTCTAGAAATCAAATCTAACTTGTTTTACTACAGCAACAGAATGCTTTGCAAGCTGATCGCTCCCACATCATCTCCAGGAGCAAGATGTTTATCGTATGGATTTCTACTCTGCACAGGCGTACATGCAGAAACACTCAGTAATAGGTTCAAAAGTGCTTAACAAGTCATGTCAGAGCCAAGAACATCAGACATGAATTTCTGATTACAGTCCTGATTCCTTTCAACCCTCTATCCTCAGCACACTGCCAGAAAATTCCAAAGCTTACACTGCTGTTAGGGAGGGGAGAGCACTGAAGGCTTTAAGTGCCAATTTGGTGTTCGCCTGATCATAAGAGTAAAGTGGATCTAGCTGTGTGGAGGGTGCTTTCATCCTAAACTGATGAGGAAAGGCTGAGGGAGCTGGGGCTCTTTAGCTTGGAAAAAGGGAAACTGCGGGGTTACCTCATTAATGGTTATAAATATGTGAAGGGTGGGTGTCAGGAGGATGGAGCCAGGCTCTGCTCAGGGACACCTAGTGATAGGACAAGGGGCAGTGGGTGTGAGCTGGAACAGAGAAGGTTCCACATCAATATGAGAGGAAACTTCTTCATGGTGAGGGTGACAGAGGCAAAGAAGAAACCGTAGTCTCATCCTTGTCTATCCCTCTAGGTGACTTCAGAGAGGAGACAGGAAGGGTATGTTGCTTGTTGCTCCTGCTTTCACTATTCTCTACTTTACTGTAATATTAACATAGAATCACAGAATCATAGAATCATTCAGGTTGGAAAAGACCCTTTGTATCACTGAGTCCAACGTTCACCCCTAAACCAGATCGCCCAGCACTATATCCAAGCGACTTTTAAACTCATCCAGGGATGGGAAACCAACCACGTCTGTACAACCTAATTCCTACAGTTACTCTTTATTTTCCTTATATCTCCTAGTCTCTATTCTTATGAATAACTAACAGCTCTTCAGAAAGCTAAATGCAATAGCAGAGGGAAGAACTAATCATTCTGTCTGCTTTCCTTACAGATTCTGGTATCTTTAGAGGGCAGGGAAAAGCACAGGAAAGGAGCAGAGAGTCTGGAATACAACCTGCACAGTTCTGCTCCCCTGGCTTTCCAAGCTCTGAGCAAAACAACCATAGGCAACGGCACTGTGTTTGTGGTGAAAGGATCAAACCACACTGATGGAAAACATATTCCTGACTTACCTTCATGGTGAGGTTTGGATTTTTTTCCCCCCAGAGTACAGCAGTGAAACTAACCCAAAGACACTGTTGCTGTCCTTATCTGAGCTGCAGAGTAAGTGTTAATGAGCTGCCCTGTCTTTGAGCCACCCTTTTACACTAATGCCCCACGTTGTAGATACCACTGGACCATCAGGCTGTTAGCACACGGCCTGATCAAGTGATGTATGATCTGCACTACGTTGTAGATCAATTTTAATATTTGGAGAGCCCTGAAGGTACACTCCCAGAGGCAGAATGACTGACCAATCAATTTGTTGACAGCAGCAAAGTGAACCAGCATTACTGGCTTTTAGTGCAACCACATGTGTTTGGCCAAGAGAGGGAGGATAATCAATAGTTTTATCTGGGGATTGAGCTAGTCAGAAGATCCCAAAATTAGAGAAAGGCTACAAAAATGTGACAGCAACATCTGGGCAGCCCATTTGAACACTGCTTGCTACAAACCACCATCCAGTGGTAGCTGAGTATTACGTAGCTGAATAACATAACACAATTAAGACAAGCTTATAGCGAGTCTCTGCCCAGACTAAATAGGGAGGTAGGAAAATTGTGCTTCTGGGTGCTCTCTGGAGTGGATGTTCCTCTGCTAAAGCCTAGCTCTCAAAATGAGGAGGCTGGGATAACAATAAGGCAAATTTTACTATTTTATGACCTTAACAGATTCATATGTGGTGCCTTTGTTATCACAGGGGAGTTCTATTTGTTAGGCACTTTGAGTCTGCGTCTGCACATGGATCCCTCAAAGAACTGTCAGCTGTTTACTATACAAGCAAAAGGCAGAGTGACCCAAGAAGTGGTTGAATCACTATCCTTGGATGTGTGGATGCAGTGCTCACGAACGTGGTTTAGTGATGGGTTGGCAGAGTGAGGTTAATGGTAGGATCCAATGATGGGTTGGCAGAGTGAGGTTAATGCTAGGACTCAATGATGGGTTGGCAGAGTGAGGTTAATGGTAGGACTCAATGATCTTGAAAGGTTTTTCCCAGCCTAAGTGATTCTAAGATTCTATGTCTATTGCAGCCACCAACACTGAAGAGTTGAACAGTCATCCTTCTGTAAAGGTGATGTCAGAACTTCACTCCCTAGCACTTATGATTGTATATAATGGTTGAGTAAAGCAAGATCTTTCTTGTGATCTTGTACCATCATTCAGAGGAAAGTACACGCTTGATGACTTGCTGCACACAGACTTATTCCTGTCTCTTTTAAGAGGGGATAATTTCATTAAGTGATTATTGCTTGCACATCCAATTAAGATGAGAGAAAATATGGACCAACATGCTTTAAGGGCTTTGCATCTGAAAAAGATGATCTTGAGAGTTAATACGACATATGACAAGCAATTAATTTAACAAGGCCATGACTGGAATTGTAGATTGAGAGCTTTTAAGCTTTTTTAAAAACCCAAACAACTCCATCTAAGCAGCAACGTATTCTACAGACACTGTAGTTTGTCAAAAGGGAGCAAAGTAATCATAAACATTGGCTAATAATTTTGAAATACAAAGCATTTCTAAAATAAATGTAGGGAATGGAAAATAATGCTGTCAACCTCATCCCAGAACGCCCTTCTTGAGTTTAAATGTGAGAGCCTCTGAATCATAACCTAAGAGATGGGTGACTGAACAGAAGCTATCAGGAATAGCTCCTTTCTCAGTAGTCTGTAAAAATACTCTAGACAGCCCAATGATAGTAGAAACTGGGTAATAACAGGTCTGGAAGAACCAATTAATTATTTTTTAAAAAAGGGAAAACTAGATAAAAGTAGCATTATTCTTGCCCTGGAATGAGACATCTCTCACAGAAAGGGTGTTTGGATGAGGTGTTGAGGGATGTGGTTTAGGGGCGGACTTGTAAGCTAGGGTAGATGGCTGGACGTGATGATCCCAGGGGTCTTTTCCAACCAGAGTGATTGTGTGATTCAACTTCAGCAGTACTTGCTACTTTCTCTAGAAGAGTAAACAGAACATCAGATTACCTTCCCCCGTTCTCTGCACTCACAAGCTTCCTTGTCTCTTCTTCACTGTTTTGTATCTCACTGTATTCCTAATACAACCTCTTACCAAATGCCTGAGGAAATGTTCTTTACATCTATTCAAAACCATGCCATAGCAGCTTTACAAAGGATCCCTTTAATGAGGACATTACCTACCAATTCAGATATCAAACTATTCTATTTTGGTGGAATATTTATCACAGAATCACACAACATTAGGGGTTGGAAGGGCCCTCAAAAGATCATCTAGCCCAATCCCCCAAACAGAACTGCTGTAATTCATAAAGCAATGCCCTATGATGATAAGTATCACAGCAAGGTATATAATTATAGAGTGGCTACAACAACAACATATAGATGAGATCATTATGGGTTAAGCAACCCCTTGGGGGGATTCTCTCTTATCCTAGAAATCACGTAACAAGCTCCTCAGATAGCAGGCAACAGCTATTAAGTATCTGAAGGAGAAACAGGACTATAAAGGAAAAAGAAAACCCCAAAACCCCCACAGAGCAACAGAAAAATCTGAATTTTCCCCCTGAAGATGGCTCTGTTTTGGTAGTTTATTCCACTCCACTCACTGGTACAGTTTTCACCCATTAAATCTGCTGACATCTGTTGGCTAAGGAGCACGCGCCCGATTATCAAGAAGTACAACATCAAATCAACACGAGCTGCTTCTTAAGGGGACAGTAGGGAGACACTAAACACTGCAGCTATTACCAGAAGCATAATTATTTTTGTTGATGTGTCTCACAACAGTTTAATACTCCCAGGTGTCCCGAACACCAGACACACAATAATCTTTGTAAGTCCTAATTCACAGCTGAACCATCTGTCAAAAATACTCCTTTATGCCTCCTGATAGACGTGGCCCATAATTGCTCTCACAGTAGGACAAAAATACATGGTTGCACTAATTTGCTGTACAAATGGAACAGTTCGTTACCAAAAATAACCAACCACGTTACTGGGGCTTCTAGCACTCTTCAGATATTAAAACTGACCTTTCCACTCTGTTCTTCTCCTCTAGCCTTGAACCCCCAGCGAAGACTGAGTTATATGGAAACTGCGGTACAGTAATGGAAAACTCATAAGCATGAAAACACCCCTCCGCCATAGGACCTCTGCTGTGATGGTGCTGCAGTTATAATTAGAAGTTTTGTGGTCACAAAGTGACTAGTTTAAGTTCTTGGCCCTACAGAATTCACTAGACCAGATTGCCCAGAGCCACATCAAGCCTGACCTTGAATGTCTCCAGGGATGAGGCCTCCACCCTTTCTCTAGGCAGCCTGTTCCAGTGATCCACCACCCTCAGATTAAAGAACTTTTTCTTGATGTCCAGCTTAAATCTACCCTTTTCCAGCTTAGAACCATGACCCCCATCCTACTGTTCCATACGCTGTTGCACAGTCTTTCCCAGACTTCTGACAGCCCCTTTCAGGGCCAGGAAGGTTGCTATAAGATCCCTCTGGAGCCTTCTCCTCTTCGCACTGAACAACCTCAACTCTATCCAGCCTGTCCCCATAGGAGAGGCGTTCCAGCCCTCTGATCATTTTTATGGCCTCCTCTGGACTCACTCCAACAGGTCCTCATCCTTCTTGGGGGCTTCGGAGCTGGATGCAGAACTCCAGGTGAGGTTTCATCAGGGCAGAGTAGTAACCAAGTGACTTAGGGATAAGAAACACTATAAATGGCATTCTGAAGAGAGAGACTGCCAGAGAGACAGTTCCAAGGCACGATAAGAGAGATCAAGTCTAGATAAAGTAAAAAAAACCCACCACCCAAAAGCCAAATGATTTACAGTTATCCTGTAAATACCTACAACTACATGTCAACAGAGAACAGGCTCATGCTCACTGCAGAAACATTTCCTGAGAAGGAAATATGTGCACACATATGCAGAAATATGATTAAAAACTCTCTGTGGTGTACATGGATTAAATACTAAATAAACTAGATGAAAAAAAAGAATCCCAACTGCACAGCCACACCACACAGTACTGAAACAGAAAGCAAACAGAGTACACACGGTTTACCATGCCCACGCATTTACAACACATAACAGTAGCTGTGGAAATGAATTGCTTATGTAAACGTTAGATGTGTTCACAGAATCATTAGGGACTGGAAGGGACCTCGAAAGATCATCCAGTCTAATCCTCCTGCCACAGCAGGATCACCCAGACCAAGTCACACAGGAACACATCCAGGTGGGTTTTAAATGTCTCCAGAGAAGGAGACTTCACAACCCCCCGGGCAGCCCCCTCCAGTGCTCTGTCACCCTCACTACTCACCACGCTAATTGTGTGAAGCAATTCAATTACATGCTAGCTACAGTTTCTTCAATGAGAATTTCATCAGTTTGCATAAAGAAACAGTCTCCTACCTGTGGAGGTTGGTTGTACATCGGTCTGGTGTCCGGAAACGAAGTTTTATCCTTTGACTCTCTGCTTTGATCATCAATTGTGTCACCTAGCAAAGTAAAAAAAAATACTTATAAACCCACCAAAATCCTTGGTATTTTATATAGAATAAGAAAAACTCTTGAGTCTTCCTAAAATAAAATTACAAAAAATACAATAACAAAAATTCCCAGCATTTGTTTCTCAGATACTGTAAAACAAATATCCACCTAGTGTGTCTTCTCCAATCTTCTTTGTGGATTATCTCCTTCTGCTGTTAGTGCTACTCAGTAAATAGCTTGCAAGAGAAGTCATCTTAGAAAGCTGAAAGACTTAGTCATTTAATACTGATTTATTTTGATTTGAACTGATACTGCTTTCTGTAATAGTGTTTCGGAAATCTGTACCCTTAAAGCATCCTGGAGCAACAATTATAAATGAAAGGGTTCAAGTCACTGCAGTTTAACTCCTTTAAAACTCTCCTTTTTCAGCTGTTATGTGCCACTTTCTCCAAAGGTTTAGCAGAGCACCTGGCAGAAGCTGTAGGGAAGAGCAACCAGCTTCTACTCATGTTCAGTTAGCCTGGAAGCTGGTGACACCAAGGTCCACACAAGCTCCCTGCTGTCATCAGTCCCCACGGCCCAACGCAGCATTTGGTGAAGTATCTTACAAAAACAAGCAGCAATATTTAGTCACTGGCCATGTTTTAAAATACTCCGGTATTATTCCCAGCAGAATATTTTGAGAATCGTCAATAAATTATCTTTGTTCTATGTTTTTAGTGCCTATTACTTCCATCGGTGTCTACACTTCACAAGATCTTTTCTGGAGCTGAAAAATGCCTCTCAGTTAACTAGTAATTCTCTGCATAAAATACTCTAAAGCACTTGTATTCACACCACATCTTTAGGAAAAATCGGAAGGGACCTCGAAAGATCATCTAGTCCAATCCCCCTGCCAGAGCAGGATCACCTAGACAAAGCTGCACGATATAAATACGTTCCCAGGAAGACTAAAACCACCTAATTCAGAGGGAAATTAAATTTTTTCGCTTAGAACTTTCACAATCCAACTCCCAGAGGTCCTAAATTCTGCAGAAGGCCAACATGTAGCAACGTTTATAGTGTTTCACAACTCAAATTGCCTTTAACTTGGACTTTAACGCAGGACTCTGCTGAAAAAAAGCAAATTGGAAAACCTCTACATCTTGCCACAGGCCGATTGTCATGCAAGGATAATCCATGAATCTTTGTGTAGGCTGCTATTATGCGAGTTCAAACAGTTACAGGGAGCTGCACACCAGGTGCCAAAGAAGTCCACTAGGCCAGAATAGTTTCCCAGATAAACCAGCGTTTTCGGTGTACTTCTCTCACTGGTTTTGATCTCAGATACCCAAACAGATTAGTCATCCTCATTTCTTCGAGCCCAAATAATGAATTAAATCTCACACACCTCCCCAGCTTCAGCAGTTCCCAACACTCTTTAGCTTGCCAGAGCTGACCCAACTTGTTTAGACAAATTATTTTTGTTCAGTTTGCCTTGTTTTCCCACTGACATCAAATTCTGATGTCTCCTCTTAAATGGAAGTCATAGTTTCCCTTCCCTCTTCAGGCTTGGCTTTTCAAAAGTTTCTCTCTGATCTGGCTTTTCCTCTTCTCCACCACAAGCCTCGAGTCTCCAATTCCCGTCTACCTTCACGTTAGGGAAAGTTGGACGAAGAGAAACACTGAACAGACAGACATCCCATGAGAGCACAGACCCGTGGGAGCAGGAACTCATGTGGGTTCTTTTGAGCACTTTACACCTTCTGCCTGAACTCATGTGGGTTCTTTTGAGCACTTTACACCTTCTACCTGATAGTTTTTGACTGGGAAGAAACAAACTAAGAACCCAACCGCTCCTCCCTCAAATACCATGGAAAAAACCCCAAACAATTCCCCTTACAAAATCCTGATGTAAATAGGGATATAATTACAATTTAGCAAAACTAAGCGTTGGAATCTAGGTCTAAAAAAAAATCATAAACACATGACCTCAGCAGGAAGAGCTACCCACCATCACTCCCCAAAGAAGTCCTTCAGCAGGACTGAACTGCAAATATATTCATAGATAAGGCCAGAGGGACCACCAGAATCATCTGGCCTAACCTCCTGCATAAATCTAGACCATAATTAATTGAATTAATTTGTTTGAACTACAGCAACTTTAAAGCTTTATTTTAATTAGCATATAACAGACAAAACCATTTTACAAATAATTATTTTACCACTTTGTTTAAAAGGATTATGTTGAGGTTTAGTCATAAAAGCCCTATAAAAAGAAAAATCTAAGTCATACATCTAAAATAGTCAAATTCTATTTAGAGGCAATGAGAATTAGAAATGAAGGGCACCCCATGCAGCACAATCTGGATTAGGCAGGACAACACTGGAAAAATGTATCAGGAAAAAACCAGTTGTGCTTAATGGTTGGAAGGGACCTCAGAAGACCATCTAGTCCAATCCCCCCCGCCACAGCAGGATCTCTAGATCAAGTTGCACAGGAACATGTCCAGGCAGGTTTTAAATGTCTCCAGATATTCCCTTTCCTATCAATGGGAAAATATTTTCAAGTTGGAAAAGATGGTGGCAGACATAATTATCCTACCATCCAGATGAGACTCAGGCTCAGGAGGCTGGTTTTTAAGTTCTGTTAAGCTTCCTCCAGGCACAAAGAAGTGACATTGCACTCACAAGTCAGACATATATCTCTTCTTTCACTGAGCTGCTGCTGGATTTACACCAACATTCTCCAAGTTCCACTGGTACCTTCTTTTGCCAAGGACTGCAGCCAGGTGTTGCACAGGAGAATGATACCCAGTCCAGTCTTCAGTTTGCACTATGTACACCTCCCCTCAGACCTCAGAATTCCTGGGTTTCTTCAGAAATCAGCACTCAGCTGCCTATGTGGACTTCAGTGAACTCATGTATAGAAAAGTTCAACCACAAGTTTGGCTTCTACTCAACAAGGAAGTGGTGTTTCTATTTATACCCTTTCCTCTTCCAGCATTGTGGTATCCTCAAGCATTTAAAAGTCTAGGCCACCCTTAGTTTAAAAAATTAAAACTAATTGTAAATAGTCAGCAAGAAGTGGTTACACCATTTGTCCTGGTCTGTGGAAGAACCCTGTGAGACAGCAAGGAGGCACGTGCAACCCAGCGAGCAGTAACCAGCTACAAAACACAAGGGCTTCCAAACGTCACCTTCAGCTTGGAAAGGCAGACCAGCTATTTTCCACTGGATTTTACTTTGTTGTTTAACTCTTTGCTGCCTGTCATGATCTATTTTTATCCTGTGCAGAAACGGCACAAGAGAAGAGCATCCTGCCTTCTAGTCAGACGCAAAAAAGGCTAAAAGTTTTAAGAGAGGACTAGTAAGATCTGAAAGCATCAGAAGCTAATGCTGTAGAAGCATCAAGGTTTCGTTTCAGCTTCCTGCCCCTCTTTCTCACTCAAAAACCTTCCCCTCCCTCCCTGAAAGGAGAAAAGGCAGACACACCAATCTGAAGCCACCCTGCTCCAGAACAAACTAACACAGCTTCAGGTTTCAGTCAGTCTCTAGTGGCAATGCTTTCAGTCTAGGGAGGAGTTGAAGAGTCACTGTAATTCCCCTTTCCCTCTGGGTGGCTGACTCTCAGGAGTCCCCAAAACCAGCCTTCCATGGAAAGGGGTTTTATAGTGTCACTTCTCCAAGTTCCGTTCTGTCTGCCTCAATTAAACAGCCTCCAGCTCCTTCAGCAGGGATGAAATGTTTCTGGTCAGTCTCACGCCAGCCCTGCTTGGTTCTCAAGTGTCCACTGCTAGGGTCTCTCAGAGACCATCTACTTCCAGCAGCACTGCAAGCTGATTAGTAAAAGGTTGTTTACCTTTGTGCGTAGAGCATGCAGCACCCTGCAACAGATACCAAGGAGCTGCTGCTCTCCTCACTGCTACTTCCATCCCCAAGTCTCACCTCACTCACCCTGGATCTTTAGAACCAAAGAAAATGAGTGCTGAGCCCCCTCCCTGGAAGTGTTCACGGTCAGGTTAGATTGGGCTTCGAACAACCTGGTCTAGTGCCAATGGCAGAGGGGTTGGAATTAGATGGTCTTTAAGGTCCCTTCCAACGAAAACCACTCGATGACGATGAGCTGCCAACCCAGAACTCAAAGAAGTCTGTCATCAGACAGTTCCTGGCCACTGAGAGAGTTGGAGACTGCACTGAGCTGCTACCAAGGAACATGGAAGACACTACTCAGAACAAAAAAATTGTGCTAGTTTGATGAAATCAAGAAAACTAACAGAAGACAGAGGGAAGTCCTGGCAAGGCTGGGTTAAATGTTGGACTTGATGATCTTAAAGATCTCTCCCAACTGCGATGATTCCATGATACTAAAGACTTTAGAAATCTTTGCTAATGAGCATGGAATCACAAAATAGTTTGGGTTTAGAATGGATCTTTAAAGACCTTCTAGTCCAAAACCCCTTGAAGGTATTGTACACAATTAGAGCAAAACATACTAAAGTGTTGGTGATTTGACAGTTCCCACTCACTCAATGACTGATCTGAATCAAGTAATGCCCTGGCAAGTAGCTATCTTCTTTGTTAGGAGAGATGGGACATGGATGGATAGGTGGCTCTTCAGTTAAAAGTGGAACTGTCATTCTGCCCAGCATTAGTGCTATAAACCCTGTACATTAATCCTCGTTAACCTCCATGCGCACGTGGCCAGGACGTAACAGCCTTCTAAGAGTATGTACAGTTGGCAAAACGATGAAGTCATCCTAGGTTCAGGTCACCTTATTGTGTGGTTTCATATTAAAGCTTTCCGTATCAACAGCAGTTTCATTTGAGTAAGCTAATAATACCCCCTTAAAAATCCAGTGTATCAGCAAAAAAGATCCTCCACAGCTGCAACTTTCAGCAAAACAAGAGTTTAAGAGTTTATGCTGCATAAGGGTGAATGAGAAGGACTGTTCAAGCCCCGTGCTAAGGCAGAGGTCTGGGTCAGGCGAAGCAGGCACACGGTTAACTTTCTTGGCAGCCTTATACTGAGTGTCAACAGTGTTTTTATAGGTGGGTAGTAAGGAATCCTACAAAGAAATCTTTGACTGGAAGCAGGATTTACCAACACCTTCCCAGATTATTGTGACAAACCATGTGAAAAATCTACACAAACCCTGCAGAGTGAGAACCATGACAGACTGACTTCTTCAGACTTGTGGAAGGGACAAGGGGAAGCAGCCACAAGGTAAACACGACCCAAAATGCTTTTTCATTTAAATACATGATGCAACAAGGTTCAGCCCTTTCCAAGTGAAGGGAACAGCAAAGGCAACTACAGTACATGCCACTGAAGATTATGGGAGTGGCAGCCCAGCTGGCCACCCACTTTCATTTTGATATCACATCCTTCTGCATAGGACCTCAGTCACAGAACATTAGGGATCAGAAGGGACCTCAAAAATCATCTAGTCCAATTCCCCCATCACAGCAGGATCACCTAGATCAAGTCGCACAGGACAAGAGAGGAGGGTGTTTTTGAAAACTGACATTATCTGACAGGTGATCTGGTTTCCTGAGGAGGCAACCACCTGCATCCCCAGAGGCTTCCACGAGCTGTGGTGGGCTTCAAAGTCTGCAGCCAGGGTTTCAAGGGAACTCCAGGCTCGAGGGCACTGAAGATCCATGGTGATGTGTCAGCTACATTGACAAGGGCAGCCAGACCTCCTAAGAAAAACTTACTGATGTTCAAAGATGAAGGATACTCTCTTGCCACATTCAGCAGACCAGAAGCACTAAAGCTTCTGACTTCCCAAACACCCCATGGGCAGACTGTCCTAGAGGCTGAAGCGCACATTTTTCCAGGTTCTGTGGCTCCTTACCCACTTGCTCAATGTCAAGCTCCAAGACAGTTCCACCCTGCTCACATAATTTTTCTGCAGAATGTTTTCATGCAGTAACACGACTAGAACAGAGTAAGTATCTGTTTCAAAACACGGCACACCGAAAGCAGACAAGGCCACCCTACAAAAACAAACTGTGCACATCTGGTAACTCCCTTCTGGCTACTATTTGAAGAAGTGTCAGTCACCCTCTGGTGTGAACACTATTACCTAAGGGTGAGTTTTCACAACATGGCTGAGTCAGGCTAACAGCTCGGTGCTGCCAAAAGGAGCAGTCCTGCCTCTTCCCTTGGCCCCGCTGTTCCCTTTGTGGTAGCTCGCAGAGAGTCTGGAAGTCTTGCAAGCCACATGAGCTCACTGAACTGGTTAAAAAAGATAAACACACACTCCCTTTCTTGCTGGGTTAGTTTTCTGCCAGTTTAGTGAGCCAAGTCAGAAACATCAAACGAGCTGGCACAAAGGTGATGGAAAGTAATCCTGCTTCCAGGAGCACGAAGCAGGCTGACCCATCCTTCAGACAGTCAAGTGGCTTGGGTGTTCCGTGGAAACAAGCCCTATCATAGCATCAGTCTTGCTTCCCATCATGAGAAAACATATGGCAGTATTTTCAATCTGAATGTCACAGGATCATTGAACGCATTGGGTTGGAAGGGACCCTTGAAGGTCGTCTAGTCCAACCCTTCTGCAACAAGCAGGGACATCACTCACCAGACCAGATTGCCAAGAGCCCCATCAAGCCTGACCTTGAATGTCTCCAGGGGTGGGGCCTCCACCACCTCTTTAGGCAACCTGTTCCACAGACCCACCACCCTCAGATTAAAGAACTTTCTCCTGATGTCTGACCTAAATCCACCCTTTTCCAGCTTAAAACCATGACCCTTCATCCTATTGTTCCCTGCCCTGTTGAACAGTCTTCCTCAGCCTTCTGAAAGGTTCCTTTCAGGGATTGGAAGGTTGCTATAAGGTGCCCCCGGAGACTTCTCCTCCTGTTGTCTCCACTCTAGACAGTACACAAACCAGCACGGAAAGTTTCCAAGGTGTGCTAGTACTCACCTGTCAAAAACACGATGAAATTCTTAAAACATAGCAAAAACCTCACACAATTTATTGCATTAGGAAATGGTCCTTTCTGTAATTACCAGCAGGCTGTATAAAATGTGAGATTCCTAAAAACTTGCATAAAAAAAACTAATGTATTTTAGTTTTTCACTTTTCTTTTAAGAGTTCAACAGTGCAACTAGTTTTCTGACTTATTTTCTCTTTGTGAGAATCCTGTATTCATTTTTACTTTGTCAGCCCCAGGGAATCAAGCGAACGCCCACCACACACGACTGACTTGCTGTGTTCAAGAAGTCATCTCTGGATGCAAACAACAACAACTCTTTCAGAGTTTCTATACACTAGCTTTAGAAATTTTATATAATTTTACAAAGTAATTTTATGAGAAACTTTGGTCAATGCAAAGAATCCATCCAAGCTTTTCATTTTTGTATGGTAAGGTCATGCAATTTTTATAAATCCTGTTTAAGAACATGAGAAACTGTGAAGATGAGACCTGAATCAATCAGACTGCTATTCTTTCCCTCTTCTAGCCATACCTCTCACCACCTCCATTTTGAACTAAGCCCTCAGAGAAAAGCACAGACCAACTGCTGTCTCCCTACAAAACAAGCCAACGAAGCAGCTCATCCCACGCACAAAGGGCTGTTACCGGATACCCACTCGACCGGTAGGATATTGGCAGATGAAATTCTAAGTCACAATGACCTGAACTCCTGTATCTGATAGGCAGCTGCTACAGTAGATGAATGATTTTAAGGAAACAAGAGATAATTCTGTTTCCATGATGCAGTCACTGCACTCTACTCAAGAACATGCCCTATATTCAGAACCTGGAATCCTCCTCACACAGTACTCTGCACACAACCACTACGCACAAAAACCAGGAGGGAAAAAGAAACAACCAGCTCCAAATGACACCCCTTTCTTCCACCATGACATGGCCTCTGCCTGCAGGACACCTCCTTTAATAGATAGAGGTGAGGATGACAGGCTTAGTGCCTAGAGGATGGACACGGTAGGTGATTGCCATCAGACCAGTTCAATGCTGTAAAAATGCACAGGTCTGTCTGTCCTCTCTGGTCTGAGCTGCTTTTCACAGTATCACAGTAAAAGACCTTAAAGATCATCCAGTCCAACCTTTTGTCATTCTCCTCTTCTGTTCTGAGGTTCATCTGGCTCCTCAGGGGTTTACCTTCAGCTCTCTAATCCAGAACTGCTTCTGCTGACTGAATTGGTTATCACTTCAGTAAGCAGACCCGGATTTCCATCAGGTATCTAAGTACTACTGAGCAATCATAGGATCATAGGATGTTAGGGGTTGGAAGGGACCCAAGAGATCATCGAGTCCAACCCCCCTGCCGGAGCAGGACAAAACTATCTAACACAGATCACAGAGAGATCAATGAGACACTAAAAAGCAGTAGGGCAGCTCACCAAAGCCCAAGGACACACCTCCATTCATACAGCCCATTTCAGTCTTGCCTCTACCTGGACCCATCATTCAACCCCTACAAACCAGTCCACCTTACCAGAACAGCACAAAAGTAAGCGAGAACAAAGCTCACAAAACTGCAGAACAATCAAATGGCAAGAGATTCTGAAATGGGATGAAGAAACCAGCCCTCCTTTCACAGCGGTGAAAGATCAGCCCAGCTGGGTATAGAGATGGACTAAAACAGGGTGATTTTCTCAGCAGAGCAACTATTTCTGCAGGCAATACGATCAGTCATCTTGAATTGCTGCCTGGGTAAAGGTGACGTTGTGTGAGACCACGTGAGCTGATCTAATTGCTCATTGCCCCTGCGCAGGGGAATTCCTGTTCCGCTCACTTGAGGGCCCTGCCCTTGCGCTGACGGACAAACATCAGACTTTCCACTTACGAACCCATCTTCTGGGAACTGAGCCCGCTGCAGGGGCGGCCAACACCAGAGCTGGAGAAAAGGAAGATTCACTGAAAAGGAGGAAAGCAGCACCTTTGCATTTGGGTGGCAGCAAGCTGGTAGAATCAGCTTATCCTCAACCACAAAACCTCTAGTGGCCAAACAACCTGTGGATAAATAAGACCAGAGATGGGAGAAGGCAGTGGACAGGATTTTGCCTTTGAGACTTCCCACACTACCAAGGGTTATAGCTTTTGTGCTTAGAAGACAATTTGCTTTACTGTCCTGACCAAAAGGGATTCATTAGGAAAAAAAGTCTCGAAAACAACTGGTTTTGCACTAACTGGTTTCAAACTGTTTAGAAGACTTGGCCTGTTGGGAGTTTATCAAAATGAAGGTGTGGTGTAATAATGCACAGAACATTATGTTCCTTTTCTACTGGGAATGGGAACAGATGCCACTCAGACCCCTAAATTCAGATACGAGGCTCTCCACGCAGCTACTGCTAACAGGCTTCCTCAGAAGGTGACCAAGAGACACCTGGTCAAACATCTGCTCCATGTGCTGGGAAGCATCTTTGCATCCAGTGTCTAAACTGAAAGAACTGCTCCTCAATTGCAACGTCTGAAGGCAGATCCTTCACACATCCCCATGAGCAACCAAGCCATGGGCTACACCCAGGCAGCTATTCTGAAAGGTTGTGACCAGAACTAATGCTCAACTACAGCAAGGAGAGTTGGGATATATGGGATGGGAACTCTATGAGCAGCTCAGCAACTGAAAAGATTTGAGGAGGAAGAAAATGCTCTGGCATAAGCCACTCTCCAAACCATCTCTGCTTACCTGAGGTTCATCCCATATTGCAGCCACCATGCATGTGTTTTCTTTCAGGCATCAGTAGAGGTGAAATGGTGCCTGCAGGGCAGGAATGAGGTAGAAACAAGCTTCTCTGCCTTAATCATGGGAAGATCAAAGCACCACGGGAGAGGAATAAAAGTTTCTCTTGGACTGCAGTCCATTGCATTGAATCACAGAACTTTAGGGATTGGAAGGGACCTCGAAAGATCTAGTCCAATCCCCCTGCCAGAGCAGGATCACCTAGATGAAGTCGCACAGGAACATGGCCAGACTGGGTATGAGAGAGGGATTCTGAGTTTGCATTGCTGATATTTGGTTTTAAATCAATAACTAACAATGTACAAGGTAACTACTACGTGGTCTGCAGTGTGATTTAGTTCTCCCCATCTGCATCACTAATCAATCATCTGTTATAGCTGCATCAAGAGTAAATGAAATACATCTTAGAAGTATCACAGAACATTAGAGATCGGAAGGGACCTCAAAAGGTCATCTAGTCCAAGCCCCCTAGCACAGCAGGATCCCCTAGATCAAGTTGTACAGGAACATGTCCATGCAGGTTGTAAATGTCTCCAGAGGAGGAGACTCCACAACCTCCCTGGGCAGCCTGTTCCAGTGCTCTGTCACCCTCACTTGAAGAAGTTCCTTCTCAGATTGATGTGGAACCTCCTGTGTTCCAGCTGACAACCATTGCCCCTTCTATCACTAGATGCCGCTGAGCGGAGCCTGGCTCCATCCTCAGGAGCCCTTTCCCTAGTGTCTCTTCATTACTGTTCCAGAATCCCACATTAAAAGTTCAGGACAGAAGCATCAGCTCTGCATTAACACCCAACAAAACATTTCCAAAACTTTGTCACACGAGGTCTCAGATATTAGAAAGGGCTCTCGGTTGCACACACATACAAAGAATGACTTTCTTTCACCATCCTACTTCTAGTGCCTGGGTTCCAGGTGAGCATTCAAAGCTCCAGCAGCACATCAGAAGTTCAGAAAACAGTTTGACCACCATTTTGATCTTCAAATATCCCAGCCCTGCCAACACCCTCAGTGTTCCCAGAGGTCCAGCAGGTAAACAGGACCATTTTCTCAGCTCAACCCCCATGGCCTGGGTTTCTTTACCTGTATTAACCTGAAACCAGGCAGTTCTCATCCGAGATCTGCACTACCTACCATCCTCCCCAGCTTGCTTCCCACAAAACTGTCATTTGTGCTAATCCGTGCTAAGTGAACCAGAAAGGAGAGAATGGCAGGGATCCAGTTGACTCATTAATACCAGTGTAACGGATTAACCCTTTTACATTGTCTTTCCCCCCCCCGCAATTAGTTGGCATCAAAGAGGTCTGAGACTGCACACAGTGGAAACATAAATGGGACACAGTGTTTGAAAACAAAGGAGCTGCATCATATTGTGCCACAAAGACTGTTGTCTTCACAGTGCTTTGGACTAATACTTATTTTTAAAGTTCAGCTAAACTTTATGTAAAAGGCAGCAAGAGAATGAAACGTTCCGATTTGTGTAATTAATCCGTAACAAACTTGGACCTAATCCATAATAAACTTACATGAAGGATTAATAGTTCAGCATGAAATACACAAGAAGCCACTCTGCATTCAAAACAGTTGTCAACTGGGACTGTAAATGACTACAAAGTGTTAAACATCAACCTTTCTTTTTTTAACAAAAATATGGGCAGGACTTTTTGATTTGTGATGCAAAACACTATAGTTTTGGTTTAGTCAAACTGCTATTTAAAAAAAAACCTTCTAAAACAGTCAGTCTGAGGTTTTCCACGAGGCAGAGCACTTACCTGCTTTAAAAAGTTTTTCTAAGTGTGCAACTGCCGTAAGTGCCACCAAAGATTAACTCTCAGTGCCTCCAGGAGCCTTCTGCTCCATTTGATAAAATACAACCATATTTCTCTCTTAAAATACGTATTTGAACGACAAGTTACATCTCAGACAAACACCACATCCCAGACAATTTAAGAGAGAGATCTCAACTTTTGAAAAGTTATTGAAACTTTTAAATTTTTGAAAAGTGGGACATTTTTTGTTAAGAACTTGCATAGATGCTTCAGCAAAACTTGGATTATGGCAATCTGTGACTTGAATTCTGGTGCTGAAGAGTTAAACCCCACTGTGTGTGACACATGTAAGAACATCATTAGATGTAAAATGCTTCGTCATGTGGTAAAGTCGTGCTGGTGTAAAGCTCCTCCTGCTTTTAAAACTGAGGTTACAGTTTAGTGAATACATCCGTCCACCATTTATATTTGCTGCACATAGTCTGTCTCAATTATACTACAGCTGTCTCACGGGGCAGCGCTGGCCATCTCCACCACCAACAGCCACTGCCGAAGCTGAACTTCTTGATTGAAAAGCAAACGGTTTTGTGAGCCAAGCCCCAACCACCGCAGCTGCTCCATTTCACAAACCAGGCACCATTCAGCCGGGAAGAATGGCACCGACTCAGAATTGTTCTTCCTGAGACTTTTCACAATAAAAAGAAATCACACTACTACCAAATTTTCAAAGACTTCAAGAAAAAAAGTCTTTCCACTGTGCTGGAAACAAGTGTTTTCTTTTTTACTCGGAGCTTTTGATTTCGGTGTTCCTCTATGAATAAAAAACCAAAGCCAACCCCAAGCCCCCTCCCCCTGGCAGACACACACCACACAGGTTCCTCTAGATGCTTCCATGAGCATCTACAGCGAGTGTGTATTGGATGCATTAATATTAGATGCATTAATACTTGTCTTCAGCAGAACAGCACTGCTTTAATGTTAAACAAACCCAATAAACCAACACACTGATAACCAGATGATCGCTGCTGAGTCTGTTAAATATCACAATCAGTGATGGGATAACGTCATCTTTGTCTTGATAGACATTATTCCTGACATATCACTGCACAGTGATTCAGAATTGCTATTTCCTTCACCAAGACAAAAATATCAATCTACTCCTGATCACTTCCTCTTCTCTACAAACATATTGAACTAAAACCATCTCGTTACAGTGAAGCTGCAGCAAATGAAGTCACAATTTGCAATCTGACTGGAAGTCCTGCTTAGTACAACCTGCAGCAAACAACCTCTGTATGGCTCCTCCAGTTTTTTAGGTAACCATACCACTCAAAAAACACAAGACACCCAAAACAGACTCACAAAAACGCTAAAAGGGAATGTTCTTATTTTTAAAAAAGTATTTAAGTAAAATATCAGAGCCAAACTCATTCCATAGGTTTCCTACAATATCCTAGTAACACGTTCTCAGTGTCAGGCTAGCAGGAAACACTTTACAGTTAAATTTAAGTTTATACTTGTGATTGGCTAGTCAAATTTTTGGGTTTTAGTTATTTGGCTACATGAAATTTATTTGTCTTAGCCAGAAATAAATTGGCTGTAGCCAAAAACTCTTCCAATTTTATTCAAATGAAACTACTCAGGAGCTTTCCTCCCTAAGCTAAAGGTGACTGATGCAAAAACAAGAACTAACCTCTTCAAGATGTTTAGATTCACTGATTTCCCAGTTATGAAAAAGAAAACTAAGATGCATTAAAAATTCCTGGGCAACCCATTCCAAGCTCTCACCATTCTCTCAGTGCAGAACTTCCTCTTTCAAACCCTGCCTGTAGTTTCCCTTCCACCATCTAATTTAATTTGCCTTTGCCCCTATTTGCTCATGCTAAATTAAATATATGGGTTAAGTGTAGACTAGACAGCACACAAGGCGTCTGAACATCACAATTTTTAGTGTCTGCTGCAGAGTTTCAGCACCACTACAGCACATTTTACATATCTGTTGCTTCTTCAGTGTAACCTGAGAGTAAGAGCTCAGGATAACAGAGAACACTGAGTATCTTCCGAGTATTTCTTACGAACAAACCTCAGTACTGTAAGAACTAGCTGGTGGCTTCAGTGTCACAAGTTAACACACTCCACATGAAAAGGTGAACAGATTTGAAAATCGCTTTTAAAGGTTATTTTTAGCCTGCTCTGTGAACAAAAAAAGACACTGAGAAAGATGAAAAGAAAGGCAATGTTTATCTGCAGATGGTAATTTCCAGATTCAACTGAAGCACAACTTTTACTTTGAAAGCCTTATATTTCATATTACAAAACTGATTGGTTTTGGGCGTTGTCTGTTTTTCTTTTGTGTTTTTTTTTCTTCAATAATCCCTAATAGAAATGAGGATTTATGATCATCTTCCCACAGATCACAAAATCACTCTGGCTGGAAAAGACCCCTGGGATGATCGAGTCCATCCATCTACCCTACCTTACAAATTCACCCCTAAACCAGATCCTTCAACACCTCGTCCAAACAATCTCTAAACACTTCCAGGGATGACAACCCAACCACGTCCCTGGGAAGCCCATTCTAGCTCCTCTCACAAGCTCTTTTGCCACTTCCAGACTGATGGGTTTTTTGTTTGGTTGGTTTTCTTTTAAAGTCTTTGAGACAGTTAAATTCAGCCCAACATTTGAACATCCTGAAGCAAAACTACTAGTTTAATTTTAGAAGTTACTCCTTAGTAGCTGGCAAACTACACTTGGTAAGACTGTATATAAGCAGTGAAAATTCAAACTTCCAGGAGGAAAAGCTAACAATTTGCAGCCACATTAGATTTTCACTCTACCCATGTACCCAAAGGAAGGATCCTACATTGCTTCTGATTTTCAGTTCATTACTTGAGATGACAGGGAAGGAGCAGCCTGCCAGGAGGCCACACAAAGTGTCAAGGAAAAGAGCAGTTTGTTATGGTACCCACCAAATCTCGGTCAAGGGACCCGATGGCTCATTTTAATTGATCAGGGGAGGAGGTACAGAGGGGAAAATCATTACAAGTTTTTAATGGACAACCCATTTGATGTCTATTATGTCTGCATGTCACCGTTTTCTTAGGGCAACTGAATATTTATAGATGGGGAAAATCATAGAATCATTAGGAATTGAAAGGGACCTCAAAAGATCATCTAGTCCAATCCAAGCTTCACAAAAAATATCTGATCTTCAATAATCTAATAAATATTTCATCATGAACATTCTCTAGATCAAGGTCTTGAATAACAAGAGACGCAGAACTAGTTTTAGGATGCAAATTACAGTAAGTGTTAACCGAGTATTATTTAACTCCTTTTGTAATTTTTGTTTGCTTTGAATTTTCCAGTTCATTCAGACGGAAGTCCTGCTACCACAGCAAAGTTAGTAAGAGAAAACAGGTGACATTCCTCAAGAGCTTGTTGTAGTTTAACCCCAGTCCGCACATAAGCACCAAAGAGCCACATCCCACTAGGATGGGGGAGAGAATTGTGAAAAAAGGAATACTTATTGGGAATTATACAGACGGTTCAACAGGGCAGAAAAGGATGAAGACAAAATTACGAGAATATACTAAACAAGTGATAATGCAGTTGCCCACTACCAACCAAGCAATGCCCAGTCAGCTCTCAAGAGCAGTCCCTAGCTAGCTGTTCCCCCAGTTTACACACCGAGTGTGACATGATACAGTAGGGAAAGATCCCTCTGGCCAGCTTGGGTTTGCTGTCCTGCTGTGTTCCCTCCCCAGTTCTTGTACCCCTCCAGCCTTCTCGCTGGCAGGCCATGAGTAGCTGAAAAGTCCTTGACTTAGTGTAAGCACTGCTGAGCACCAACTAAAACATCAGCATGCCATCAACATTTTTCTCATATTAAACCCAAAACACAGCACTGAAACAGCTACTAGGAAAAAAAATTAACCCTGTCCCAGTCAAAACCAGGACAAAGCCACAGAGAAAGCCGGTAAGGAGCATGCACGACCTCAAAACTCCCTTGCAGCATTTTCAAATTCATCTTCATCTATAGCTGCTTCAAAAGGAAGCTAAATGTAGACTTTTAGATGTGTAAAATAAAAACTAACCATAGTCAGTCTGCTTTCATGAACAGCAAAATGCACTCTGTATATATATAGCAGTCACTATGTTGGTCATTCAGCAGGTCTCAGAGTCTCTCCTGGGAACCACAAGGCTACAAGACACCTTTTTTGAGATCCAAACTCTGTAAGGTTGATGGGGATTTTGCCACAAAGTGCAAGGCTGAAACTGCAAAGTCTAGGTCAAAAACAAGGCCTGTTAGGTCTTATTATACATTATTATACATTGTCATTTACTCTGAAAAGCAGTAAAATCCCAAGCACTTCCCTCCTACGCAGCGTTACTATATTTTAAGGTTGAGATCTGACTCAAATATTCCGTGATTACAGCCATTTAAATCACATCAACCTTTTGTTCTCAATCATCTGCTCTTCCATTAATTTGCAACTGACAGTGCTGATCCTGATATTTGAAAGAGGCCAGATCCAGAAGGCACAAATGTTTGCCACCACAAAAAATCCTTATAAAGGTCCTCTTCAGTGTGGACATCTCAAAGACAGAGATCTTTTCAAGAGGTAATAGATCAGATTTGGAGCCAGGGTCTTCTAAGTGACATCTAGTGATAGGAGAAGGGGCAATGGGTGTGAGCTGGAACAGAGGAGGTTCCACATAAACATCAGAAGGAACCATTGGAATGGGCTGCCCAGGGGGGTTGTGGAGTCTCCTTCTCTGGAGATGTTTAAGACCCACCTAGACATGTTCCTGTTATATAACATACTTTTTAATTATATATTATAATGTTTAATAAAAAAACTATAAACACAGTATCACAGAATCACAGTACATTGAGGGTTGGAAGAGACCTCACAAGATCATCTAGTCCAATCCCCCTGCCACAGCAGGATCACCTAGACCAAGTCACACAGGAACATATCCAGGTGGATCCAGCAGGATCACCTAGATCAAGTCACACAGGAACATACTGAGTGGATCCTGCAGGACCACCTAGATCAAGTCACACAGGAACACATTCACTGAGCTCTAAAGTTTCATCATCATTTATCACGTGTAATGCAGCCCTTAGTATTGCACCAAGTTTTAGTATGCAAACATACTCAAGAAAAAGCATCATGTCTGTGGCACTGGAAGTCTACCATTTTATATTAAAGATTTGTGATGGGTATCTCCAGAGGCATATATGAATGTTTCTTTAAGTCTCTACAGCAGAAGCTGTTGGTATTTTAAAGTTGCAATGGGCAGAGCAGAATGTCCACCGAGAACAAAAATAAAATGAGAGTTTTGCTGAAAATGAACTAGGGGAATTAAAAAAAAAAAAATCACTTTATGCATGTCAAATAAAGTCCATCTTTGTATCTTCTTATGAGGTTTGATTTTGGTCCTGTGAAAAGTACTTAACCATGATTGCATCTGCTATAGGAGGAGAAAGGTTCCACTGTCTATACACTGACCATCAGCTTGTCACAGATAGCCCTGTGATCCAAGGAATTCAAACACCTAAACTGGAACCTAGCGAGTTGACATGGTCACTGAAGCTTTCTGGGGGCAATGGAAGGGATTTAAGTAGAAGTCCTGGATATTTTATTCTAAGATTTTCACTTTTTGAGCTTTGATTGGTCTATAACTGCTTTGTCTCTCCATCCAACACAACGCTTCACAGAATCACAGCATCATTAGGGATTGGAAGGGACCTCAAAAGCTTGTCTAGTCCAATCCCTAGAGATTGGATCACTTCCATTTTGATGCTGAGGAAAAGGACAGAAATACTTCATACCCTTACTAGCTAATTTTCAACTGCTAATTGAGTTTCTTCCTATCACTTTGAATACTGATGCCTGTGCCTAGGTTATCCAGCCTACATGTTATGTACCACAACACAACACACACACCTAGACGTGCCCACTTTACATACAATAGCATCATTCACATTTAAAAAATTACTGGTATTCAACAATACATGGAACAGAATTTGTATTGATAAACTAAAAATTAATTAACAAATTATTAACTATTGAAATGCACGGAGACAGATTTCCTCACAAAGAAATATGACATCAGTCCCTCCTGGTTTTGTAATTCATGACTTACGATCTATTCATTGTCCGAGTTTTGCGACTCTTTGTACAGTCGTTGCGCTGCAGAGACAGATGATGTTTCTTTGTTAAATGCTTTGCTGTTTCCCGTTGTAAGGAATTAATTGACTGTTACTATTCAAGTCCTAACAAACACCATTTCTACTGTCCTTTGCTAATGACGCCATGCGTGCATTTTACATAGCATTTCACACTACATTTGGTTCCCTTTCTATTTTGGGGCAGCTTATTTGTAAGAATGTGCATTTATGTTCATATTATCTTGACCTAACAGAGCAGATCTGATTGCTTTTTAAACATATGCGAATAATTGGCTTGGAAACAACAGGCAAATACAAGTGCTGCCTTCAGCGTGAAAGCAAGAAAGCCAAATTGGGCTGGCACTTTAAATAAGCTCAACTTGCCAGCTGAAGTGCAGGTTTTTCTTTGGGACCAGGAACAATAGCATGGACCTGGCTCTGGGATAAAAGCAATTATGTCTACCTGGCTCACGGAATGGCAGAACTATTGAGGCTGGAAAAGACCTCTAAGATCATCAAAGCTCAGCCTATGACCTACCATCGCCACATCAGCTAGACCGTAGCACTAAGTGCCACATCCAGTCTGCTCTTAAACACCTTTAGGGATGGGGACTCCACCACTGCCCTCGGCAGTCCATTCAATGTCTGATCACCCTTTCCATGAGGAAGGGCTTCCTGATATCCAGCCTAAGCCTCCCCCAGCACAGCGTCAGGCCCTGCTCTCTTCCTGTCACTAGTTGACTGGGATAAGTGCCTGTTCCCCACCTATCTACAACTTCCCTTCAGGTAGTTAGTTGTAGAGAGGGATAAGGTCCCTTCTGAGTCTCTTCCAGTCTAAACAACCCCAGCTTCCTCAGCCTTGCTTCATCAGACTTTCCCTCCAGTCCCCTCACCAGCCTAGTTGCTCTCCTCTGCATCCACTCCAGTACCTCAATCTCTTTCTTGAAGTGAGGACCCCAGAACTGCCCCTAGTACTCAAGGGGGGGGCCTCACCAGTGCCCAGTACAGGGGAGAATTACATTCCTAGTCATGCTGGCCACACTATTGCTGATGCCACCTGAGCACACTGCTGGCTCATGTTCAGCCAGTTGTCAACCAGTACTCCCAGGTCCATCTCTGCCAGGCTGCTCTGCAGCTACTCATCTCCCATCTGGTAGCACTGCCAGGGGTTACTGTGGCCAAAATGTAGGACCCTGTGCTTGGCCCTGTTAAACCTCACCCTGTTGGCCTCTGCCCACTGAAAACAGAATGAGATAAGATTGGTTAGGCAGGTCCTTCCTTTCCTAAACCCACCCTGGCTGTGCCTGAACCCCTGGTTGCCTTGTACCTACAACTCGATGACACTCAGGATGATCTGCTCCATAACCTTGCCAGGCACTGAAGTCAGGCTGACAGGTTCCCCAGATCCTCCTTCCAGACCTTCTTGTGGATGGGCACCACACTGTCCAACCTCCAGTCATCTGGGACCTTTCCAGTTACTCAGGACTGGTGATAAATCATGGACTCTTCCAAACATAACAATAGGGTGAAAAAAGCTGCTCTAGTTTGTCTAACAATACTCAAGGTTAATCGGAGATATTAACTCTTCCTATAAAAGTCCTGCCTAAAGGCATTTTACCAAACAAACATAAACAGTATGTAAAATAAAACCTAAATGAATACAAAAGTAATTCTGAAAGACAAACTTATCAGTTACTGGGAGATCAGGTTACCTCAGAATTACAGCTGTTGGACATTTGCTGTGAGAAGCAAAGGAGAAATGCAGCAGCTTCCAACGGAACACGTGTGTTCTCATATACCATGATTTAGGGAGAGAAAACCTGAAAATTCAAAGACTAATCTGTTTTTGAAACACGAGGCAAATTCAATTAGATTTCTGGAATTTTAAGTTCAAAGACATTACAGCAAAGAATCCTCATAAGGCAAAAAAAAAAGTGCTGTCACATCTCAAACATTTACACTTTAAAAGAGCCTGTTGTCATTAATTGGAGCTGTTAATATGACGTGTATGGATAAACAGCTCACACAGTGTAATCAAGCCTTAACTTTTGCACTTCCTGAGTTCAGTTCTCGGTTCCATAACTGACACCATCTGGCTAAAACCTCAAACACAGTCTCGCACATTTATCACAACAAGGATATCTCACACCAGTTGGTGCACTTCAAGCATTTCCCATCCCCACAGCTGCTTGGTCGCCAACCCTGCAGAACAGCCAGCAGAAGAGACCATATTGGTGTTCTTCACTGCATTTCAAAGCAAAATGTTAGAATCACAGAATCACAGAACATTAGGGATTGGAAGGGACCTTGAAAGATCATCCAGTCCAATCCCCCTGCCACAGCAGGATCCCCTAGATTGAGTCGCACAGGAACACATCCAGGTGGGTCTTAAACATCTCCAGTTCAGAAGACTCCACAACCTCCCTGGCAGCCTGTTCCAGGGCTCCACCACCCTCACCATGAATAATTTCTCATATTGATGTGGAACCTCATGTGTTCCAGCTCACACCCATTGCCCATTGTCCTGTCATTAGATGACATTGAGAAGAGTCTGGTTCCATCCTTCACATATTTATAAACATCAGTGAGGTCTTCCCTCAGTCTCCTTTTTATCAAGCTAAAGAGATCCAGCTCCCTCAGCATTTCCTCAGCAGGAAGATGCTCTACTCCATCACCTTTGTGGCTCTGTGCTAGACTCTCAAGCAGTTCTGTCTCCTCCTGGAATTGAGGGAC
The DNA here is from genome assembly GCA_013400115.1 of Rhinopomastus cyanomelas. Taxonomy (NCBI): domain Eukaryota; kingdom Metazoa; phylum Chordata; class Aves; order Bucerotiformes; family Rhinopomastidae; genus Rhinopomastus; species Rhinopomastus cyanomelas. Next base: position 311,896 of record VXBP01006270.1, on the reverse strand, counting down.
ACAATACTCTAGATGTGGTCTCACTATGGCAGAGTAGAGGGGGAGGAGAACCTCTCTTGATCTGCTAATCATCCTCCACCTTATCCACCCCAGGATGCTGTTGGCCTTCTTGGCCTTAGGCTAAGCTTGGAGAAGAATTAGTAACAACACAACTAACTGAGTTTCCTATCCTTTAAAAGGTAGTAATGGCCTTACTTAATATAATGGCTGATTAGCAAAAACCTTCCCAGGTCACTGGTTCAAAAAGCCAGTATTCAGAACTCAAAGTCTACGGTAGTCTGGGGCCTGATAATCCGAAGCCAACGCAGCAGACAGGTCTCCAACCTTCTGCTGGGATGACAGGCTCACTTACAATTGGCTTCTAATCCATGACGGCTGGCAACCCACTGCATCAGTTAATACAGTAACGCTACCACTAAAAAGTCTCTATGTAATGCACAAAGCTCAGTAGTCATCACTAGTCTCTACAAGTTGTCCCTGTGCACGGGACAGGCCTAATTTTAGGCTACCAACGTGAGTATTTGCTCCAGATAACTCAATTACCAAATGATTGCTGATGCCAAAATCATTCCGAGCTCCTTTCCTGACTTCACCTGACTGTCACCCTTTCCATATTAACTCTCTACCCTCAAAAATTTTCACCATTCATACTGGTATTCCTATTTTTCTTTTCCAATGTATCCATGAAGATAAAATCAGCTGCTTTCTATGATGAAATTATTTCCATCAGCCACGGAAGGGAATAATTACGAAACAAAATTCATAAGGGTTTTCAAGACAACTCACCCTAGAACACATACATCAGGTTGCTATCCAGCAACAACAACCCTAAATTCATTTTTTGCAAGTCTTTTGTATGTCTTGTGTTTCATTTGTGCCACTCTTCTCTGTCTTTCAGAGGACAAATTCCTGGGACAGAGGCACCTGCCATAACACTGCATCATGAAGTTTTGGGAACCAGACAAAACAAAGTGATTACCAAACAGCAATTACTTCTAGGTAAAATTGTGTTCAAATCAGAGGTGAAATACAGCTTTTATTACAAAGACTAAAGAGAGGGTATGAAAAAAGGAGTAACTGCAGCTGCAATTTTCTGAAAGCTATGTGCAGCTTTTTTTATTCCATCCTTAAAGTGAAAAATGTATTGCGGTGGCATTTAACATATCCATGTCCAAAGGAGAAATGAAGCCCATTTATTACCTTGTATTTCCCTCTAATGGACTGTTTCTTTTCAAGCTGTAGTCCCTGCACTAACACAATAAAATCGTTCTCCTCCTCCCCCCAAAAAGTGTTTTGCTTCAGCAAGGACTTCAGAACTCAATGCTGAGAAAATAATCCAATGTCTCTTCCTCTAATGACTAGCCAGCAGGAGTGTTCAGGCACTGTGTAATCACTCCTCCACTATATCCTGCACTATTGCATTAAACTATAATTTAGTTGATTTACTTCTGGGAGTCATTTATTACATTCTGAGTCCTGTGGATAGTGACAGGGCCCATAAATGAAGCTGTACAAAACAAACTGTTATCAGCTGGACATCAATTTCTATTACATGGAAGTTTTGTAAATATGAAGATTTATTACCTGAGCAATGCTCTATCAGAGCAGTGTTTATACACTGACGTGGAGGGGGTTTTTCTTTTGTTCTGCAGTTTCCTTCATTGCTACTTGCACACTGAAAGTTGAACTGGTCACAGATTTTTCATGTACCTTTATTTCATAGAAATCACAGAATCATTAGGGATGGGAAGGGACCTCGAAAGATCATCCAGTCCAATCATCCCCCTGCCACAGCAGGATCACCTAGACCAAGTCACACAGGGTCACATCCAGGCAGGTTTTAAACTCCTCCAATACTGTGTTTATATGCTTCAGAACATCCCTGCTGTCACTATAAACAGAGGTGTAACACCATGCATGTGAAAAGTATATGAATATGTATGTGAATATTCACAGCCTCAGTGACATTTAAGAATCTGCTCTGTTTGTGTGATTTGAATCGTATCTGCAAAGCACAAATACACGATTAAGAACTGTTTGAAGAAACGTAGAAACATCAAATCATTCAGGTTGGGAAAGACCCTTGAGATCATCAAGCCTAACCAATAACCATACTCTACCAAGTTCACCACTAGACCACATCTAAAGGGTCTTTAATTGCCCAGAGCTGCTTTCATACAGTAAGTTTCTTAAGTAGAAAATTAAAATGATAATGAAATAAACCCACTAGTACAACAGAGCAGCAACTCTGAGATGGGAGGGACCCTCCTACATACAGGCAGACAGGCATAAATCTTAATCTGAGCTAATTTTGGTTACCTTGCAATACAGCACTAAAGCATAGGGCAAGAAAATGTTTTAATGGGGTTTTAAGGAGGCTTTCCTACACATATCTAATTCTGCAAAACTTTGTATGAAGCAGTATGTCCTGGTTTTAAGCTGTTGAGTGTAACTGTTTGAAGTCTTCAGAGTAAACCAGCTTCGGACAAAGAGTTCTGAAGATGTGAAAGTCTGGTTGTCCTCCATTGCAACAGTAAAACAACATGGAAAAAGACCTGACAAAGTGAACATAAATTAATGACTTGGGACTTTTCAGTTGGTATGACTTTTTTATGTAAGAAAACATTCTAGCTTCATTCCAAGAAACTTGTACCTTCTTAAAGCATGTTCCTCACTAAGAAACCAGGGTTCATTTTTGACTTAAACTGTGTCAGGATCGAATTTTGCTTCAACAGAAATTCCTGACCAAGCTCCCAGTGGACTCAAAAACCCCTCAGAGATCTGCATGCAGTCATATACTGGTCTCTTCACTGAATTAAGCTGATAGATCTGGCTGTGTAACACAAAACCAAGGAAACTCAGACAGAGCAGCAAGCCAGACCATTAAGGGAGCTAACTACGGGTGACTATTTTAGACAGTCATGATCCACTAACTTCAGCTGACTTTTCATTTCATAGAATCAGAGAATCACTCAAATTGGAAAAGACCCTTGGGATCATCACGTCCAGCCATCAATCTTACTCTACAAATACATCCCTAAACCAGATTATTTGTGTTAAATATGTTTTCTACTTAATTCTAGGATCTGTTTCTAATTACTTTTTTCTCTGTTGAGTTTTAAAAGCTCCCCATGTCCAGGAAAAAGAACTACTTTTGATAAAAAGCCCCCCTTGCATAGTCCACACAGATTTTTGGTCCACATTTGTGAAAAACAACAATATTCACTATCAATATTCAGACAACTTGAATAATAATTCTGTAAGAAGCACTACACCAGATTTTCCGCTTTGCACATTGATTTGCAAAAATGTGGTCAGTACAACTATGGTCTGTATAGGTTTACCTTGAGGGCTGGTTTCCTAATCAATTTAGCCAACATTAAGCACAAGCCGTGGCTGAAGCGTGCTGTGCTGTCACCCCCTCTCTCTCTCCACCCACATCACAGCCCTCAGGCCAGACTCTCAACATGTACCTGATGAGCTGATCAGCCCTCATCCAATTCTTGTGCAGCCACACGAGCTATGCTAGCACACGGAATGTATGGGGCTGTCACTTTTCAGTGGATATGAATCTGGGATTGCAAAAAGCAGCTACAGGACCTGGACTAGCAAAAACACGCTGACAGGTTGGGCCAAAATATCCTGCAAGATGGCAGATGTTGAGGATTTTCTGTAAATGCTAGACACAAATTTATATCAATTGCCATAGATGCTACTTGGAAAATCGTATTTTGATTTTCTTTAGAGGTGTTCTGTATCAGCCATACAATCCTTTTACAAAAGGTTCAACACTGCCTGAACAAAACTAATTGCAAAACCCACAGATCTTATGACAGACCTGTTGTTTGCTTCATTTTGCATTTATTACACAGAATCACAGAATCATTAGGGATTGGAAGGGACCTCGAAAGATCATCCAGTCCAATCCCACTGTCACAGCAGGACCACCTAGACAAAGTCACACACGAACACATCCAGGTTGCACAAAAAGACACTCCACAACCTCTTCCAGTGCTCTGTCACCCTCACCGGGAAGAAGTTCCTTCTCATATTTATGTGGAACCTCCTATGTTCCAGCTCACACCCACTGCCCCTTGTCCTATCATTAGATGACACAGAATTAATTAGCTTAATTAAATAATTAATTGATGAGCTGAAGTCTCATTCTAGGTGTCCCTAATTAGTACACTGAAATGAAAACTCCTGCTTCGTCTGTTATGGAGTCTGCAACTCTCCACGTTATTGCTGATGCAAGTGTTGAGAGCTTACTGCAAAAACACAACATCCACCGTGGCTGAGTCCCAATATATTCAGCCAGCAGAGATACTAACTTTAATATTATACACAGATCTTGATTTCAATAAATTAGGAAGAGAGAACTACGAATTTTCAACATCCAATTACTTGTTTTCAAGATAAGACCACATGGATATTTGATTAAAAGCCAAAAGAGATCTTAATCATATAGCAGCACATTGCAATGACTCACTGAACACAGATGTCAACAGGAGATCTCAGTGAAGTCAGTTTTTGAGTATGTTATTGAGATGAACACAAAAGTGAGAGAAAAGATCAAGGACAAGGCTGTCTGTGAGCTAAATGTTATTATGACAGGATGGAGTGGAAAACTGATGGGCTTTACCATATAAACTTGTAATAAAAAAAACCCAAAAAGCATAAAACTCACTAATCAGGACAAAAGTCCAGGAGGGAAACAATTAGTGTTCAGTTGAAGAGGGAAACAGTCCAAGATTCCCCTATAGCTTCCAAGTTGGTAAATGTAGTCCTTGATATCAAACACACGGTAAAGAATCAGACAAGATCTTTAGCAAACACAGACTGAACTGGTACAATAAAGTGCACAAATCATTCGTGACAGCAGATTTGTGCTGTTTGTGTAAAAACTTGTCTCCTGAGCAAGCAAAAAGCCTTCAACCCCAAAAAAGAGTCATTCCAAATATTCCACACCTGCATTGTTAGTGGGTCTCCTAAAATCAGCAGCTGGCCAGAAATGCTGCGGCGAAAATCAAACGTAAATATACCTGACAACTCTTTACGACATGCTGTATACAACCTTAACTATTTTACCTTTAAAGTTGACGTCTACAGGACTCTTCGGTTAATAGAAAACTTCTCATAAGGCGGCTACACCGAGCCCTGCCAGCCTGGCTAACTTTGCTCTGCTCAAACATGCCCCATTTGAACACAACAGGGGGGAAGACACAGTCCTCCCTCCATCTTGATGGGGTTTTTGTTAGTTACTTGTACGAAATGCTTTTAGACCAAGATCATAGAATCACAGAAATCAGGGATTGGAAGAGACCTCCAAAGAACATCTTGTCCAATCTCCCTGCCAGAGCTGGATCACCTAGATCAAGTGGCACAGGAACATGTCCAGACAGGTCTCCAGAGAAAGAGGCTCCACGCTCCTCTGGACAGCCCGTTCCAGTGCTCCACGAAGTTCTTTCTCATATTGATGTGGAACCTCCTACATTCCAGCTTACACTCTTTGGCCCTTGTCCTATCATTAGATGACACTGAGCAGAGCCTGGCTGCATCCTCTTGATACAGGCCTTTTCCATATTTATGAGGTCAACCCTCAATCTCCTTGTTTCTGCTTGATGTAGAGGAGTTGCATTAGCTGACCTTTAGAAGTCCCTTCCAACCCAACACATTCTATGATTCTATGAAAACTGTTTGAGCTTAAGGTAAACTCCTAACATCAGTTAAAATGCTTGACCAAAATTATTCACCTGTGGGAAAATTAAGAGTTTTTTAAGTTCTGTTGTTCTCTCAAACCTGAAGTCTTTTAAACCCCTGAATACAGGGGGACAATCACCTCCCTACTCTTGCTGGCCACACTATTTCTAATACAAGCCAGGATGCCATTGGCCTTTTTGCCAGCTGGGCACACTGCTAGCTCACATTCATGTTCCTGTCAATCGGAACACCCAGGACCCTCTCTGCCCGATGGATTCACCTAACAAACACTTTTAGGGAGAGCAAAGTTCATTATCTTGGCAGAAAGTTACTCTGGCCAATCTATATTCTCACACATGTCTGTTAGTCTTGATGTCTCACAGGCATTCTCATCTACTTTGAATTCAGGACTGCAGCAGGTTTCATAACAAGAAGGCACACCCCTTAACATCCAGTTTTAGATAGATAGATGAGTTGTCATCTTCCCCTGACACGGACACAAATGATGGAAAACTTACTTGCCACGTGGAACAGTGAAAACGCAGTCCCTGAGAACAATCAGCGCTCACTTATTTCTCAACTGAAATATTTTTGTAGCTCTTGAAAGTGACTTCGTTAGCAGGGGAGCCAAGTATGGACTTGAATTTTACATCTTTTTTAAAAACCCAACCATAACAAACCTACACGCAAAACCCAACAAACTAAGTTTGAGATAAAACCCACCAGAGCACAGGCAGTGATGTGAAATGATTCCAAACAAACACACAAAATGCTGTAAATCATAAATCCAAACAAAGGAATTAGGATCAATCCGTATCACAGTACTTCGGCTAAGTTTGTGGAACAAATTGAGCCACAGATACTTGAATTTACATAAAAGGAGACTAATCTACCATGTTGTGTATACACGAGCAGTACTGTTACACCAGTCAAACGCTACAGTGCTGGACCACCCAATTCTGAAAGCAAAAATAACAGCCACTTGGCATGAAAAGCCAAGACTTCTCTAACACAGTTTCATGCAATGGTCACAACAACAGAATCACAGAACATTAGGGATTGGAAGTGACTTGGAAAGATCATCCAGTCCAATCCCCCCACCACAGCAGGATCACCTAGATCCAGCCGCACATCCAGGTGGGGTTTAAATGTCTCCAGAGAAGGAGACTCCATAACCCCCCTGGGCAGCCTGTTCCAGGGCTCTGTCACCCTCACTGGGAAAAAGTTCCTTCTCACATTGCTGTGGAACCTTCTATGTTCCAGCTGACACGCATTGCCCCTCAATGGGGCTCAATTTCTTTGTTTTTCTTCTCAAGAACCGCTCTGTGCCCTAACTTTGAATTTTGAAAATAAACCACTCCATTTTCATTACATCATACAGATGCAAATGAGTCAGTAAAGCATACGACAAAAATAAATGTGGAAAGGAAATTAAGGTATCTTCTAGAACTATTTGTAGCAATCTGGTCATGCTGAGCTGATTGTATTTCCTACTACGCTGACAACGCACAGCCACGTACAAAATAGATGTCACCAATGTTCAACGTATGTCCAATGCAAAAAATAACAGGCCAAACATACCCACGAGGCTGCTGACACTGCTGTCAGTTATGTTTCGTTACTGTGGCCAAATCCTGAAGCCACCAATTTGTACAGATAATCAGATATCCCTGTGCAATGTATTGCCAGACAAGAATGCCTAAAGATTAGGCTCATTTTCTTGAGAACTGCATTTTCACAGTGGCACAATATTTACTTTAATGAAAGCACTCAGACACAAGTAAATAGTTTGCAAACATGAAGCTGGTTTTATTATTTATTTTTTTTTAATTAAAAGGAGCTGAGAAGTGTAATTATAACCGAAAGTTCTCCCTAAGTGTCTGGAAACGGGCCAAGAGCTCTTGGTTTCTGTAAGATGTAAGTCTTATGAACAACAGAAGCTGAATTCTGAACAGCTAATACTCTGTATGGTGTCTTTGGGAAGTTAATGCTCTTTTCTATCTATCTACTGCTTTAATTTAAACATTTCTTAGCTTTGGGGTCAAAAGGTCACTCTAATTTACATGGACCAACAGACCCACTAGACAGGCCACCTGAAATCATTTAGCTCAAAAGTAAATTAAAGACATATTTGGTCCCTCTCCCACCTCCTCTCATGTTCTAGGCCATTAACAGAGGATTTAGTTCCAAGAGTTCCAGCACAGGCAATGTCTGAGGATCTGAAATTCTGCTTTGTCACAAGGGCACGATCACGGACGATACTAACACTCCTGACTATGTTCTGATACTCCTCCCATGAGGAGTATCAGGATACAAGACTGAAAGGGGGTTAAGAGACTGGACCAGATATTTAGTCCTTTTCCAGCCTTTTGCTACTCTGCCTACCTGGTTTTTGATTCCTTGGGATCTGCCCTGGAAGATCTTGCATGAAAAAGTCAAGAACTGTGGAGCTCTGCTTCACTTGGTTAACTCCACACTTAGCTTCAATTGTTTTACTCTCCAACATCATACTAAATTTTATTTCCAGTGCACACTCTTACTTTAATTGAGTCTATTCCTTCAACTCACTGCTGAGAAGATCATTCACTGGCTTGCTAGAAGTATTTTGTTCAGAAGCAGGTAGTGCACATGTAGTAAAGTTTTAGGTGCTCTGAGGCTCAGTTCCATAGCCTAGTATTTCTGCTACACTGTGTAAGAGGGAAAAAGTCAACAATTGACCTTCCCATGCTAAAACAGGGAAGAAATAGTAACCAGTTTACAATAAAATAAATATAACAAAGCCTCCTCCATCCGCAGTGCTGTTTATTCTAACCATATTTATTTGATTTATCTACAAAGTTTACATCAAGATCTAAACCATACAAACATTTCCACCATGACTAGAGCATCAACTACATTCACTGCAAGAGAAGCTCAGTTTTACCAACAAAAATAAGAGTAGACAAATCCAGCTTGTGGAAAGTAGGAAGGCCACAGACAGGCCTCCCAACAACAGATCCCTAAGGTTTCAAGGGAATCTACAAACTGGTCCTGAGCTTCTTCACCACATTTCTCAGAAGGGCTCCATCATCATACTGGCTTCAGAGTGCACAGTAATAAAAAACATATCCCAGACATAAAGTAAAACTAAAAGCAAAAGTTAAACCACATCCCCACGGAATACCAGCTGCCATCTTTTGTTTGGAGTACGTCAGCATAGGACACTGTCCAATCCTCTCCAAAGGAGCAGAATGCACTAGACTGGTCCTAAACACTCCAGCTACCACATCAGAGCACTTTTGCTACTTCGACTCACACAGAGACCAAAAAATTAACCATTGGTTCCTCTCCAGCTGACAAAGGTAATGGACAGAAGACATCAGGACTAGAATGGAAATAGAGGTTTTAAAGCGAGATCCCCTGCATGTGTTGATTTGCACCTCACGTTAAGCCTGATCTCTAGAGTCAAGATCAAAAGTGCCTAGGCATGTTCTCACCAGAAATGTCTTAACTTCATAATTCATTCTCTTCACAAGAAGTTCATTGACTTTAGCTAGAGAATGTAAGCAAACAGATGGCTTATGCTGTCAGGAATGTGCTGAAGACTTAAAGAAATATATATCCAGAGGATTCAGAAGTTCCACTGGACCCCAGGGAGAAGGCAGAAAAAGAGAGGAGGAAAGTAACAGGCAAGATCACAGACACATAGCACATCTTCTACAATAAGGACACAAAAGAGCAACAGAGGCATCTGATTCATCAAAGAAAGGTTAGGAAGGAAAGCATTTCTTGCTCAGGAGGAGCTGTTATGAAGATCGGTGTGTAAGACATGCAACCGAAAGACAGCAGCAGACATGAAGCAGGTATAAGCTTGTATTGCTTCACCAGTACAAGCCAACACAAGAAGGTGGAGGAGAGGTCTTTAAAAGAGAAAAAAAGAGTTTAAAAGATTGCAAGAAACCCCAAGTAAGATAATTTAGTGCCCCAACACCATTGCACTAGGACCCAGACCAACTCTAAACCAACTACTGTGTGCTTCAGGTTCAAAAAACCAACAACCAACATGCAGGCAAAGAACGTATAAAACATTTTTTTAATCTTTTAAGTTTTCAGTAGCATCTTATGTTCAAGCCTGGAATCGGAATGTGCTGGAAAGCTTTTGTTATTATTTTACAAAGAAGAACATCCCACCTCTTTACTTGCTGGTGCTGCCAGCCCCCTGGAGCTGGGAGTCCGTGCCCACCACATCAGGGAGCTGGCAGGAGCACGTACAAACAAAACTCACCCTCTTCCACTGAACAGCTGTGTCTGCAACACACCTCCCAGCAACCAAGTAGGGCTTTTTTTAATCAACTTTTGACAGATAACAAATGCATTTGTGGCTGTGACAAGTCATGCATCACCCAAAAGCATGATCCTCAATTAGTTTTCTTAGAGTTCTTCCCATTCCTTCTTTTTAATAGTTTATTAATACTCCTAAAGAGGTAATCTAGTCTAATAGCAAAGATGTGCCAGTGTAGAATTTGACTGCTGTTTAAAGCTATTTAAAATTAATAGCATAGTATAACGAAGCATGACTCATTATCTTCACACAACATGCATGTTTTGCTATCAATAAGATTAGAAAGGGCACGATGCCTGGAAAGGCACACTAGAAACAATAATCTAAAAAAGCAGCCATCCCAGAAGCCACAAAATGCATTAGCGATCTAAATTCATTAGCTGTCGCTTCTGCACATGAACATAAGTGTCCTGGATCTGATCAGGAAGCAGCTGAACTCCTGCCTCCCTTCACCTCTCCCGCTGCCTGTACCAGGCACAACAGGCATCATTTTCCTGGAAATTAAAAGGAGGGAGATGAGAGCAGACCCTGCTTTTATCCTCGCCTTCTAACTGGTCTTGCTTTGGGGTACCTTCTCCTCTTTCTTTTGAAGCTGGACCTGGTTAACCCAAAAAAGGAAAGTGTTCCTTGACAGAGGTAGAATAAGTCAGTGAGTCTGAGCCTGATGCCTAAGAGCTCATAACAGGCTTTTGAACCTTCATGCTTGGTTTGGGAATTTTTAGTCATTTCACTTTCAGGAAAAAACAGAAGCACTAAGCTACCACTCACACAGGCCAGGGAGCAGAGACCAGCACCAGTCTCCTTACTCCCAGGTCACTGCAATTAAATGATTAATGAAGAATCAGAGAAGCTCCTACATGGTGCATTACTGAAGTAAAACCACTGTGCAGCCAATCTAAACAGCAGAGGTCCTCCCAACAGGAGTGTTTTGGACTCCAGCGCTAGAAGATGCACACTCGACTGTGCCTACAAATAAATTTGAGCACACCCACTTCCCAGATGACTGTCTGAATAAGCCTAAGGACACACCAAATATATTTCAGGAAGAAGATGCAGCAACTTCAAGTTTTGGTTTTGAATCGAGTGGACAGACATGCTGGATGGACATGTTCCTGTGCAACTTAACCTGTGACCATGGGGTAACTGAACTGGGATAACTGGGGCACCTGCAGGCAGCTCCCTGAGCTGATGTAGGTGATCCGGCAGGAGGATTGGACTAGATGACCTTTGGAGGTCCCTTCCAATCCCTAATGGTCTGTGATTCTGTGATGTACGGTGCTGTGATTCAGACACTTCAGCTCCAGAGAGCACGTGAGTTCAAGCTTACTCTGATTCTGCCGGTCATCTTAGGCAAACATGCTCAAGACACATTTTGTAAACCGCATTTCAGAGATGTTTAATTCTACTTCGTGGTTCGCTCTTGTTTAGAAGCACAAAGCACAACTGGGAAGCTACTAGTCCTTTCTGAGTCTCATCTCTGGTTCATTCAGTGAGAGAAGTATAGTTAGTAAGTTAGGTAGAGTTCGTATATCCAGCTGAAGTTTATATTCCATTGGTGTCAGTAAATAAAAATCTAGTTTAATTCTGAGGAAAGCAGTTTGTGCATCTCTTTCTGTCAGTGCTGACATAACTTGTGGGTTTGTCAGAGATAACAGTTCTAGCAAAAACACTCAACATCCCACTTAATTCTCTCCTCTAGTGAAAGGTGCATTTCCGTATGTATTCAACATCCATGTTTTAAGGATACTGGCTCCTTTCTGCTAAAGTAGCCTTGCTAATGCTTTTATAAATAAAATCTTTCTTAGTCATTGCCCTCCCTTTCTGCAAGATCTAAGGATTAAATCATTCAGAAGAAATTATGTAGGCAAACTCTCTCTGAAAAAATAAAATGGAAAAGGAATAGCCATACAGTCCCACTCCCTCTCACTCAAAAAACTGAGGTTTCATACAAACTGAAAGAAGGATAAAAATTAATCTAGTGGGGTTTAAGTTGTTCCTCCCCCTTACTCACCCTGGAATAGGAAAACCATGAGCTTAATCTCCAGAGCAACAGCAATATAGTGCTGGCCTAGCCAGACCTCAGGGGAAAGAGATTTAGAACGATACCATCTAACAGCAAAGATCTTCAGGGCTGATTTTTTGTTGTTGTTGTTGTACCAGAAAAGGTTTGGGACTTTGGATCATTTAAGGAAGCTTAACTGAAACAAAATCAGTGTGCTGTATGTGTTTAGTGGTGGCCACATGCTCAGAGACCTCATTGTTAATCTGTGGGTAACTGAAAAAAAATCCAATAAACCAATACAAAACCCCACCAAAACAATGAACCTCACCACTGACATCTTAATACCAGCAATTGTGAGAGTTGTCTCTGCAGTTTGTAGTTGTATTCCTACAGACAAACACAAAATCCATATTCACCTAATCCATATTCTTCTAACTTCACCCAGACACCCTGACAAAAAGAACAAAGACACGAAGAGACTCTACAGCTGCTGAGTGTATTTGAAGTCCCATATTTATCACAGCTGCTGGGAGTGGGCAAGCTAGACAAACACACTTTATCAATAACCCTGATTTAAACTCATTTGAGCTTTTGAATGATTTTCTGTCCATTATAATTTTGCCCCTTTGTTTTTGCAGCAAATAACCATGCATAAATTGAGAGAACAACACTGAGAATTAAGACAGTAACTGCATCCTGCAATGGAGATGGTTAATAACAGCAAAGTGTGTGTCAATTGTTAGAGACAAGCTGCACAAACAAAGCAGCCCACTACTTTTAAGAGGGCTTTATTTTTCACCATCACGCAGGAGGACATCCCCATGGCAATGGAAATAACACTAGAATAATTTCATAGACGATATAAAAAGCACAAGGCGAAGCGATCGCGCTCACAAAAAATGATTACTGTATAATTTTCCCAGCAAGTCATGATCAATGCTGGGAGCAAGCCTTTATTTGTGACTGAAGGAAGAGAGCAGAGCACAATTTCAGGACTGTCTCCATGCAGCCCTTATTTGTGGGAGAGAAGCAGCATGAGGATCGTTCAGCTGTGTGAGCAGAGATCAAAAAGCACATTACCTTTTTGGCAAGCGCCAAAGACAGGCTGTGGCAGAAGTTGATGAAATAGCACTGAAGTGCAAAACTGACTGGATAAATCACCTGTACCCTTTAATTTCTTCAGCCCTTACTGAAAGATATTTAACCTATTAAACCATGGAAAGAGCTGCAAAGGGCAAAAAGCCACCTTTATGCACGAGGTGACAAGCGCTCTTTGATTTTGGAAAGAAAGGCTTTACATTTAGGTCACAGTTTCATATTGATGTCTACGACATGACTGACCTGAAACACTCGTGAAACACAGAATAACCTTGAATTTCTCTGTGCTGGCTTGTTAAAAACAAACCAGAAAATGCATCTTTGGTAAAGTGTGTTTTTCTTCATTGGCTGAAAAAGCATACAAAAACGTTTACTTGCCAGAGACATCGAGGATTGTGTATAGGATAAGCTCAAAAAAACACTTAAAGAGAAAATTAACACTGAGTTTCATCTGTAGAAGTCTGAATGACTCCAGCCAGTCAGGCAGTGGTTGCACTGGCTAATGACAAGGGCTGTCTTAGCAAAGAAAGATCATCTAACCATGCTGTAAATTGCTGAAAGAGGGACTTTAACCTGAATTATCACTTGCCAAAACAGCAACCTACAGTCTGGTAACACACTCTCCACCTCTTGTTTTTCGCTTATGCCTAGCTCTAAGTTCACCTTACACTGGAAAAAAATCAGACTTAGGGTGAAAATATATGACCACCTCTTGCTCTGTTTTCTTTGCATCATAAAGCAAAGCAGCTTTTAGTTCCAAGAGATTTAATGCCCAGCCTACTCTAAGAAACAAAGTTTACAACGAGCACTTGAAAATTCCCACTTTATACTACATTTTGCTATTTTTACCCTGTTTTATGATGAGCAATCACCGTTTTTCTGCTCTTAATTTCCAAGTACATGCTGCATTAAGAACGCTATGTGGACCAAGAGAATAAGAAACTAGTAGCAAACTTGTCAAAAGTGAACCCTACCACAAGCAAAGGTTAACAAACACTGTGTTGACTACGTAAATACATCATTGCGGAACAGTCACACCCAAGAAGTGCCCCCGTGTTTCTGAGGTTTAAACCTCAAGCAGAAAAAAGGGCTTTCTTACTTCAACATATTCTACTTCCATCACTGACTAACGGCAAGAGTTAAAATTCAGTAGGGACTGCATGTCTCAGGAGGCTCAGACATGTAGAAAATGACTATTAAGCATCAAGTCAGAAGGCAGTTAATATGAAAAACAGGAAGGCAACTCCAAACAATATTTTCTTAAAGAGCTGGCAGCAAACTGTCAGATGCATGTGTGACCTCAAAACAACCTTTTGCCAGATGCCTCTTTAACCTCTTACAATTACATCAGCTTCTAAAAAGACTGGTACATTTTACCATTTTCTCCTTTGGTTATGCAAATTAAGAAGATGTGCTTAAAAAAGACAGATTGAAAACGTTTGGTTCTGTGCATTTTTGTCTCTCTTAAAGCCCCCAAATAAAGCTCTCTAATACAGCAGCACATCTTTGTTTTCCAACCCAGAATTAAAACAGCTGAGAAGTTAAACAAGAGTTCATCTCCTTTCTCTTCCCTTAATTATTAAGTGTTCAAAGTCAGGTAACTGTTTGAGAGAGCTGTGAGTTAAGGGGTCACTATGATATAGTCAGCCAAAGCAAATATTAAGTTACTTTTAATACAATTTACCATTTTGAAGTAAACAACTTTCTTTTTTCTAAAAAAGTATGTATTTATATATATATACACATATAAAAAATATATATATTTATATATCTTACATTGCAATCAACATAAGCCAACAGGATAATTAACGCCATTCGGACTTAAAACTGGCCTGTGTACTAACATTCAAAGAAGGGTACTTCTGCAAATTTAAAAGTAGCCAAAGTCATAGCTCAGAAGCATCATGAACACGTTTGAGGGGCTCAAGCCTTAGAAAGCAAAACAAGAAAACCAACCCCAAAACACACAACAACAGACAAGTTACAGAATGAAAAGTAAGTAGGTCGTGTGTAGCACAGTACTAAAAGCACTAACATCTGATTTGTGGCCGAGATCACTATTTTTAAAATCTAGAGGTGAACAAGTAAATGAAGCATTGCACAGTCCTCTGACAACAAAACCCATGCTCTGATGAGGCAGTAAAAAGAAAGATTCCCTGTGCTCTACAGAACCAGAGGAAAAAAATTTCCTTCAAGAAATACACCTCCTTACGGAGCAAAACAAAGAATTTCAGTTGTTCTGTAACCCAGTTCCTTTAATCTGCATAAGAGATGCTGACTGAGTTCACTCAACCAAATCACTACTGGCTTTCAGAATACAATCAACACATGCTTTTCAACAGTATTAATATAGCATGAAGCTTGTGCTCCTAATTATTCATGTTTTTGCATTCTGGTTTTTTCCCCCTGCTGTAAA
Organism: Rhinopomastus cyanomelas; assembly: GCA_013400115.1. Taxonomy (NCBI): domain Eukaryota; kingdom Metazoa; phylum Chordata; class Aves; order Bucerotiformes; family Rhinopomastidae; genus Rhinopomastus; species Rhinopomastus cyanomelas. Next base: position 296,359 of record VXBP01006270.1, on the reverse strand, counting down.
ATATGCAAATTCACTTCTTTGTGTTATTTAGGTCCCACATGGGCCTCAACAGATCTGTTTGGAAGGAATTACAAGCCCACATCTAGATACATGCTGTCAACATTTCAAGCTTCATTATTTTTATTAGGTTGGGATGCCATTATGGATTTGATATTAGGCTTTAAAAAGGGGTTTATAAATCTGGTGGAAACCTACAATCTAATAAAACGGTGCACTGATAATTACTACTGCTACTCTGTGTGTGTGTGTGTGTGTGCACGGAAGGGGGAGAGAAAAGCCCTGCAAGTCTTGAATACAAGAGAAATCCCCATCTAGTGGTGACTATTGAAAAGCGCAGTTTGTTTTTGTGCGAAATTAGTACCCAGGAGGATTAGTTTGACTTCATTACTGAATGAAGGGTAGCCTTATGCTACTAAAGGCTGGTAACAGGAGAGGAGTTTTTCTCGTTAATTCCCCCTCCTTCCTTTTCAGGCTGCTCTGGAAATACAATGCCCAAACGAGCGACTAACAGTTTTTTAAAAGTATAAACCCCATAAGGTAGCACCTCAGGAAACTGGTCCTGAATGTAATTAATGATTATGATAGTAATACTTAATGGATAAAATTCTTTGGGCGCATCAGGAGTACTTTGAGCAGCACAGGCTGACATGTGGGCAACAGTCTTTAGATAAAAATATTAAAGGAGTTCAGGTCATTATAAACTTAGTATTAAATGTTTTTAAGCAACATAATGAAATAGTAGACTGATTATTCCAAAGCTGCAAGGCTGTCAATAACCACACAAGGACTTACTGTTGGGCATAAAATACGTAATATAAGCCCATTAATGCAAAAAGTGAAAGGACACTGAGCCACTGCTTGTTCCCAACTGGCACAAAGCCTTGTGCCTTTCGTACGTGTAATAGTATATTTTGAAACACTGCAGCCGCCCAGCCTTCTTTACTAGGACCACTAAAATCTCCTTAAATATTAATGAAAAAACACAGCAATCTACTCCATGTTACTAGTGACCTCTAGAAAACAAAACAGCAGCAGCTACACAAACACTTTACAAATCTGTTGATGCCTTTATCCTTCGAGGTGTGTACACAGAGGGAAGAAACCCACAAATTATTTGAATTGCAGTAAGAAATGTGAGTGGAGTTGTCCTTTGATTTGTGAAGATCAGTATATTAATTTTCCCTTTCATCACAGACTCGCTCCTTTTGATTTTAGAAGTGCACATTTCTCTGTGAAACAATCATTTAATGAGGTCTTCAAAATACACGTAGAGATCTGTGTCACTAAGATCAATGTAGAAACAACCAGGATCTTACTGTAAGACCTTTTGACATGTTGGCTGACAGTGGGAGTGTCCTCTAATTCAAATATGTAATTTACCAGATTCTGCCTTCCACAATAAAAAGTACCCCCAACATCATCTGCATACAGAACAATTCACAGGAAAAGAGAAATGGTGAGTTGGGAAGGAACAAGTGTTCAGACTTAAGCTTTGCAACAAGACCTTCTGGCCAACAAGACCAACAAAGTACACTTGAGTTCAGACGTAGTCAAGAGCTCAGATCAAAAGTCCTCTAATAACTACAGCAAAATATCTCTTTCCACAAGAGAAGCTTCTAAACCTAGAAGCTTCAACTTGGAGCTTTCTTGTTCTGTAAGGACCTAATTTCTTCTTGCTCAGAATATAAAAGCAAAGCAAGAAACAACATTTTCAATGTTCTTGAGTAAGAGATCATACTTATGTAAATAAGCTTCAGCTATTTAGTCCAAATGATGAGACTAGGGATACGAACTCCTTCTGGAAAGGAAGAACTCTGTACAGTCTGAGCATCTCAAAGAACTGCTCGCATTTCAAAGATTGTAAGAATAACTACACAGAAGCACCACTTACCCACAATAACAAATCCATCCGCTTCTCTCTCTGCCACTGGAACCTTCTTTGATTCTTGACTTTTTCGGAAGAAGCTGAACATAGCCCTGGTTTTTTTTGTCTTCTAACTCGTTACCTAAAGTGAAGACAAAACATGTTACATAAATGTCACAGAATTTACCACTGGAAGTTCACTTCATGCCAAAGGCCACACACATGATATTAGAGCTCCCTGTGCTACCAGACTTGAAGGCATTTGTATGGCAGATAAATTCCCTTGTGGATGTAGCAATTGACTTCAACTGACAAAAAGTGACATCTAAAACTATAAAGTTAGCAATGCAGTGAAAACATTTCAACCTTTTTAGTCCCCTTCTCTGGAGACATTTAAAACCTGCCTGGACGTGTTCCTGTGCGACTTGGTCTAGGAGATCCTGCTCTGGCGGGGGGATTGGACTAGGTGGTCTTTTGAGGTCCCTTCCAATCCCTAATGTTCTGTGATTCTGTGATTTCTAAAGGAACATGAAAGAAGAAAACCATCTCCATCTATCCAATGCTGCCATGTTTTTCTGCTCTTTCAGTTAGTGCACAAACTTTCTCATTAGCTGCTTTAGAACCAAGTCTAAAATTTAAAACCCAAAACAAGATTCTGTTATAAAGAAATGCAGCAAGAATCTTGAATGAAGCAAGCTGCACTAGAGATTTTTAATCTTTTGTGCCTATGCATCAACTAAAAAGACCAATCCACCCACACATATGATATTAGCACAGTATTTCCATTCTTCCAGTTTGCAGTCTTAGAGACAGCTTAACCCTTGGGTGTATTTGGTTAGCAGTTACCATTGATTCCTGCAGCAAATTGACATGTCACAAATTCTTCCCAACAATAATTCATAAAAAAACCAACTTCCAAAGCAGCTAAGAACTCAAATTTCACAACAGCCAGAAAAAAAAAAAAGGGGGAAAAACCTGCAAAAGATTATGCTCAGTATCCCTTCTCAAGACTGGATGATTACAGAGAATCACAGAACATTAGGGATTGTAAGGGACCTTGAAAGATCATTTACTCCAACCTCCCCGCCACAGCCGGATCACCTAGATCAAGTCACACAGGAACACATCCAGGTGGGTTTTAAACATCTCCATAGAAGGAGACTTTACAAAGAAGCTATTCTAAACAGTTTAAAAAGGACCAATTCTTATGAAAAAACACAAGAGCACTGGTCACAAGGTTGGCAACTGGGACAGCTTTTACAGAATCCAGTCCTATAAACCATCCTTTAGAACCATAGACACATCATGAACATTCTCCTAAGCAATTCTCTAACTGTTCTGAATTTCAAGATGTAGACGCAAGGAGGTTTCCCTTCTTCAAGTAAAAGTTTTAAGAAAAGATTTATAAGGAAGCATCACCCTTGTGAAGAACAACCAACGGAATTATACAAAGCACACACTCAAGGGTTCACCACCAATGTAGTACCATCTACTTTCTATTTTCCACCTAACTGACACCACTGAATGCAGCTACTGAGGGACTTGGCATCCTCCTGCAACAGCAGCTCCACCACTCATGCTGATGAGGGTCCGTGACACCCCCTGATGGCACACTGTCCTTCGGTGACACAGGGCTGAACTCAGACCACTGGGCAACATCAACCTGTGGAACAGCCCATAGTCTGGCTGAAACACACTGCGTGCCACAGAGAGGAAGGTTTAAAGAAAGGTATCACAGAACATTAGGGATTGGAAGAGACTTGAAAAGATCTAGTCCAATCCCCCTGCCACAGAAGATCACCTAGAACAAGTCACATAGGAACATATCCAGGCAGGTTTTAGAATCATAGAATCATTCAGGTTGGAAAAGACTGCCAGGATCATTGAGCCCAACCATCAGTCTCCAGAGAGGGAGACCACAAGCTCCCTGGGCAGTCCCCTCCAGGGCTCTGTCACCCTCACTGGGAAGAAGTTCCTTCTCATATTGATGTGGAACCTCTTCTGTTCCAGCTCACACCCATTTGCACTTGTCCTATCATTAGATGCCACTGAGAAGAGCCTGGCTCCATTCTCCTGACACCCACCCTTTCTATATCAATAAACATTAATGAGGTCACCCCTCAGTCTTCATTTCTCCAAGCTAAAGACACCCAGCTCCCTCAGCCTTTCCTCATCAAGGAGGTGTTCTACTCACTACCAACTTGTAAATGGGAAAAGTGGAATAACGTAATTTCGAGTTTAAAGTAGTTTGAGGAGCAGAATCCCGATGTACTTCACAACATTTAAAGGAGAAGGGACTGACAAACTGATAGCAACATCTACTATACATCTCCAACAGAGGAAAGGAGCCTACTCTAAAGAGAAGAGGTGTATAGTGTCAAATTTTGATAAACATTACTTCACATCCAATTTATCTTTCAAAGGTGAGAAAGGGAGAAGAGAGCTACCGTGTAGGTTTTGGATTTAAGAAAATAAAAGAAAGATAAAAAGCCTGGATTTGCCAGAATGCCTCACCTCTCACCTGAAGGTTCATGGTACCTGTAGCAATTAACTGCATAATCTGCACTAACTCTTCACAAGATAGAAACTGTCTCACACTCTACAAGCGACAGCGAACACTTCCACGCTCCAGAAGACACAAAGTCCTCTATGAAGTGTAAGCACTAGCTTTCAGGAACACTATATAAATAGAACACAGCAAAAGTAGCAACAATTCCCACTGAGGCCTGATACCTGAAATGTAAAAACTGAATAAGCCACAGGCTGGTCATCTACTGCTTGTTTATGCTGACAAAGTGCAGTTTCTAGCAGCCAAGCAAACTACACCAATGTACAGAAGAGCAGAACAAACTATCTAATTCTACATATGCAGTAATTCTCTAAAAACTTACTTATCTGCACTTTTGTGTGCTGCCCTAACTTACCAGGCAAAATACTGATATTTCCAGTTCTGTGGAGATTATCTGGTAGAAACTCCTAATTATCTCATTTATTCCTTACCTTCCCCCACACCCAGGCTCAACACATGGCGCCAGCAGCATATTCCTTTTGCAGCCCTCAGGGAATAAGTCTTCTCCTGCTACCAATTAGGGTTGTCAGTCCCATAGCTCAAGTGGTAAAAACCTGTGCTGTAATACTCAAGAGTCAGGTTTCTGCTCCAATGATGTATGAAGGAGAGGTGGTTGTGGAATAGTTTAAAATGCAATTTTACCTTCACCCTGAGTGTGCACCAACAAGAAGCAAAATCAACTTGATGTGTAAAACCATACAGATAGCTTTGGCTCAGATTCCTGTCAGCCACTTCAAGTTCCAGAGCTGTACTTACTCCAATCACTTTGTTTTCCCTTTGAGAACTGCATTATTGTACAGTTTTCAGCTCTGTCACAGTGCTCCACTTCCCCTCTTTCTTGCACAAAGAAAAGCATCTTAATCACTACACAGGTGGCACAAGAGTTGTATGAGAAACCATGCACTATCAGCTTTTAAATGCTGCACCTTTAACATACCTAAACCTCACTGCTTAAAGGACAACAGGCTTTAGATTCAGAGTAGATTAACAATCAGTACAATTTGACCCAGTCAAATCAATGTTACAGGCACTTTTACATACTAGATCTTTTCCTTTAGTTCACAGAAGGCAGCCTCAGTAGCTCCATTTTTTTTTAAACCCCACATAATTCTTCTTTATATACATGAGGGTTGATCACCGTGCATTTAGTTTCTGAAGTAGCTTTAACTTAATTCTATCACCAGCAGTATTTCTCAAACAGAAAAACAAATAAACCCACACACATCCTTTTTCTTGAAGCAGAAAAATAAACAAAGCGAGCAAAAGTAATCCCTAAGCTCAGACCTGAAGTTCACGGGCTGTTAAAATCACTGGTTTAGTAGTAAAAAAGTAGCACATGTTGTATTTTGTGAATGTTGGGGAGGTGGTAAGGAATTAAATTTATATTAAAAATATTAACGTGCTTAGTGTGGCTGTTTCCTTCTCTGGGCATTCAGCTTTTAGAAACAAAACTTGTGCTTCTGGTCTGCACCAGGTCTGCAGAAGTGCAGTGGAGGAAGGAGGTTGCCTACTACTACTTGCAGTGTTTCAGTACTTTGCTGAACACTAACGAAATCGAAGAAGAAACAACAAAAAGCCCACAAAAATAAATAGGGCTGCATACAGTGTGGCATAAGTAAAGGAAAAGCTACAGATAGGCAATGCTGGGACATCTGTGCTATTTGCTCTGTGAAAAATGTTATCAACAGTGGTACTTCAAAAGTAAACGTAAATCTCTCCAGCAACGGGAAATGCAACCACTAAATTTCTTGAATTACATGTTAAAAACAGAACAAAGACCCTGTCCAACAAAGAAACAGGGAGCTGAATAGAAACACTCGTGCTCTTGAAGATAAGAACACAGTTTAAGCACTTGCAGAAGCAGGCTAGAGAGTTTTACTCCTTGTAGGTAAGATGAGGTTTCAGTTAATGAAAGCTGAGAACAACCAGTTTCCGCACAAGTTTCACTACAGAGCAGAAATGTAATATGAAGTCTGTGGACCTGGATGCATGGTCACACAGACTAGAGAATAAAAGCACTTAGCTGTAGGGTTTTGGTTGCCTTTTTTTTTTTTAAGCTGTCAGCACAAACTCACAGAAAATACACCCACCATTCAGAGACAGTGCCACGCTCTTGCAGTAATTCCCTGCACTTTTCCCTTCCAGATGGGATTAATTTTGCTTCTAGAGGAGAACTGAAATTGAATTCACTGCCTAAAGATAAAATATCTCCCTTGGTAGGAGTACGCAGTTCCCTTCTCCTCATGTTTCCCCCTTCACCAGAAAAAGGAACACAATTTTTTTCTCTCTGCAGTCTCAATCACTGCTAGTTAAGAATGGTGCTTTTGGCACTGCTTCAGTCATTATCAAGTAATAAACTGTGAACTGCAGCAGTTCTGTGAGGCTGCAGAAAATATTTAGTCTTTCTGTGAGGCTCTGAGAATGCAGAAGCAATCGCACAAAGACAAGTTACAGAGCTGCACAAAGGGGTTAATTTATTCCTCCTGCATTTTGTCAGTCTCCTTTGACAAGAGGTATGGGTGACCTCTGAACCAAACCAATATGTTAAATCTAATAAAACGTTTCAATACAGAGACAATCCCAGCATATTTAGTGTTCCTCTGCAGCTTTTTCCTGCGTGTTCACAAGTGTCAGGAGGAGAAAGGTAATCTAATATTAAAAACACTAAAGATGCAGACGAAGATAAAGGGAGGAGGCCCGGGAACACAGGAAAGCAGAATGGCAGTGGCACTGCCAATAATTACATAAACGATGAAATGAGGTCAGAACAAGATACAAAACTGTCCTTAAAGAAAGAACCAGAATAACTCCCCATCTAGCAGTTGAAGCTGAAGGAGAAAACAGAGAACAGTTCTCTCTTCCTTATTAGCATCTGCTGCAATTCACCACCAAAGCAGCAATCAGCAAAAGAGCAGGATGTCTGCAGCCCTGCTTACAACATAAAAATAACCAATTTAGGAGTCAAGAACATGCAAGGCTGTGACACCAAAAGACCAGTTTCAAAGCTTCTGGCCTAGTGTAAGTTACTATGTGAAAAACCCTTTTTAAAGATCTGTAATTTATTTTATCTGGTGATTCTGTGATTAATATTAGTCACAGTCCTTTAGCTGCGCTTCTTGGAAACAGAAGTTCAGTGTCAAGAAACATAAACATAAAAAAGGGATCTATGTATCACAAAACATTAACACAGCTTTTGGCTGTTTGTGTTTTGCTTACTTGGCAAGCTAGTTCAAGCAGAACCATCACAGCACTAACCCAGGCAAGTAACAAACCCCGCTTTGTGCTGGTTAGCAAGCTGAACTAGCCCACAGCTGGTTAGAGGAGACAACCAGCACACAGGCCATGTTGGGATCACCCTTTTCAGCTGGAGCCAAGTTCAATTTTTTTCACATATTTCCTGAAAGACTGGTCCTGGAAAGGAAATCAAAAAATGGCTGAGGTTGAACTGGACCTCTGGAAGCCATCTTGTCCAAACCCTGTTTAAGCAGGGTCCTCTAGAGCTGGTTGCCCAGGAGCATCTCTAGACAGAGTGTCAATATATCCAAGGATGGAGACTTTATAATCCCCCTGGGCAACCTGTGCCAGTGCACAGTGTCTCTCACAATAAAATGTTTCCTGATGTTCAGAGGGAACCTCCTGCGTTTCTCTTTGTGCCTATAACCTCTCATTGGGCATCACTGAAAAAAAGCCTGGCTCTTAGGATCCTCCTTTCAGGTATTTCTATGCATTAAAAAGATTCATAGGCTAGAAATTCCTGGCTCTCTTACCCTTAATCACTGCTGTGGCAATTTGCTGGAATCCCTCCAGTATGTCCACATCTTTCTTGTGCTGAGAACTAGGATGCAGTGCTCCAGCTGTGGCATCACTAGTACTGAGAAGGATCACCTTCCCTGACCACCTGGCAATACTACATCTTCCCTGACAGAGTGGCCAAGTATTGGAACAGGCTGCCCAGGGATGGGGTGATGAAGGGGAATAACATCTCTTTAACAGTGAAGTGACTAGAACAGAACAATTGGAAGTAACCTACAATGATTATTTTGTCCAACTGCCTGACTGCTTCAGGGCTGATCAAACCTTGAAGCCTGCTACTAAGGTCACTGTCCAAAATCCTCTTCAACAATGACAGTCTTGGGCATCAAACACCTCTCTAGGCAACCAGTTGCAGTGTCTGACCACCCTCTCAGCAAAAAAAACCCTCCTCAGCCTCCAGCCTAAAGCTCTCTAGGCCTTGAGCCTGTCACTGGCTAGGCCTCCTGTCACTGGACACCAGGAAAACCAAATGAGCACCTCCATCTCCATGTACTCTCCTCAGGAAGCTGCAGAGAGCTATGACCTGTCTCCCTTTCTCTTATCTAGATAAACCCAAAGCCTGTACCCATTCGCCCCTCACAGGTCACTCCTTCCAGCCTTTTCCCCAGCTTTGCGGCCCTCCTTCGGGCTCACTCGAGTACCTCAACATCCTTCTCAAAGCGCGGGGCCTACAACTGCACAGTTCTCCAGGAGAGGCCTGGCTGGTTACACCGTGTAGGATGCACCCGGGGTGCCGTTTGCCCTCTGGGCTGCCACTGGTGCCAGTGATGCGCACTGAGCCGCCGGGACCTGGAGAGCAGAGGGCCGCTGCGCAGCCGCTGCTCCCCCAGCCCTTGCCCCTGTCTAAGGAAGGTGGCGGCCGGGGCCCAAACTTCCAGCGCAGCTTCGCACCGTGACCCGGTGGAACGCGGCCCACACGGAAGGGAAACCGGGCACAGCAGAACAGATTCAAGGTTTAATACCAGAACAGAGCTGGGCTGGGAACGGCCTCCCGCCGCGACAGCAGCGACTCCCGCCCCTCCCCTCCCGGCGCAGCCGCCTCAACTCACCGGCCTCCGCTTCCGGGTCGCCGCCAGGCGCAGGGAAGTCCCTCCTCTGCCCTCCCCGATACCCGGTAGCGGCGCTGCCGCGGCCCCGCCCCTCGCAAAGCGCGGGAAGCGCCGCCGGTGTCATGGCGGACGTGCATGAGGCGCCGCGGCGGCGGGTGGGCACCGCGCACCTGGCGCAGCACATCGGGCAGCCCGTCTGCTTCGTGGGCCGCGTCCAGAAGGTGCGGGATTCCCCCGGGGCAGGGCAGTGTCCCGGCGGTGCTGTGGCGGGGAGTGGCGGCCCAGCCCAGGGCCTGGATGGGGTGGTGACCGCTGCATCGGCCCGAGAAGGGCCCCCTCGGCGCGGCTGCGTCAGGGCCTGATGGGGGTCTCTTGTAGGTTCATCCCAGCGGGAAGCTGTTCGTGCTTGCGGACGGAGAAGGGAAAAACGCGACTGTGGAGCTGAGCGAACCTGTAAGTGAAGGCCTCCTGGGGGTACCGGAGGTTTGGTGCCTTTGTGCTTGGTATGGGCTGAGCTTTAGTCTGGAAACTAAAATCCGTGGTCTCTCCCTTTCCACCTCTGTTGCGTTGCCTCTGCTTCTTACAGCTTCCAGCCTTCATGAACTACGATGTTCTTAAGAGAGAGAATTGGTTACCGGTCAGATTTTTCACTGTTTGTCTCCTGTGTCTTCACTTACTTTTAACTTACAGGGTCACGTACTGGTGGAGTTGTCATCCCTGGAGGGGTTCAAGAGTATCTGTGGCACCAAGAAACATGGCTTAGTGGGGATGGTGGGGTTGGGCTGATGGTTGGACTTGATCATTTTGTCTCTTCCAGCCTTAATGATTCCATACTCCACTATATGTGGTGGCTCTGTTTCCTTACAGTTTTCCTGCCTTTATTGCCTTTAGAAGTCTAACAGAATATTTTGTGACAAAACCACCAATAATAGGATATTCTTGAGTCTTTTGAGTTGAGTAATGTTTATAAATATGAGGGGTAGGTGTCAGGAGGATGTCAGGCTCTCTCTGCTCAGTGTCATCTAATGATAGGACATGGGACAATGGGTGTGAGCTGGAACAGAGGAGGTTCCACATCAGTATGAGAAGGAACACAGTGAGGGTGACAGAGCCCTGGAAGGGGCTGCCCAGGGGGGTTGTGGAGTCTCCTTCTCTGGAGACGTTTAAAACCCACCTGGATGTGTTCCTGTGTGACTTGGTCTAGGTGATACTTCTGTGGCAGGGGACTTGGACTAGATGATCTTTCAAGATCCCTTCCAATCCCTTGTGATTCTGTAAGACTTTCAGAACACTTGTCACAGCACTGCAGTAAACTTCACAGGTAGCTTGAACCATTCTTTCTTTTAAAAAATATATTCATTGAATTAATTGCTATTAATTGCTAGACTTAGGGTATATTAATTACCACTGCACAGGGAGTACCACTGACTTTATCACTTACCACTGTGGGAGTAACACCATGGCATTCTCTTCTCTATATGTTTAAGGTTTTTTTCCTTTAGGAAGGTAAAGGATTATACTAACTGTGATGGCAAATGCTCTAGTTTAAATGTGCGTGCAGTCTTTCCATCTTTTTTTTCCTCTGAATTAGTTGGTAAATGCTGTGAATCTGGCCATTTCTGTGTGAAATAACTGCACTGGTTATTCACTGATTGCAAGATGGAGTCTCATTTTAGAATTAGAATCATCCAGGTTGGAAAAGACCGTTGAGATCGTCAATAACCTACTCTACTGAGGCCGCTGAGCCATTTCTCTAAGCACCACGTCTAAACATCTTTTAAACACATCCAGGAATGGAACAGGGCAGCCTGTGCAAATGCTTGAAGACCCTTTCAGTGAAAAAACCTTTCCTAATGTCCAGCCTAAATGGCTTGGCCAAGAGATGGAAAATGCTTTACAGACTTCATGCCCTCTGGTGAACTGTAGGTATTTTGTATCTTGGTGATGAAAAGTGCAGAGAATTTTGCCTTATAAATGTGAGGCTTGCCAACTTAATCTCCAAACTGAAAGAAATTCCCTTTCCTACAAGTTCTGCTTGTCCATTAACTCTTCCTTGAGGTCGTGAAAAGGTTTCTGGTCTCAGACTGTTAAGTCATTAGGTGTCAACGTCTCACCAGAGATTCCCCATCTGTGTATAACTGAGTAAATGGTTGCAGGATCAGGAACTTTAGTAGTGTTGGTGACGACACACAGCTTTATATACTTGTAAACTGACAAGTACATCATCCCTCTGATGCTTCATTATTTTTGTGTTTGTACTGAAGTGGGTGTTGCAAAACCTTTTAAGATTGAGGCTTTGTAGAGGCAGATGGGAGCATTCAGTAGTGCTGTGCTGTTTGATATGGAACAGAATCTGTTGTCAGTCAGTTTTGGAGAGTCTTACAATCACAGAGTCGCACAGAATCACAGAACGTTAGGGATTGGAAGGGACCTCAAAAGATTATCCAGTCCAATCTCCCTGCCACAGCAGGATCACCCAGACCAAGTCACACAGGAACACATCCAGGTGAGTTTCTCCAGAGGAGACTCCACCATCCTTCTGGGCAGCCTGTTCCAGTGCTCTGTCACCTTCACTGTAAAGAAGTTCCTTGTCATATTTATATGGAACCTCCTATGTTCTTAGTGCTGTTCAGTTAATTAGCTGATATAGTGACACTAATTTTACATTTGTGGTGTTTTCTAGCTAGATGAAGAGATCTCAGNTGCTTGAAGACCCTTTCAGTGAAAAAACCTTTCCTAATGTCCAGCCTAAATGGCTTGGCCAAGAGATGGAAAATGCTTTACAGACTTCATGCCCTCTGGTGAACTGTAGGTATTTTGTATCTTGGTGATGAAAAGTGCAGAGAATTTTGCCTTATAAATGTGAGGCTTGCCAACTTAATCTCCAAACTGAAAGAAATTCCCTTTCCTACAAGTTCTGCTTGTCCATTAACTCTTCCTTGAGCTCGTGAAAAGGTTTCTGGTCTCAGACTGTTAAGTCATTAGGTGTCAACGTCTCACCAGAGATTCCCCATCTGTGTATAACTGAGTAAATGGTTGCAGGATCAGGAACTTTAGTAGTGTTGGTGACGACACACAGCTTTATATACTTGTAAACTGACAAGTACATCATCCCTCTGATGCTTCATTATTTTTGTGTTTGTACTGAAGTGGGTGTTGCAAAACCTTTTAAGACTGAGGCTTTGTAGAGGCAGATGGGAGCATTCAGTAGTGCTGTGCTGTTTGATATGGAACAGAATCTGTTGTCAGTCAGTTTTGGAGAGTCTTACAATCACAGAGTCGCACAGAATCACAGAACGTTAGGGATTGGAAGGGACCTCAAAAGATTGTCCAGTCCAATCTCCCTGCCAGAGCAGGATCACCCAGACCAAGTCACACAGGAACACATCCAGGTGAGTTTCTCCAGAGGAGACTCCACCATCCTTCTGGGCAGCCTGTTCCAGTGCTCTGTCACCTTCACTGTAAAGAAGTTCCTTGTCATATTTATATGGAACCTCCTATGTTCTTAGTGCTGTTCAGTTAATTAGCTGATATAGTGACACTAATTTTACATTTGTGGTGTTTTCTAGCTAGATGAAGAGATCTCAGGAATTATTGAAGTAGTGGGAAGAGTAACAAATCAGGCAACCATCACGTGCATGTCGTACGTCCAGTTCAGGGAAGATAAAAGTCCGTTTGGTAAGTAAGAGTACACATTATGACCAATTCATTTCATGTTCAGAACTCTTCTGATAATGAAGGGAGAGCTAATAGATCGTCTTTGCCTACACACAAGGTCTTTTGTGAAGAAGGGAGAGTCTAATAGGTCATTTTTGCCTACACACAAGGTCTTTTGTGAAGAAGGGAGAGCCTAATATATCGTCTTTGCCTACACACAAGGTCTTTCCGCAAGCTGCCAGATACAGAGCAGAAGATAGACAAGGAGAGTGTCATGGGAAAAGTTCCGTAAAAGAGACACCATTTTACTGCCAGACTCAGGGACTGGCTCGAAGGCAGAGCCAGTCTAGATTGTGGTCTGATGACTCTCCCACTTCCAACTGCATTGTAACTGTCTTGCACTGGACCTTGTGTGATTGTGCACCTAACAGGCCTAAAAGTAACCCTCCAGAAACCAACAGGGACAGTGTGGCTACCTTGGGGCAGCTGGGTAGGACTGGGGTGTGTAGTGCTTTAAATAACAGCACCTTAACCCTCAGTTGTTTGTGGGAGTTTAGCTTGTACGTCGTAACCATTTTCTTTGTCTTTTTCAGATCTGGAACTCTACAATGAAGCACTAAAAATTATTCACGAATTCCCTGAATACTTCCCATTTGGAACTGGGAGGAGTAATTGAATATCCTTAGCATGTATTTACAGCTTCAGCGGGGACAACAGCACTGTAATGTCCTTGCTCGACAGCCCAGTGACAGTCGAGTTTATTTCCAGCAAAGATACTGCTCCATGTATCAGCACTGAAGAACACCTCCTCGGGAAATGAATTCCTTCGGGAAGAAGGAGAACAGCTCTGTGGGTATCTTGCTGTTTGTATATATTTACTACTTTAGAATCCATCCTGGATGTTCTCTTGCTAGGTTGAGAGTTTTGTAGGCGTCTTTTTGTTGTTGGTTCTAGGATACTTGATAGGAAAATCATACTGAAGATATTTTGTGAGGGTTATAATGTAAAGATTATTTGTTTACCAAAAAAATTGCTTTAATATACATTTATTGAACATGGGGGGAGGATTTTGCATCTTGAAAATGGCCTCTAATAAAAGAAGATCTGAATACATTTCACTCACTGTGTCAGTGTTGTGCCTTAGGGTGCTGTTTTCAGTGACACACAGTCCTATCATCCTATCATTAGTAATTTGGGAGAACAGACCAGCAACAGCCTCCTTTTCCCCTCCTCTACTTAGAAAAGGGACAGTGACAGTTACTGTCCCTGGGAAGGAGGTGGAGTTCTGAAGGAGGAGTCAGTTTTATACAGCAAACCAGAACATGAAGTCACTGTAGCATGATACTGGGTTGCTCCACCCTGTGGTACCGTCATTGCTGTATTTTAGTGCTCGGTGGAATAAAGCTGCGCCCTTACTAACTGCGTGCTCGCTGTCAGAGCTTTTCAAAGCCTGTCACCGCACGGGTCTGTTGTGCAGAGGTCAAGTGCAATGGCCAGTTACCAGGCTGCGCAGAACTGGTGCGGCAGCTCACCACTAGATGGCGGTAGCACCTGACCCCTTACAGACACCATCCGGGAAGGGGCCTCGGTCTTGGGGTGCAAAGAACTGCTCTTGGGTATAAACGTTTGAACACCTGTGAGTGGGGATGTGCTGGTCTCCCTTTGTTGGGCAAGGTGTTTGTTCGGCCAGTCACTGGGTGAGTGTATGAGGCACACAATGAAAGCATCTGCCACGTGCTCTCACTCAACTGTCAAGGTCTGTGAGTAAATCATAGATCATTCAGGTTGGAAAAGACCCTTGAGATCATCAGGTCCAACCAATAACCCTACTCTATCAAGTTCACCACTAGACCAGATCTCTAAGCACTGCATCTAAAAACCTTTAAACACTTCCCAGAGATGGTGACTCAACCCTCTCTCCAGGCAGCCTGTTCCAAGGCCTGACTCTCTCTTTTTAGTGAGAAAGTTTTTCCTCATGTCCAGCCTAAACCTCTGACATCAACCTGAAATGCCCAATTAGCAACTGCAACAGCACAACTCAACAGTCCCACTGTGCCAGAATAGGCACACGTTCATAATCATTTCATAAAACACCTCAGAGACATGCTGAGTGTCAAAGTAAGCATCTATTTTAATGAGCTGACAACAGGTACAGTCACAAAAACATTGGAAGTTTTCTTTCCATAAGAAAATGAGACATTGTAAGTTAGTCATTGCATTCACTTGGCCCTGGAATTTATCAGTAAAATTCACTGCATGTTGTTAGTATAGAAGAATAAAAACATATCCTTGACACTTACAAACCCTCATTTCCACAAAGCAGAAATGTTATCACCTGTGTTTATATATAAATAGGGAACCATACACTAAGCCCCAGTTTACATTTATAAATGATGAACGTTTTGAAGAGCTCTTCGACAGCAACATGAAGTGTGCAAAAACACTGGAGAAAGCAATAAATAATAAGGAAAAAAAGAAGTAACTACTCTCCCATACCTGAAGACATGAAGTACCTCTTATATTTTAAGCTTTGAAAAGATCTTTGTCAATTAGGCAAGAATTTTAGATCAGAAAAAAAAATGCAGCAGATATATAATGTGGCTACTGAATCACAAAACAGAACCTAAAGTCCTGAATGCACAGCTACAGAAAATCTGTCCATACTCTTACCTTCTTGTGGTTACACTCATGCACTCTAACTACTGGTGTAAGAGTCTCTTCTAAAACTACTTTTCACAGTGCTGGCAATATGGTTCCAGTTTATTGCTAGCCTTCCACATTAAGGAGCTCATCTTCTGTTTGTCTAGTAAAGCAACACACCAAGTAAACTGAGGTTACTACTGCATTCCTTAAATCAGGTGGGGCTTTCTCCCTGGTCTGTGTGCACTTTGTTGCCTACAAAAGAGGTAAGTATCAAGAACAGCAACACCAAACAGCTTCTATCACAGCATTTGCAAAATACCCACTGTCTCAACTTGATAAAAAAATGCTTAACCCCAGCTGGTAACATCTAGAACTACTTCTGGTCAAGGACCTACAATTGTGCAGCAACTGGGAGCAGAATGGTGTCCACTAGTGACCAGAAACTGACTTCTACTGGCTGGTTTCACACTCGCCAGCATATTGCACAAGTACAGGGAAATTACCCAAAAGTCAACCAACATTTTTGTAGGCAAAATTCAGCATGTTGTTTAAAATCTGAATATTTAAAGTCTTTTAATCCTTGAGATTTCAGGTCTTCATAGTACAACATTAAAAGTGAATGAATCAAAGGAAACCTCATGTAGGTTCCCTGTGCTCTGCACTGAAACAGACATGTCACTTCTCAGGGAGCTCTTCTTCAGGTTATAAACATCACTAGGAACCAACCCCTCCCCAAATTCTTCAGCTTTAAAATTCACATCAGCCTAGTATGTAGCTAAATTATACAATCATTAGGGATGGGAAGGGACCTTGAAAGATCCTCCAGTCCAATCCCCCTGCCGCAGCAGGATCACCTAGACCAAGTCATACAGGAACACATCCAGGTGGGTTTTAAACATCTCCAGGGAAGAAGACTCATCCTTAAACTGTAAAGATACTGCTTTACTATGAACAAAATTCAGGAGCACAAAGAAATGGGAATTTTTTTACAAATCTTCATAATACAATTAACAGTGGCACTCTGAATGACCTTGGGAGGCGATTGTTTGCGTACAAGAAAGTGATCGACAAACAGAGGAATCCACAGCATCTTGTGATGAAGACTTTTGAGGTGTTTATTTTGAAGGCCCACTTTCACAGCACAAGCTCAGTGCTTTGTTTGGAAAACAACAAAAGAGCCGATCAGCATCACCCTGAACACTTCACTGGATAACGTTCATTGGATCTTAGCAAATCCAGTGTCCACAGTTCCAGGAATGCTTTTGAACTGAACTGCTTCAGTCCTCTGAACAGGGACAACACCCTACAGCCACAGGCTTTACCTGCTTCTACCAAGCACAGTCACGGAGGCACTGCTTCACTAATCCAAGAGCAAGTTATTTTTTTCACAGTCAGGAAAGTCACAAGTTCCCTTTGTCTAAAATACACACTGGGACTGTGCTGGACAACCACTAGAGAGCCCCCCATTTCCAAACCATGCTTATGCCTGGGCAGTCTCGGCTGGAATGAGATTCCCTGTTGTATCCAGCTGCATACACTTACAGGAGCAGGCAGAAACCGGGCACTCAGTATGGTCCCTAGACAGCAACAACAGAAAACACAGAGAACAGGTCACAGACTCATTCTGGTTGGAAAAGACCCTTGGGAGTCCAACCATCAACCCTAGCCTGCAAGTTAACCTCTAACCCGTAAACCCCAACACTACATCTAAGTGTCTTTTAAAGTACAACTAACACAAACCCTGTAATCTATCCATTTAAGTATGCGCAGGGCCATGTTATCTCACAGAACTCAGCATCACAGTGAAGTTTTGCTTATGTTCTAAGCCAGCCAAACGTCACAACAGATGCAGCAAAGGAGCCGTGTCCATCTCGGTGCAGTACACGCTGTGAAATGAAGACTTTAACACCAACATACCTGAACCAGCTGAGCATATGCCCCGCGTGTCCGCCGTGCCGACAGTTGTGACACCAAGTAAACCAGTTGTTGAACTGGGCCAACTTCTTGTCTTTGCTAAGATCCACTTTTTCATCTGACTTGGACCCTCCTGTGCCGAGGCAAACACATCCCCACAAACACACTTGTAAATCATTCTGCTTCAGTTGTAGTTCAGTCCCAGTAACACTCTTATAGAATCACAGAATCATTAGGGATTGGAAGGGACCTCGAAAGATCATCTAGTCCAATCCCCCTGACACTGCAGGATCACCTAGATCCAGTCACACAGGAACACATCCAGGCCAGTTTTAAACGTCTCCAGGGAAGAGACTCCACAATCCCCGTGGGCAGCCCCTTCCAGTGCTCTGTCATCCTCACCATGCAGGAGTTCCCTTTCATATTGATGTGGAACCTCCTCTGTTCCAGCTCACACTCATTGCCCCTTGTCCTGTCATTAGATGCCCCTGAGCAGAGCCTGGCTCCATCCTCCTGACACCCACCCTTCACATATTTATCAACATTAATGAGGTCACCCCTCAGTCTTCTTTCTTCCAAGCTCAAGATCCCTCAGCCTTTCCTCATAAGGGAGATGTTCCACCCCCTTCATCGTCTTTGTGGCTCTGCACTAGACTCACTCCAGCAGTTCAGTGTCCTTCTTGAACTGAGGGGCCCAGAACTGGCCACAGTATTCCAGATGTGGTGCAATGCTGAGCCCAAGGCATTTAGAACCAAAAGACCCACAGGAGGTTCCATGTAAATATCAGAAGGAACTTCTTCCCAATGAGGGTGACAGAGCCCTGGAAGGGGCTGCCCAGGGGGGTTGTGGAGTCTCCTTCTCTGGCGACGTTTAAAATCCGCCTGGACGTGTTCCTGGGTGACTTGGTCTAGGTGACTTCCCAGCTTTGGCAGGGGAAACTGGACTAGATGATCTTTCGAGGTCCCTTCCAATCACTAAGGCAGAAAAAGGTGCAAGAGAAGATCTTCAAAGAGCAACTGCTAATTAGACCTCTACCTACTACTCTAAATGAGTAATTAAAACCCACTGCATCATACCTGGACAGCTGGAAACTGGTGTCCCCATATTTATCAAGCAAAGTGCACAGCGAGGAAGGGGTTTCCGGCAACCAGGACAGCTTGTAACTTTGGATTTAGTCGGTGACCCACTAACTCCATACTGGCTGAAACCTCGCCCCTGATGAGGAACAGCTGAACAGCTGGAAGAGATGGATTTTCCACAGAAATTGCAACTCACAAACACCTAAGGAAAACAAAAGCCCATTAATCATTTTGTTGGGGATTCTGGTTTTCAACACAGGAAGGAAAAACCTTTCCTCAGAAGTATTAAAAAGGTTAAGTTTTGGAAAGACAACCTGCTGTTCGAGAGCAAAGTGTTTAAGGCAGAAAACCCCTACATTAATGTAATGGTAGGAACTCATTTCCTAGCTCAGATACAAAGACATTCAGATTTGTTTGCCATATTTTCGTACTCTCTAGCAAAACAGTTCTCAAGTCCTTGCTAAAATACTGTTTGGAGGAAAACACAGCTACAATTTCGGGCACTTCTTTTGTACATGAATCCTCACAAAAGCCTAATTTATTCACATTCCAATATATCTTCCAATTCATCTCAAGAAAACACACTTTTTATTTCTTAAGGTTTAAAAAAACCCTCACAATACTGACCAGGACAACGCAGCCAGCCAGCAACTTTTTTCTACAGAAGGATGATGCCACCTTCCTTTCTGGACTTCCTCACACTTTGTACAAGAATTACAATTACCTGGGCTAAAGGTTTTGAGCTGGGATCCAGCTTACTCCTGTGGATATCAAATTCTGCACGTTTATGCCAAAACCTCCAAGCGTCCAAAAGATTCCTGTAGTTCTCTATCCAGTATTGAACCCGCTCGTCCTTAAGTATGTCCAGTGGAGAACCCTGAAGCAGGCAGGAAAATACATCAGACACACTGAAGAAACACAACAGACATTGCTCACTTTTGAAAAAGGCTTTACAAACTTACTACAAGTATCATAGACTCATAGAATCATCAGGGACTGGAAGGGACCTTGAAAGATCATCCAGTCCAATCCCCCTGCCACAGCAGGATCACCTAGACCAAGTCTAGGAATGCATCCAGGTGTCTTGACTCTCTGGTTGAACACAACTGTGCTGCCACGTCCTCCTAAAAAGTCGTTTGTCAGATGAGCAATGATAAGTGTGTTTATAGTTAACACAGAGAGCTTCAGATGATTCCACAGAACAGACATGATGACTCCAGAAAATACTTTTAGTTCACCAGATTCAGCACTACACAGCTAAAGCAACTGTGTATATTCTCCTCCAAGGCCTTTGGTTTTGAGCAAAACACTAACCTGCAGCATGCAGTAACTTGCTGTCTGAACATCTCCAGTTCGGTCAACGTAACTTTCCATCAAGTCAACTCCATCTTTTGTCAGACCTGTCAACAGGATTCCCTCCAAATTCCCAGCATCTTTCATTTCATTTGTCAGCTTTTCAATGAATCTGTTCAGCTGTTAAAAGAAAAAGTTAAGCAAAACAAATTGCATGGTTCTATCCAGTGTACTAAAGAATTCAAGCATTTATCAACAAACTTTAAGCTTCCTGACAGGAAGTGCAGAGGGAAGTTGCATATTCTTTAAATACTTAGAATCATAGGACAGTTTTGGCTGAAAGAGACCTTCAAGACCATCACAGAATTACTCTGGTCGGAACAGACCCAAGATCATACAGTCCAACCATCTACTCCACATCACAAGTTCACTCCTAAACCAGATCCCTCAACACCTCATCCAAACGATCTTTAAACACACCCAGGGATGGCAACTCAACCATCTCCCTGGGAAGCCCATCCCAGTGCCTGGCCATCCTTTCTGGGAAAAAATTCTCCCTAATATCAAGTCTAAACCTCCCCTGTTGTGACGTGAACCCCTTCCCTCTTGTTCTATCACTAATTGCTTGTGAGAAGAGACCAGCACCCCAACCTTCTCCTAGCCCTATCATCATCATTAAAGCAAAGGCGAATGACGATGTGTTGAGCAGATCTCCTGGGTTATCCATCCACCATCATAAACACAAGGTGCTCACCATGTCCCACCCCAATCAATAAAGGTTTGAAGAGGACAGGAAAAAAACATTCCTGCTGTAGAATGAAGCCTTAATTCAGGAGAACATAGATAACTGGAAATAAATACTGAATAAGTACAAATACTGTCCAGGAAGACAGACATGCAGGTGAGGCAATAGCATTTAAGCTGGAACATAGAAGGTTCCACATCAACTTGGGAAAGAACTGCTTCATGGTGAGGGTGACAGAGCACTGGAAGGGGCTGCCCAGGGGGGTTGCGGAGTCTCCTTCTCTGGAGATGTTTAAAACCCACCTGGATGTGTTTCTGTGTGACTTGGTCTGGGTGATCCTGCTGTGGCGGGGGAATTGGACTGGATGGTCTTTCGAGGTCCCTTCCAATCCCTAATGGTTCTATGATTTAACAAACTAGCAAACACTAATAAAGTGCTAATAAAAATCACAAATACTAATAAAAAAAGCCAAACAAAACAAGAAAACAACCAAAAAAAAATCAAGCTGAAGGTATAAACTGAAGACCAGGTTATTATCACACCTTATATCCTAGTGTGATGAGAAAAACCAAACCCCTCATGAGTCACTGCTTCCACTGTTCACCCCTCCACAAGAGAGTTTCCTCCACCTCTATATAGAGCCCAGCATAACCCTTGGCTTCAGTGTGCAGCCACAAACTCACCTGAGTGTCATTGAGGAACTTGCACGCGAATGCCACTCTGTCCCGCACGGCTACGTTGTTCTCATACTTTGGAGAGAAAAATGGGACAAAACAGCATCACACACAAGTGTCCATTTTGTCAGTAAGTTGTTTGTAAAAGTCAGAGTGTTTGCAGTACTGTGAAACTGATTATGCACAAAGAAATCAGCACTTGTGAAGAAAACTAACAGCAAGTATCAGACTGTTTGTACTCGAATTGTGACTACTGGAACAACCTACTCACGTGGCAGGAACAGGTAAAACAGGTTCAGGCAGCTCTAGAAAAAGCAGCTTGTAGGTCATGTAGGTCTGGGCTCAGTGCTTCCAGCACAAAGAGCCAAGAGTCTCACCAAGTCACAGGGGGAAGAAAAGCAAACAAACCTTCCTTTACCATATTTACAAAGTAACTAGCCTAACCACTCTTTTCTTTCAAAACATCACAGACTAGTCACAGAATGATATAGTTTGGAAGTGACCTTGAGAGATCATCTAAGCCCAACTCCCTTCTGCTGGAGCAGGGTCAGCCTACAGCACTTGGTGTACCCAGACTGTCTCTCCCTTCCAAGCACAAACCAGGCCCAGCCCTGCTTAGCTAATCCAATCCATCTCTATGTCTCTTCACCCACTCCTCTGGGTAACTACTAGAGGTTAATAAACAAAGCAGAGAAAGAAACAAACCCCAGCTAACTCCAAACATCGAGAACATGGATGTCTCACTAGTGCATTGGCACTGCAGGTGCAACAATGCTTTCTAATAATTTCACTCTGGGTGATACTGAAGGAAAACACCCTTTGTTTGATTCTGGTACTTAGCTGTGCTCAGATTATTCCTTCCTGATATTCTCAGGACAGAACTTGTGAAAACAAGGATATGTGCTTAGCAACATTTCTGTCCTCAAAAGGTCTCACTGAAGTAAACATTCAATTAAAAAATACCACCTTATCAGGTTCCAATTCATTAACAAAGAACAACTGTAAAGCTATTGCACAGCATCCACAGAAGTAGTACATTCTCTCTTGAAGACAGAGGACTCAGGTTTCTCTTCTCTGAGATTGACAGAATCACAGAACATAGAAGCATTAGGGATTGGAAGGGACCTCGAAAGATCATCTAGTCCAATCCCCCTGCCATTCATGTAATTTATTTTTTTTCTAATACCCTAAAAACATGGTACTATGACAACTTTGTTGGGTTTAGGCCAGTTACCCTCTGGCACAACATGATTCCTCTCTTGGGCTAAACAATTTCTACTGAACCGAGTATTTCTGTTGTTCTCTAACCAATGATCAAGTGTATTACTGCCAAAAAGGATCTCATCATTAAAGATGTAATTTGCTCTTCACATGGCAATTTTATACCCATTTCACAGGACATGAAACTATTCCATTTACTGATTCAACACGGAGAAATTACTATTAACAAGCAAACAGGAAAAAGAAACACAAATCAATGCAAATAAAGCATGATGGAAGTTGTGCAGACTGTCCTACACTTACACTGTTGTGTGCATGCCTATTACCTCTTTCCCCTTTGTCCCCCTGCTTAAACTATGTTGATAATGTATTTCTAGTGGTTTAATGCTAAAAACTGGACTTCTTTTCCTCTAAAAATGTGTGGGCTCTATTGGATATTCTGGCTGGTTTGTTCATGAATATCAGATACCTGTTTAGCAGAAAAACAACCTGTTATCTGTCAGCATGACAAGAAAATAATGCACCCTAATCTGACTAATGGGCACCTGTTACTTAAAGGAATTTAAACATCACAGACATTTACTCACCAAAACACCATCATATGAACCAGACTCACTTGTCAGGAAAGCAAACATAGCACACAAGTAGGGATTGTTCAGCTGCAGCCTTAGAGTACTGCACATTTCTCTCCAAAGCGAGTTCTTCTCATCTGTGTAGCCCGACAGAGCCATTGCTACTACATTAAGGTTCAGATCACCTGATTAATTAAAAGCAACCAGTGAAAAAATACTCAAGTTAAGGACTTTAAATAAAGCCAATTTAAATTGCAGCTTACACCCATTGCCCCGTTTCCTGCAGACCCAAAACCATGTTTCATCTATTCCACTGGCAGGAAGCTGCAACAGCCCAACAACAACAGACACACTTGACATCTAGTCAAGAGGCAATTCCAACAAAATGAAAGAGTCCCACTCATTGTGAGTGTTAATGCTTTCTGGGGTATGTATCACCAGTAAATCCTGAGACATACATTCTGTTTTAACTACTACCTGACAGTCTGAGGAGCAACAGGGTCTGTCAGATTCTCAGGCTCCAGTCACTATCACCAAGTAACTAATTTATCAGACAATAAGCATCCTTTTCCATATTCCACAAGCCTCTTTATAGAAAAAAACCCATCCTGAGGTGGTGTAATACTAAACACAATGCACACCTTTTCCCGAGGAAGCTCCTTTATTTAGAATCTGTATTGCTCTTCGTATGTCCAAGTTGAAAAGTGCTACAGCAGCAGCCCGCTCCCAGTCTCCTTCCTGTTCCAATGAATTTAGAAAAGGTTCCACATCTAAGTCTGTTCCCTTCTTTATCCACCCACAGAGCTGCAAAGCCAAGGATCTCTCCTCACTCAGATACTGAATAATATCTGCCTGTCTATCAGAACCACTCCTGCTGTGCCTGAGGTTCTCTGTTGTTCCTAGAAAAGGAAATAATTAAAAATATGCTTAAATTGCAATCACAGGGCAATGGTTTGGTTTCAATCACAAAACACAGTCTGAGTCTCCTATTTTAGTACCTTACCATCGCTACAATCTCCGTGGTAAGGAGCAGCAAACACAGCATTCTGAACTGCTAAAATCATGCATCTACTCTGGACATACACTCCTCACTCAGACTCTTTTCTTTCTTCTCCCTAAGATTTGGAGGTTCTTGTTCAAATTGAAAACACATTATAGTCAAGCACCTGCTCTACCAGTTTTGTTCAGTGCAAACACCAAGGTGCTAGAAGCTTTCCCACCACCAGAGTTATGGCTTTTTGCTCCAAGGAGCATCATACTCATAAGATGCAGAATGAACAGAGAGGACCATTCAAATAACAATTTATAATAAGAAGAACTTCACCAAGTGGCACAATGTGATGCGCCACCTCAGAAGAGAGCTTATTTAAACATAACTTAAACAAACGTCAGTCCAGTAGCAGTGGCCACACTGAATTCAGCTGCCAACAACTACACCCCTGAGTGGAACTTCAAAAGACATAACAGTTACAAGGAGGAGTAATAGTTACAAGGAGGAGTGAGAATTTTCAGTGCCATAGTCAAAACCCAAATGTCTGAGAGAGCTGAATCAATTAGGGATTGGAAAGGACCTTGAAAGATCATCTAGTCCAGTCCCCCTGCCACAGCAGGATCACCTAGACCAAGATGCACAGGAGCACGTCCAGGCAGGTTTTAAATGTCTGTCTTGGTTTTATGAGTCCTTTGTTCTGATGGTTACTTTGCTTTTAGGATTACTTTGTTTTGACAGTTACTGACTTTCAAGAACACTGAAAATTCTGGAAATGACTGTAATACGAACTGTTCACTTACACAAACGGAATACTTAGTTTCTGTACTTTTTAATAACCTACTTCACCAATTTTTAACTACAAACTCCTCGACCCATCATTCTGTAAACATACTACAACTGAACTTATCAAAGTGGGAACGTTCTTACCCAAGGATGACTTCACAATTGACTTAATGCCAGCATAAACTAAGGGACCTTTGTTTCCTGTAAGCTTTTGATCCATATCTTCAGTATACTGCTTCATGAGTATTTTCATGTATAGGAAGATTGATTTTTTCCCAAGTGTTTGAAAAAAATAGATATATTTTTAAAGTTATTCCTTTTTTCTTAAGTCCTATCAATAGATGTGAAGTATTTACAGGATACTGCTTTATATTTACAGAATTTCATGCATTTAGCACAACTGCTTTAGATATAAGGCATTCCTTTAGCACAGGAACAACAGTAAAATAAAGGATATAATGCAGAGTGTACCAAAGGGATTTCAGCTGAGGATCTTCGTTTCCAGCCAGGAGGTGATTTCTCCAAACCTGCTCAGTGTCAAGACCGTACCTCGACAGAGCTCTGAGCCGCATTTTGGTTGCTATGTCTTTTTCCAAGGAACTAGCCTTTCCTTCCTCTGTACACTCATACAAATGTCGGCCACAAGCCCACATTAAGGACGTCACCGGACTCCAGGCAAGAGAAATTCTTTCAAAGACAGTGAAGTCAGACATAGTCCTGTTGGGAGTCACCACTACCATTCGATTCTGACTCGTGGGATGCCAGGCAAACGAAGCAATGTAGTTCTCACATGGCTGGACGCTTCTTTCAATGATCGTCGGCTCAGTTTCATCTCCAATAGGAGTGGGAGTATGCTGCATGTCATACAGTCTGATGATATTACTATCCCTTGTTAAAGTAGCTAACAGTCCAGTTCTTGTTGGACACCAAGCGACCTTTGTTAAGGGTTTTGGTTGCTCTGTCAAGGTCAAAACAGGCTTTTCAAACTTCCTTAAATCCCATATAGCAACCTGACCTTCATAGAAGGAAGCTACGCGATCGTGGAAGTAGGGATCGACAGTCACTCCTTGGACAGCCTTGGTGTTCACAAAGATTTTTTGGCTTGTGTTCCTCAGGTCAAAGATAGCCAGATTTCGATGCATCCCAGCTAGAAGCAGCTTCTGATCCCGTGGAAGCCAACAGAGAGAGAGACAAGCATCATTCTGTCCCAATTCGTACAGCGGCTTTGTTACCACCAGTCCTGCTTCCGCATCTCCTGCTGACAGTCTCACTTTCTCTGTAGCAACTGCAGTCTCCGGGGCGCATTTGCTGCTGATATCCCAGATCAGCACCGAAAAGTCAGCCCGGTGTTTATCTAACCCAGCAGCAAGCCAGTTACTATCCAGTGGGTTCCACGCAAGGGTATTGCACTGCCGGGCGTGTTTAGGAACCAACTCTTTCCCTATCAAATCTTTACATTTTGAGTTGTGATCCTGACCGAGGCTAGTAAGCACCACTCGACCATTGGCCTGTCCAACTGCAAGGAGACATTCAGGGTCGTATTTTGGATACCAAGCCACACATTTCATGTACGGCGTGTCTGAATTTATCGACAAGAGCGTAGCCGTCGTTTCTTCCGACAACCGCAAGGAACCCGCCTTGAGTTCTGAACTTACAGCAGAGTCAATGTGATAAAGGCTCAACTCCGAATCGCACACAACAAACCTGTCAACGTGGTGTGGGGCCCACAGAATGTCAGGTTTGGAGCCACTCATGGTTAGGGTAAGTTTACGCACAGGTTAAGTTCTTCCAAGAAGATTCAGGTGATATCCATGCATATGGAAGCTGTTGAGAAAAGAATTGGTAAGAATATTACCAAACACCACCTTCCTTTATAATCCAAGGCCATCTTCAAACAAACAAATGACTTTTAGCCCATAGGGTTAACACGTAGACATTTGAGGTCAAAATCCTAAGGATCTTCTGCACTACATCCCTTTCTCCACAGCACGCTTTGGTTTTGCTGGTATGTCCTGACTGACACAGCCACCTACACACTGTCAACAAGAGCGACTGTGTTTACAAACTCCACACCAGCATTACGGAAAGCGGGATTAGATGCGGTGTGGCACAGCACGTGGGTGTTCTGCTGGCAAACACCCAGCTTCCCAACTCCCTGAAACATGTACAAGAACATTTATTTGCCTGATTGAAGTGCACTAATTATCAAAAATTAGAATCTGTCTGTTTAGTCTGGTCTGTCTAAGAGCCAAAAAAGGCTTGTCCTCTTTGAAGATTTTTACAGAAATACCAATTCCCACTTCTCATCATGATGATCAGATGACTGGAAGACCTGGCACATGCAAACAGCCTTGAGAAGAGAAGGCTTACAGGGGAACCTTATCACCATGTACCAGGACATAAAGGGTGGCTGCCAAGAAGACAACTCCCTTTTTACAAGGAATCATATAGAAAAGACAAGGGGTGATGAATGTGAAGTTACTCCAGCGGAGATTCCGACTGGAGTCTGGAAGAAAATACTTCACCATTAGAAAACAGAATAATCTCTCAAAGGAAGTGGTTGACTGCCCTATTTTGGGCAGTTTTAAGACCCAGCTGGACAGGCTACTGGGACACCTAATTTAAACTCTATTTTTAGCTTGATAGGTTGGACTAGATGATCCCTGAAGTCCCTTCCAACCCAACATTCTATGAATCTATGAAGCTTATTCTGCTGCTGCCAACACCACACTGTCAGCCCTAACGCTACCTTGTCTTGGTCCATGCTGGGCCCCACAGCACTCACTGACAGACTCTGCTGTTTAATTACATTTTCAGTAACAGTAGCTCCGTGCACAGAACCATCACAGAATCACAGAACATTACGGATTGCAAGAAACCTCGAAAGATCATCTAGCTCAATCCCCCTGCCACAGCAGGATCATCTAGATCAAATCACACAAGAACACATCCTGGCAGATTTTAGACGTCTCCAGAGAAGAAGACTCCACAACCTCCCTGGGCAGCCCCTTCCAGTGCTCCACCACTCTCACCATGAAGTTCCTTCTCANCCCCTGCCAGGGCTCTGGCACCCTCACTGCCAACAAGTTCCTTCTCATACTGTGTGGAACCTCCTCTGCTCCAGCTCACACCTGTTGTCCCTTGTCCTATCATTAGATGCCACTGAGCAGAGCCTGGCTCCATCCTCCTGACACCCACCCTTCACGTATTCATAAACATTAATTAGGCCACTCCTCAGTCTCGGTTTCTCCAAGCTCAAGAGACCCAGTTCCCTCAGCCTTTGCTCATCAGGGAGATGTTCCGCTCACTCCCTCATCTTTCTGGCTCTGCGCTGGACACTTACTGGTGCCTACCTACAAAAGGCCCCCACAGATCCTGTAAACCTCCCGTATAACTGGAGAAAAGGCCGTACTGGGTAAGGAAGCAGCGAAAGGAGTGTTACTTGCTCCTCCCGAGCCTCCTGTGTGTCCACCGTCACTCACAGCCCCGCTCCCGAGTCCCCAGGCCGCAGTAGGACCCAGGGCCGTGGCCGGCGCCGTTTCACCACCCTCGCCCCACTTCGGTTTCCCCGCTCCCTGCCCCGCTTCCCGCGTCCCAATGGCCTCTCACCAACCCGTGGGGCCTCCAACGCCGCCACCGCCACCGCCACCGCCCGCGGAGGCAGCCCGGGAGCGCGCGGCCCCTTCTTCCGGCTGCGGCGGCAGCGGGGAAGGGAAAACCAGAGCACTTCCGGCGCGGGGAGGGGAAACGCGGCTGCACTTCCGGGTCGCAGGGCGGCGGGAAGCGACCCTCACAGAGTCGGATGTGTTGGGCTGGCGGGGCTCCTCAGAGGTCGCCTAGTCCAACCACCCCTGCAGTGAGCAGGAACATCCCCAACTGGGGTTGCTCAGAGCCCCATCGAGCCTGGCCTTGGATGCCTCCAGGGATGGGGCCTCCGCCACTGCTCTAGACAACCTGTGCCAGGGCCTTGGATGCCTCCAGGGATGGGGCCTCCGCCACCTCTCTAGGCAGCCTGTGCCAGGGATCCACCAGACTCACTGTAAAGAACTTTTTCCTGACAGCCGATCTAAATTTCCCCTGCTCCAGTTTAAAACCATTGCCCCTTGTCCTGTTGCTGAACACTTAAAGTGAAACTCCTTGTGCCAGATGTTTTTCCAACTAAATATTAGCCAGAGCAACCCGGTCATTTCTGAGAAGGCAGCTAACAAAAACCAGGTGGGTTTCAGTTTGGTTAAATGAAACTTAATGTTGTAGCACACGAAGTACTGGGGCTAAGGTAGGAGAAAGAGGGATAAAAGATTATTTGGAAATTTTTTTTCAGGTTTTGAGTTATAAGAGAGTTTTACATAAGGTGCTGGTAGTGTTTACGTGTCCCTTAGGTATTAGCTTCATAAGGTAGAGTTTATTATTTAAATGGAAGTGAAAAGCTGTTAAACTAACTGGTAACAATTGCAATTAGTGGCTCAAAACACTAATGCTGGAAAACCAAGTGTTAAACAGGGAAGCGTGCCTAACCTGACTCACATGTTTGTTCTTAAGCAAATCAGCTGTTGTTAAACCTTTAAAACAGGGAAACATCTGGACTGGAGCATGCTGTTTCTTGCACACTGAGTTCATGTTCTTTCTCAACCTGTATGGTTAGGTCACCAGTTTTCCTTTGATAAAGCAAAACCATCACAGTATCAGAATGTACCAGGTTGGAAGGGATCCCACGGATCATCCAGTCCAACCCTCTAGGCTAAAGAAATCCAGCTGAAATGAGATGACCCAGCATCCTGTCAAGCTGAGCCTTAAAACTGTCTAAAGTTGAGGAATCCACCCCTTCCCTGGGAAGATCATTACAGTGTCTAATTGATCTCAAAATTTTCCTCTGGAGTCCAACCAGAATCTCCCCAGAAGCAACCTGTATCCATCACCCCTTGTCTTTGGGAAGAATGTTAGGAAAGAAAAAAACCCCCAGCCTTGGTGCACCCCTGTGTTTTGGAACTTTTACTATTTTAATCCTTAATAGAACTTTCCCAGGCCAGTATTACAAGTGTTTGTAAGTGACAAAAGACTGTCATTTGAATTCTGTGACAATCAGGAACTGTACTTACTTCAGCAGGTCATGCTTGCTGGTGCATTCACTGACAGCACTCAGCTTTCTGTGACTCTGGAGTTCTTAGAAGATCCATGTGACCAGTACTGGTGCTCCTTCTCTGGGTTTCTAAGAGAAGGAATGTTTGAAAAGACTAATTCATTTCTCAGGATAGAAACTAAGGCATAAACCCAGTGCTTCCAGGAGATAATCCTCCTCCTTGAAACAAGTCATTGCTTCTTAGTCTTTCTATATCTTTTAATATCTTACTGTTTAGCTTCCACCTTTTGTTACTGGAAGCTTGTGAGAACTAGCAGGTTATGTGTGTATTTGACCAGTTAAGTTGTTAAGTCTAAAACCCATAAAAGTTTTGCCCACCCTCATTTATTTACTGTGTCCTGAGCGAAATGCTGAATGAGTCACCCCGTATGAAATCTCATCCTTCAGCATTATCATGTAGCCACACGGCAGAGGCAGGGTTTAGATAGCAGAAGTGTCTTTGCAGTTTGCATAAACCAAATTCAGCAACTAAGTGTTTTTAGAGGTGTTTATTGCTATGTAATTTTAATCATGGCTTTATGTACATAATATGTGAATAACAATAGTGCTGAATTATTAGGAACGGTGGGGTTTTTTCATTAAATTTAGTTTTAAAATGTTTTCTTCACGTTGCAGCCATTGGCTGTGTTTCCCATCTGAAAAAGATCTACCATTTGGTATAGTAACTGTTGTCATTCTTAAAGAGTGAACTGGGGGTAAAATGTAAATCTAGGGCAGTCAGTGTTGGTTAATGTCAGCAACCAAACGGAATCACAGCGTAAGTCCTTTGGCAAATTCCTGTGCTATAGAATCATCACCTTCTTTCAGACTTGTTTAGATCTATACCACATTAGCATTCTGTTGTGGCTTTCCAGGCTACATAATCATCATTCACTTTGTCTGTTTTCACATGGAGGCTCTCTTATGTTTGTCTGCTCTTTTTTTTCATAGAATCATAGAATGTGTTGGGCTGGAAGGGACCTTTAAAGGTCATTTAGTCCCACCACCCACAATGAGCAGGCACATGTTTAACTAAATCAGGTTGCTCAGAGCCCTACCAAGCCTGAGATCAGGTTGGCCAGAGGCACAGAATTTTATTTTGTCTTCACAAAAATCTTGTTAAGAGACCTCCAAGATCATCAAGTCCAACCATCACCCCACTAAACCCTGTTCCCTAAGGCCACATCTGTGTGTTGAGTACTTCCAGGGGCAGTTACTTCACTCCCTTCCTGGGCAGCCTGTTCCAATCCCTGACCACTCTGGCAGGGGAGACATTTAGTCCAATCTAAACATCCTCTGGCACAACTTGAGGATGTTGCCTCTCATTCTATTGCTGTTAATTTGGGAGAAGGGACTGACCTCCACCTCTCTGCAACCCTCTTTCAGGTAGTTGTAAAGAGCAAGAAGGTGTCCCCTTAACTTCCTTTTCTCCAGACTAAACAACCGCAAATCCCTCAGCTGCTTTTCATCAGACCTGGCCTCCAGGCCCTTCACCAGCTTCACTGCCCTTCTTTGAATCCACTCCAGCACCTCAATGTCCTTCTTGTACTGAGGTGCCCAGAACTGAACGCAGTATTTGAGATGAGGCCTCAGCAGTGCTGAGTACAGGGGAATGATCACCTCTCTAGTCCTGCTGGCCACACTATTTCTGATGCAGAAACATGGTGTAGAGTACATTGGAGGAAAAAGTAATTTAGTTGATAAGTATCCCGTCGTGATTTTTAATTCTGTTTGCTTAGACAAAGTTCTTAGCCTCTACATGTCTTTTGGATCACAAAGGTGCCATAGCCAGAGCCAGTTTACTTGAGTCACAAGAATTCCTCCAGAAGTTAGTTCATAAAATGGACAGGATGCTGGTTTTTTAAACAAAACTCAACTGCACTGGCTACCTCTCATCCCTTCCATGTAAAGAATTGAATCTAAGAAGTGAAGCAACAACCTCTACGTATATAAAAGAGTATTTATTTGATAAAAGGGGCTCGTAAATTTACACACTAGTTAATTTGAAATTCCTTTGAGTATCATTATATAGGAATGTTCCACTCAGCTGAATCAGAGCTCTGTTCTCCCCACTTTCCGAAATGGCTCACATGTGTGCACCATGCCAGATAGGAATGTTATGTATCAGAGGTCAAACTCACGTTAAAACAAAATTGGAACATGTGGGATGCATTCAGCCCTGGCAGCACCCTCTTCTCTGTAGCATTAGAACAGAAGCACATCATGTCAGACTGCAATAAAAAATTGATTTTAAAGCACCGTTGCCAAACAGGAGGTGGATTATAGACATCTGAGCTCAAGAGCCCAGCACAAGCTTCATTCTTGGTAACTGGAGAGCAGAAGGATTGTTGAAACCCCTAGCATAGTCCCTGGTGTGTTCCCGTTTGGGCTGGAGCCAGTATAAATAGAAATAACTTTTGCAGCTTGGACCCTGTCTATATGAACTGAAATGTGGAAAGTGGATATGCAATGTCTTTTTTTTTAAATACCTTCTTAGGAATCCAGTTCTGTCCACTGGTTTTCACTAACAGAAGTATTGCAGTGTCTGTTGTGTGTTTCAGGGTGCTGAAACATGCTTCACAGTAAACGAGGTGTACACACTTGGAAGTCAAGTGTTGTTTTTCAAGCAACCATTAGGTCATTTCATGACCTTTCTTGAACAAGAGGACTCAACAGGCACTGGAATCCCATATGCTACACTGTCCTGACTCAGCTCAAGGTGTCTCAGGGGTGTTTGTTTTTCTACTTCACTGTTTTGCTGATGGTGGCAAGCTTGTCTACAGGAAATAAATTAGACCTCATCAAAGAACAGTATTACTCCTTGTTGAAATTAACTCCCTGGAGCACAGTTTAGTGTCACACCTTAGAAGAAAGAACTGCTCCACTTCACAACTCGTAAAGCAGAAGAAATGTCTTTTTCTCGAAGCCAAAAAATACAGAAACTTTGAGGGTTACTGCAGAGCTCTACAAAAGAACTTTTCAGCGAGACGTCTGGTGCTAACTAAACACGTGAGGCTAAAATTTGATCCTTCACCTGTAGTGACCTCGTGAGAGGAAGAGGCAGATGACTTCAAGTCACCCTTACATTCTTTTTGCCCAGAACTAGTCTAAGAACAGGTGGTAGGTACATTGGATACTGGACCATAAAGAATCATTTACTTGTTTGGCAACTGCCCATTCTGCTTCCAGCACAGGCTGCTTCACAGGCCACAGTGGCCCTGGGTCTCCTAAGATTGTTTTATAACTATCTGTCTTATCCCTATATCCACCTCTTAGCTCTCACATCTCTGGCAGCCTTCAGAGAGAGGCTTGGGCAGGGGAAGCTTTGGCTGCTCTGCACAGCTACTGCTCACAAAGAGTTCTCCTGCAAACACCTTAAGGCTGTGTTGTGGTTTGCAAGGATGTTGAGGGCCAATAAACATTGATAGCATCATCAGGCTTGGAAAAGACCTTCAGGATCATCAAGTCCAACTGCCCTAAAAACACTAAACAAGCCCTAAAAACACTAAACCATCTCCTGAAACACCATGTCTGCCTGGTTTTTGAACACCTCCAGGGATGTGTTCTGTTATCCTTTGACAACAGATGATACTAAGTTGTAAGATGACTACATTTTAGTAAGATGACAACCTGCAGTTAATGGTAAGAAAGTGCAGGAGGAATTGAAGTACTAGGCATGTTTTAAAAGATCAGCAGTGCCCATCACTCATCCTCCTGCAGAGGGGCATCTTCCAGGACTAAATACCAAATGTAAACGCTACAATCTTTAAATATATAAGTACTTGGTTCGGATCAGACCTTAGGAGAAACTTCTGTACTGTGAGAGTTCTCAGGCAGTGGAACGGCTGCTCAGGAAGGCGGTGGAGTCCCCATCCCTGGAGGTATTTAGAAGTTGTGTAGACAGACTGAAGGACATGATTTAGCTGAGGGCTTCTCATCGTTAGGCTAACGATTGGATTTGATGATCTTAGAGGTATTTTCTGTGATTCTGTAATCCTTAAGAATTTACAGCTAGAATATTTTTTGGGGAAAAAAAGGCAAAAAGTTGAAGGGCAGTGCCAGAATCTTGGCTTTTTGCAGTAGCAGAGGAGCGATACAAAAGCTCCAGGTCATCTGAAGAAGAACCCTGCTAAAGACAGTAGCTCTCTCTTTAGTTCCCTTTTCCAAACCAAACTACATGGAAACAACAAACCCCTCTCTGAGGGAGAAATTTCCTTCCAAATGACCATGGCAATCAGTTTATCCCAATCATCTTGACACACCAACTTAAAGCCGAGAGCATCCATATAGAATTAGGGATTGGAAGGGGCCTTGAAAGATCATCTAGTCCAATCCCCCTGCCACACCAGGATCACCTATATAACACGGCTGTGACTTGAACTGGCTGGATTCCAGTGCTTTACGACAAATAGGAATTGAAAACATATTCAGAAGCCAAATGTACATTGAGAAGGAAAGTATTATAAGTTCAATCTAAGCCTCAGCTTTGGTTTCAGAGCCCCCACCTCTCCAAATCCATCAAAGCTGAGCGTGGTTTGGGCCCTCTTACATTTATATCAATAGCACATATGTAAAGCCCACAGACTGGAGTGATCTCTCACTGGAGGTTGAAACTTCACCGTTTCACCTAAGAGCAGCCATAATAAGGACTGCACACATTCCTTCTGGAAAATGAAGGAAGTGAGCAAAAGATCTGCTGGTTTTGCTTCTATCCTTTTCAATCACTTTGATGTGTTGTTTCTTTCCACCTACCACAACTCAAGTGTCAGCTGTGATTTGTGTGATTCCAGCTCTCTCCTAGTTAGAACGCTCCCTCTGCAGGCACCAACAGTTCTACAGCTTTTCCCAGAGTAAAAAAAGTACAGTGAGGAGTTTTTGTCATCATTTCTTTTATATTGTTAAGAAATACAATTCCTTCTTGGCTCCATCCATTAGGGATGGGAAGAGACCTTGAAAGATTATCTAGTCCAATCCCCCTGCCACAGCAGGATCACGTAGATCAAGTCACAGAGGAACACATCCAGGTGGGTTTTAAACGTCTCCAGAGAAGGAGACTCCACAACCCCCTGGGCAGCCCCTTCCAGTGCTCTGTCACTCTCACTGTGAGGAAGTTCCTTCTTATGTGGAACCTCCCATGTTCCAGCTCACACCCATTGTCACTTGTCCTATCATTAGATGCCCCTGAGCAGAGCCTGGCTCCATCCTCCTGACACCCACCCTTCACAGATTTATAAACGATCAGCTTATCAGAATATTTCTGTTGCATTTACCTGCACAGATGTAGCCAAACCTGATGCAGAATTGTTTGGGTTTAGGTTAATATTGTCCTTTCAAATTGACCACGTGTTTGTATTCCCTCATTTGTGCAATTACAGACCGAGGAGAACAAAAATGCTTCTTTATGCCCCTGTGCTGTCCCCTTACCTGTCTCATGACCCCTGTCTCTTTCTGCAGCTCAAGGAGGAGCATCAGCATTGGCATTTCAGGCTTTATTTTACATCTGTTCCTAAAACAACTCTTTAAGACAATCATGTTTGTGTTTTAAACTCACTACATTGACTGATGGCTCTGTAAGTGGATGAAAGATTTAACAGTTCATAGATGATAAACTAGTGTAATTTCTGTGATTGTTTTCAGGGAGACCGTGGAATAAGAGGCGAACCTGGGCCAAAGGGAAACAGGGAGTTGAAACAGTTGGTCCCCAGGTAAGTACAATGCTGTGTGGAAGCTTTTGTGATGCTTGTTGCCAGCCAGATCTCCCAGACACCAAAAAATCCATAGAATCACAGAATCATAGAATTATAGAATCATAGAATCATTAGGGATTGGAAGGGACCCCAAAAGATTATCCAGTCCAATCTCCCTGCCACAGCAGGATCACCTGACTGGAGAAGTCATAGAATCAGAATCACTCAGGGTTGGAAAGGACCACAGGATCATCCAGTTCCTGTGATCCAGATGGCCACTGGTTTCTTTTCTTCTTTCTTGTCGAGTTGATTAAACCTTTTGTAGCAGAGAAGCAAGTGCAGGCTCTAAGGGTTTGTTACAAGTTGTGTACTGTTCAAATTAGATTATCCTGGAATAAGCACCCTTTTTCACTCTGGTCTTCCCGTGGATCCACACTGCGCACTCTGAACATGTGCTCTGATAGATAGGAAATCATGAAAAAGCTCCCAAGTCCTTGCAGCAGGGATAACTCTTCTCTAACTGCTGACTGGCAGCGCTGGCTGCTGTCTCCCCTCACTCAGCTCTAGATCCTCAAGGGTGTCACGGGTCAGTAAACCAGGAGAGGGCACCTCTTGCCCAGCGTCTGCGGCTTTATTGTCTCTGCTGTTCCCTCTTGTTCTGAGCAGCCCCGAAGCTGTTCAGCTCCTTGAACAAGGAACACTAGCCAAAGCATGGACCAGCCTGACTGCATGTACAAGGGGATTTTCCTGCAATTAAAATAGGATGACACGAAATAATAGTCTGTGAGTCTCATTCATTCCCTTGGGGGAACTATCAGTTAATAGTTGTTCAGTGACTCATAAGATCTAAATGCTAATTTTGTTGTGGTTGTTGTAAAACAAGAAAATACAGCTCATGCTTCTAGAATACAGCTTCTACAGCCGACTTCTCCCACTGAGATTGGTGTGAGTTCAGATCTACATTTGATGAGACAACCTCTGCCTTTAGAGATCTTAGAGTTTACCTAAAATACCAACATGGCCAAAGCATTTTGAGAAATAATAACTTGAATGAGTCAGAACCAAGATGTATAAAAAGGTGATAAAGCTCAGCAAGCCTGAGCCAGCTGACAGGGAAATACTTGCAGAGCAGGATGCTATTGATTTCTAATCCGGGTAAACAAGCACCACGTGTTCTTTGCTAAAAACCCAGGTTACACTGATGGATAGGAACAAAGTCTTCATTGTTCTCAGTGAAAAACTGCCAGCTTCTGGACCGGAGAGTCTGCTTTCATAAACAGTGTTTGAAATATGGCTTTAGACACCATGACCCTTCCTGTCCTTGAAACACTCTTCACAGTTCAGCTACAATTTCAACAGACTTTACCCTGGAATACATGAAACCTGCTGTTCTCTGTGGCAAAGGCTTGAAGGGATGGGGAAAAGTTTAGACCCTCATGTATGATTTTGCTGATTTATGGGTTCAGCTCTGCAGAGGCAGGGTGCTCACCTGAGGCTACAAATCTGGGAAGGATATGGTTCCTGTTTACAGCCACATCACAGAATCACAAAACATTAGGGGTTGGAAGGGACTTTGCAAGATCATTTAGTCCAATCCTCCTGCCACAGCAGGATCACCTAGATCCAGTCGCACAGGAACACATCCAGGTGGGTTTTAAATGTCTCCAGAGAAGGAGACTCCACAACCCCCCTGGGCAGCCTGTTCCAGTGCCCTGTCACCCTCACTGTGCAGGAGTTCCCTTTCATATTGATGTGGAACCTCCTGTGTTCCAGCTCACACCACAGCTCCTTGTCCTATCATTGGATGTGACTGAGCAGAGCCTGGCTCCATCCTCCTGACACCCACCCTTCACATATTTATAGACATTAAAGACATTATCAACATTAATATGGTCACCCCTCAGTCTCCTTTTCTCCAAGCTGAAGAGACCCATCTCCCTCAGCCTTTCCTCTTCAGGGAGATGCTCCCCTCCCTTCATCATCTTTGCAGCTCTGTGCTGGATTCTCCCCAGCAGTTCTGCATCCTTCTTCAGCTGAGGAACCAGAATGGGACACAATATTCCAGATGTGGTCTCACCAGGGCAGAGTAGAGGGGAGGAGATTCCGATTGAGAAAGAATAGGCAGAGAAAACACATTCAGCAGCGATGTTGAACTTCCAAATTAGCACAACTGGGAGATTCAAGACAACACTCATTAAGGAACAAATAAAAAATTACAAATACACTTGTGAGAAAAGAAGTAAAAGTCACAGTCGAGGACTTTAAATTAGTG
The DNA here is from genome assembly GCA_013400115.1 of Rhinopomastus cyanomelas. Lineage (NCBI taxonomy): Eukaryota > Metazoa > Chordata > Aves > Bucerotiformes > Rhinopomastidae > Rhinopomastus > Rhinopomastus cyanomelas. Next base: position 258,416 of record VXBP01006270.1, on the reverse strand, counting down.
GGTTCTAGTGCAAATTAATTCTAAGTCGTTTTGATCAGTTCTTAGATAGAGGAGGAAGAGCCCAGCTCCTGACTACCTGAGGCCAAGTGGGATCCAGAGCTGCTGGGAAACTCAGCAGGTGGCTGATCTGGTTCTTCAGGTAGTTACCTGAATTACTGATAAAGCTCCTTTCCTTCAAGTTAGGACTTTGTCCTCTGAGATCAGAGGAAATCAGAAGAGAACAAGGAGTTGCTGGAAACCAGGCTAGCAGCTCATGTGAAGTGAACCATCCCTTCTGAATTCCAGACGCCAGCGTGATGGGTTCACGCACGCACGCCACAGGCGGGTTTTGTACAGCTGAAGAACTACTCTACAAACTGACTTGCCCACTCCAGCTTTAGAGTGTGAATGAAAAACTGAGCGAGCTCTTCGTTACTGCTTTGTATTTCACAAACACTCTTGTGAAACACCTCTGTTCGGATCTAAACATGAAGCTCTGCCTACACTCAGCTTTGCAAAGCTCTCTTCACCTCTTGGTGCAAAAGCAGAGAGTAAGGCAGCGACTGCAGCAGCACTTAGCAGACAGTTGAGAAACTCCCATTCCTTTCAGATCACTGCTACCAAAACATCCCTGTTCTCTGCAGAGAACATTTTTCATACCTCTTTAGCCAGATTGGCTGCGGGAGTCTGGAGCCAGTCCATGCTCCCTCCTGCCAAACCGAGGAGTATTTTAAGCATCAAATGATAAAACAAGTTCCAACTCTTGCTTTAGTAGTGACTCATCTGGGCTGATTTTAAAACCTATTTGAAGTTCCTAACTCCACTGAAGGCAGCACATTAGGGATTAGAAGGGACCTTGAAAGACCATCTAGTCCAATCCCCTGCTACAGCAGGATCACCTAGATCCACTCGCACAGGAACATGTCCAGGTGGGTTTTAAACATCTCCAGTGAAGGAGACTCCACAACCCCCACGGGCAGCCCCTTCCAGTGCTCTGTCACCCTCAGTGTGCAGGAGTTTCTTCTCATATTGATGTGGAACCTCCTACGTTCCAGCTGACCCTTGTCCTATCATTAGATGCCACTGAACAGAGCCTGGCTCCATCCTCCTGACACACATCTTTCACATATTTATCAGCATTAATATGGTCACCCCTCAGTCTCCTCCAAGCTCAAGAGACCCAGCTCCCTCAGCCTTTCCTCATCAGGGAGATGCTCCACTCCCTTCATTGTCTTTGTGCCTTTGCGCTGGATTCTCCCCAGCAGTTCTGCATCCTTCTGGAACTGAGGGGCCCAGAACATTCTTCATGTCCTTGTTAGAGAAATCCCCTCACTCCAAAATTCCTGGAACTCATAGAAGAATTTCATTAAGGTGAAACATTGTCAGAGTGGGGGCAAAACTGCTGAACACTCTGCAGCCAGCGCTGGAACAAACAGCCTCATCTTCCCTGTAGCTTAGGCCAAAGGTAGCAGTGCCTCAGTGTCACCTATTTACTTACATGACATTTTAGTTCAGAGAGGAACCCGAGGAAACCTTCCTCAAGCCAGTGAGGCAGTGAAGTGAGCACGTTATGGGACCTTCAGGTAAAGATACTTCACTTGTGTCTGCAGCTTCTGGTAAATAAATACACAGAGTCAGTTACATATCAACAGGCAAAACAAACCCGCAGGCAGGACCCAGCTCTTGTCCAGAGTAGCAGCCGTAGGTTGCTCTAGTACTCCCATCGCCCTGCAGTTTGCTAGGTCTAGTTTAATCCTGAGTTGTGGGTTCTAGTAGCACGACAAAAGAGAATAATGTCTGCCTGAAAGAGGAGCTTTTATCATCTGTTCAACTGGCTCCTGCCCCTTAGCTAAGATAGTCTCACTTTGGAGCAGTGCAGCTGGTGTCACACACTTCCTGCACCTTGCAGTGAGATAATGACTGCAGGTTCCTGGCACTAGCAGGGTCACAGAATCACAGAACATTAGGGATTGGAAGGGACCTCAAAAGATCATCTAGTTCAATCCCCCTGCCAGAGCAGGACCACCTAGACCAAATCACACAGGAACATATCCTTGTACCCACCCAAAAAAAACCAAGGATGTTTTCATTAGACTAAACTTAAATGAAGAGAGACGACAGCTGCGTACGAGATAATTTATTTATTCAATTCTTAACTTAATTTTGATGCTAAAAATTGGTCAAAGGCACTTCAAAGAAGGTCTTGAGGAAACAAATCCTTACGCTGATCATTCCAGACAAGCCATCAGCTTCTATCTGCCATTAGGGACACGACTACATGGAGTTGCTAAGTACAACATTCACAGGTTGAAGTGGAGCAGACCATCCAGCAGCAATATTCAGTTCTTTGAGAGCATTCATAGCATTTTTGGAGTATTTTAAATACAATACAGTAAAACAAAAGAAAATTACACTTTGCGTTTCACAGAAGCTTTTCTTGACAGAAAAAGGACAAAACTGTGTTTCCAAGTGGTCCTGGTATGGAGGCATCTCTATTTTCAGCTACGCGCACACTATTGACATCAGCAGCAGGTACAGCAGAGAAATCATCCACATTTTCCTGTCATACAAAGATGAAAGACTCTCCTCAGGTAGCAAACTGTTTATAAGAGGCCTATCAGCTATCACTATGTATTATACTTCTGGCATCGTGGCAGAACACACGGCAACATGTGGGGAACTCCAGAGTTATGTTGGGTATGTACCCCCACCAAAGCAGCACAAAGCGTCCTTAAGGGCAAAAGGTACTGGGGAATGAGAGGTGGTGGCATGTCACCACGTTCTGAAATTTAAATATGACCAATACAGACTGCAGGAATGAACTGGGAGAGAACAGAGGTTAAAACTGGTCTTTTTCTGCAATCAGAACACTATCCTCTGCAAGTAACACTATCCTCTGAGTAAGAACAGTGATCAGAAGGTAACTTCTTGGCATTCCCATTCTTTCTGAACTACAAACCTGTGAACACAAGGTTAGAACGCTCCCGCATTACACTGCCAGTCCTACAGCCAAATTCAAACAGCTGTCATTTCACCACAAGTAGTTCAAAACCTTTAGATGGGTCAGTTCAGGATTGACAAGGTTCAGAAAGCGCTTTTAGAAACAAAACCGTAGGGCAGTAACCTGTGTGGGCCTCCTGAGAGCCTGTTCTGTGGTGCTTCAGGAAGGTCTGACCACCTGAAACACAGCAGCCGCCTTGGGCTGGACAAATACACTCAATAAATGCTTTCTTAAAGAAAGTGCTGAGACCTGAGAGCAAAAACAAACCACAATATTGTTCTAACCGTTCGCATCCCAGCTTTGTCTGCTGAAGCTCTGACATATCTGGAGCGAGATAAAAACCAATGAATTGAGAGGCATCAACTCACTTGCAGAAGAGTTCAACAGGGAACAACAGTCCTCTGCTATAATCACAAACTGTAAAAACCAACTCTTGACTGGAAGGAAAGCAGGGCTCTTTGCAGTGCTGTTAGAAAGGCAGAAGAAACAGATTCAGAGGCCTAAGTGCAAGGACACTTGAATACAAAGCAAGGCTAATCGTTTCCCCAGACAGGCCACCAATTAATCAGAAGGTGGTATGTTCTTACCCTTGTTCCTCTGAGAAACCAAACTGGTTCCTTTATTTCTCCATTCCCTCGAAGCTTTTGTGGAAAGAGATGTCGCTGCCTCCCTCTGCTGAGCCCCAACAGACAAGTACAACTGCTGCTGAGAAAAGGCTCAGCAGTGGCTGGTTTGACTTGGCACCCCAGCAACCAGCCTGAAACAACCTCAATACCTGCTTCCTCTTGTCCACCTGAGACTTAGGCATAATGAAACTGAGAGGCCAAAGGCAGAGTACAGTAGTCAGGGTAGTAAGGATCATTAAGAGGAAATTACATCACTGAGCAGGGCAGCACAGGGCAAATGTAGGACACAAATCTGCAGGAAACAGGCGAGATCAGTTCTGCCTGTTGCAGCAGAAAACCTTTAAATCCCCATGGATGAAGTGAGGAAGAAAGCAGTAACAAAGCAACAGCACAGTAGCTCAGGAGATCTTCTACACGGGCTGAATATACGAAGAGATTAAATGGGGGTCTTGATTTAATATGATCGTTTCCTTAAGTGTTCCAGAACGTCTGAGTGGCAGGTTTGCACGATGCCACTGCAGTTATCACAGCTGTATGGACCTCACTATCTTCCTGGTTTGTGCTGCACAGGGGATAAACACTTAGCTCACAGGAGGAAGCACCTCTCAGCACAGTATCATCTGTCCTCTGGACAAGCATCTCCTAAGGACAGAGGGACAAGCATCCCTCTGACTAGAGCAACCTGGACATCTTCTGCTTTTTAAACAAATACAGCTATAATTTTCTATTTAAGTCAATTAACAAAAAATGAAGCTCCTGTCCCTTTCAGTACTTGTGAGGCAGTCTTGCTCACAAAAGACCAGCAGATTTTAATCTTGCAGGAACTACTTGTTTCACTAATACTTAGTAAACGAGCCCAGCCGATGTCCAGGCAGAGATGATGTATGGAAAATTTCATCACTATTTCAGGATTAGCCATCACGCTGCTGTGCTGCAATGGTCAAAACGGAAGTCATGACTCTCTGCTGTTGGAAAACAGACAGAACCCCAATCTGTACAAGAACTACCTTTGGAAAAGAAAAAAATTCCAGTTCTTTAGGGTAACATCCTCTTCCAGGAACATCCTGAAGGACAGCAGTAGTAAATAAGGCTGTCTGCTACCAGTATGTGCCCTTTCCAGACCAATGACTGGAGGTAATCAGGTTATGTTCAAATTCATCAATATGATGAAAGTGAAAAGTGATCAAAAGATGAAAAAACTTTTGTTCAAGTGTGGAATAAAGACACGCTACACGTCAAGCTTCAAGTCATCCCCCACTCCGCTACTCGCTCAGTTTGAAAAGGGAAAACCAGAAAGCTTAGCTCTGTAAAACACAGGCTTGACCTCCGAAAGCTTGTCGGTAATTCCAGCCCTGTTTTGTCCCACACCGAGAAAGTATTTTCAGTTTAGAGGCAGAGCTACTCGGAAAGGAGAGGAGAAAGTTAATGCACTTTGAAAGACTCCTGCATTCAGGCTGCCTTACCTGAACAGCTATAGAGTTCAGCTTTAAAAAGTGAACCAAGGATAATGGAACACTCATAGAATCATAACAACAGATACTGAAGACTTTAAGTGGAAAGAAAAGAAAGCTCAGAAAAGTGAAATTAAGTCCTTCAGCCAAATCAAATAGATGCGCAGGGAAGCAGTAAAACCAGCTCTGCTCAGTTTTAAAACAGCTTGGTTGTATCTGTGAAATTCTACTGAAAAGAGAACTCCACCACCACAAAGAACAGGGATGTGTAAATGAAATGGAAACAAGGTGATTATAACACTGATGAAACCAAGACGTTATCATGACACAGTACCTTTGTGTCTGTTCCTTCTGGTTTGCACGGAAGGTGGGATTGAAGAGAGATGGTGTCGAGAAGCAACTACTTTGTTTTGCTGAAAAGTTCTGAGATGACTTTTTACATCCATTCAACCAACAGGGGCAATTAACACAACTTTCAAAAAGCCACAGGCACACATGTAAGCAACTTGCATGACCTTAGCAATTCAAATAGTAGCTATTCTCCCTAAAACAGTGGTGATACAACTTCATCTCATTTTGTACTGTACAACAGAGACTTCAGCATTTAAAAAATACTTCAGTGAATTCCAATTCTGGAACTATTCAGATTAATCTTTTGAGCAGTCACCTCCCTATTCATAATAACCAGCCTGTTGCTGAGGAAAAGCAGAACTGAGATGCTATTTTCTCACCTCTCCCTTCCTTACAAAGTGCACAATTAACTTCAAGATATTACTGATTCTCTTGAAAAGCCATCGTGAAGTGCTTGTGCAGCATCAGATTTGTAGTACCAGATCTGACCTAACTAGATTCCTGAAAGGAAACAGAGGAGAACAGAAAAAGAAACACAAATACTGTACGATGATCTTCAAACCCATACACTATGGTTTCTCATACGAATTCTTGCAGACTTCAGCACACCAGAACAACCCCCTGTTTCACAGCTTTAGGGTCCCAAATCTTGATGAGTAGGGCTGCAAGGTCATGCTATCCCAAACTGTCAGAGCCAGCACTGGACTCTGTTTACACAGTGACAGCAAGTACTGTCTACGTGGTTTGTGAAATATGAACAGCCACGAGTAACTGTAGTCCACAAGTTTCATGCAGGAGTTTGAAGTGAGTCTTATGCATTGCACTGGATTCCTTTTGTTCTGTTCAAAGTCCGATTAATGCTCAGGAACTTTTTGCTTTAGCTTTTGGTTATCCTCCAGTGCTTCAGTTTTGCTCTGCTCTTCTAGATTCCTTCCCAAATCAGGATTGTACCGAAACAAATACCCGTAGGGGCGGAGATGATAGATCAAATATTCCAAATGGTACATAGTCACAGAATCAACGTAGTGGAATGAGACTGCTAGGTCAGAGCAGCATCCAGGACCCTAAAATACAAACCAAGTCAAAACAATCAGAGCAACAATCGCAAAGCACATCCTGGAGCAGAGATCCAGGACAAATTCAGACACAAACTTCACTTTGTGAGTCAAGAAATTCACTCTCACCACTCATCACACACACTTCAGAAGTTACTGTTATGTGAGATACATTTTGCTTACCTACCTGCCAAAATAACCTTCCAAAAGAAAGCTGGACAGTCTTTTGCTTCTGGAACCAAGCTGGTGAAAAAACTAGCTGCCCTCATTAACAGAGGAGGTTCCACTTCGACACGAGAAGGAACTTCTTCACAGTGAGGGTGACAGAGCACTGGAAGGGGCTGCCCAGGGGGGCTGTGGAGTCTCCTTCTCTGGAAAGGTTCAAAACCCACCTGGACATGTTCCTGTGTGACTTGGTCTAGGTGATCCTGTTGTGTCAGGGGGACTGGATGATCTTTTGAGGTCCCTTCCAATCCCTAATGCTCTGTGATTTTGTCATCAGAAGGGGTTTTTTGCCTTTCCATAGCTCCTTGTGTTTCAGCAAAAGGAAAAGGCCTACATGTGTTTATATGTGAAACAGACATGTGCCTGTTACTCAGGACAACATCTGTACAGAGTATCTATGCCAAAAGTGTGTGTATGCACACACACTCCAAAATTACTTAAGATTATTAATTTCATTGATATTGTTAATCTTTTTGAAGACCTAAAACATCTGTTACAACTTGTATTTCCTAGTTCAAGTTCTAGCTTTGAGAAGTCTGTTCTGAAAGACAGTTTGGCTTTTTCCCACCACTTGTGACTGGAGAGCTGCTAATATTCCATCTCTAAGTGGAAACACAGAACATTAGGGATTGGAAGGGACCTCGAAAGATCATCCAGTCCAATCCCCCTGCCAGAGTAGAATTACCTAGACCAAGTCACACAGGAGCATGTCCAGGTGAGTTTTAAATGTCTCCAGCGAAGGAGACTCCACAACCCCCCTAGGCAGCCTGTTCCAGGGCTCTGTCACCCTCACCGGGAAGAAGTCCAACATTTAGTGACACCGAAGGCAACAATTTTTAGATTATTTGTATTATTTTTACATTTCCTATTTTTGATAAATACTCAGAATCACACAGAATCACTCTGGTTGGAAAAAACCACTGCGATCATCGAATCCGACCATCCTTACAAGTTCACCCCTAAACCACATCCCTCAACACCTCATCCAAGTGATCTTTAAACACATCCAGGGACAGCGACTCAGTACAGCTCGGCTTTTACACCAGACCAAGCAGTCTCTATCCAGGCACAAACAGGATACGACAGGATCAAATGTCCAATTTCCATTATGGATCCCACCACTGCATTAGCTACAGGGTAGCTTAGTTACAGGGTGGCTGTCTACAGCTCAGCCACCCGTGAACTGCAACCACAGCTGAAGCTGCTGCATCCTGACAAGCTAAATGCAGCATCAGAGCTGTTTCAACCTACAAAAATGCTGTAGCTGCTGAATACAAGTATAAAAAGAGATGCTTTACAAGGACGAACTAGACTTTTTTTCCACAGCTTTACTGTGTGAAATATCCCACGTAGTAGCCCTGACTCTGGACACTTAGGCTGATGCCAAAGCTTGCTGAAAAACAGTACCTTCAAAAGTGAGATCATAATCCTGAAGTAGAAGCCACATTACATGACCATCAAAGTTTCTCTTTTATTTTTAATCTGAGATTTCAGATGTGGAGCATGAAGGACAGTCTTGCTGTTTCAGCAAGAAGTTCTTGCTGTTTCAGCGACTAAGTGTATTTGTAGTTGCTACAACAACAGAACATTTTATTAAAAATATAGCACGGAGCCAATCTGAGCAATTATTGGCCAGGCCCAGAAAGTTGTGGTCAATGGACTTACATCTGCTTTGAGGCCAGTCACAAGTGGTCACAACTTACCTCCACAGCAGGGTAGTAATTATAATTCCAGTACCAGAATGTTTTTGGTAGGTATCCCTTGATTAAGTGATGTTCTGGCACAAAGGGATGAAACGTTTCTCTCCCGTTTGTATCCCGAGAATCTCCTGCTTCCACATTAATCACCTCCATGCATTTTCCTAGTGCCAGGTCTTCAATAGAGGAACTGTGAGAGCATTTGTTCGTTTTAAAGGCAGCAACAAATCTCTTCAGAGCTTCTTTGCTCAGAACATATCCTGCTCCTCCACTCATGTAGCCCTGTTTCACGTAAGGCTTAAACCTTCTTCCAAAGTATATTGGTTGTTCAGGACTGTATTTTGAAAGAAGCCATCTCAAGTTGTCCAACACAACATAGGTATCATCATCTGCTTTCATAAACCAATCGGCATCATCAAAATAATGGTCATAGACATATTGAAAAGCTTTAATAGTCTTCCAGTACAGCTGGTCCCTGCCTTCTTTGGTTTCCAGGCCCACGGTTGGGAAGTCTTTGTTTTCCTCAGAGCTCATAAAAAGTATTTTATTACAACGTTGGGCCCAAGTGGCCTTAACATGCTTGGCTTTCTTTTCGAGATTCTGTGGTCCAGTCATGACCCAGCACAGTATTTTCACCTTCTGATACAGTCCCTCTGCAATATTTTTGTTCTCATCTAAAAGGAGAATTTCCAAAACAACATTAAGACTATTGCAAAATAAAGAGCAACCTCCACACACACATTTTCTTTCTAGATCAGACAAGACATGCAGAAAGAGAAGACACGTTTGCTACCAAAGGTATCACTTAATGAAATCTGTCTTTGATTTTGGAAGGACACTGACAAGATTCTGATGTGTGACTTGGTCTAGGGGATCCTGCTGTGGCAGGGGGATTGGAGTAGACGATCTTTGAGGTCCCTTCCAATCCCTAATTTTCTGTGGTTCTGTGATCAAAATGTTTAGGCATTCAGGGTAGTGTGGCTTCAGAAAAGGTCAATTTGTATATAAAAAAAACTGCTTGGGGCAGCCTCTTTATGATGCTGGCAGATTAATGAAAATTGTAAAGCTGGATATTTTTGCCAATCACGATGAACACAATCTAATCACTACAAAACAGAAAGCTCAGCAACCAAATCAGCTCTATAATCTATACTCATTTTATCTATAACACACACTCATCTTAACTAACAAAAGCTAATACATGTTTCTACAACAGCAACGTACTTTTGAAGGAAAAAGCAGATGGCAAGCCAGAAATCAAGTTAAGTCCTATTTGTAAAGAAAACCAGATGGCATAAGTTAGAGTGCTATGAAACTGTATTTTGTTGTGCTACCATGTCTTTATCTGCAGACAACCCAAAAGAACAGACAAGAGTTACCCAAGGTGTGTTAATGTTTTCCAAGCTGACAAATCATTTGTTTCCCTCAAATAAGATTTTCACTCAATAGGTCCAAACCTCTTGTGTAAAAGAATATTCCATGGAAAGTGAAGTCTGCATTAATTTGCCCTACAATATTCCTGCTTGTAGTTTTTGCAAAGGCAGATCAGATTCCTTTCTAACAATTTTCTACAATTAGATGTGGAACACTCACAGACTTGTCTTACACAGTTTGCTCTATAAATGCATTCCAACATAGAATAATTCATTAACATCTACTTCAGCAAATGCACTATGCTGCATTCTCTGTCATCAAGCTGCCCCAGCTCAGACATGGTCTGTATTAAGGATTTAGAATGAACTGCCAAATGTAAAAATATGCCTGAAATATTAGAAGGGTCTACCTGCTTTGGAGGAAATATTGTGTCCAGTTCTGGGCCTCTCAGTTCCAGAATGACACAGAACTGCTGGAGAGAGTCCAGCGCAGAGCCACGAATCAGATGGGTAATCAATACCCACAAGTGACCTCCTCTGCATCCTTGCCCCACTTCAAAGTTTTAGTAATTAACTGTGTCCTAAAATGAGTTTCAAGTTGGTTTTTTTAAGCTTTATCTAAGAGGCTAAATCAAAAGTTATCTGCTTAGCAAAACCACTGCTGATGTCAATAGTTCCTCTGAGACATGCCTGCTCCAAACAGGTCTGGATTCACAAGTTGGACAAACAGTCTAAGGAAAAAAATCATGACTCTGATAAAAACATAAATAAGAAAACTTCCACTGAGTAGATCTCAGGAGAATAAAAGTTACTGAGATGCAACCTGAGCACGGGGGAAGTGAAAGGATTCTTACCAATTCCTGGCAATGAAAACACATCATTTTGCAATGCATGAGAAATTATTCACATGTAACAAAATACCTTTATGCTGTCCAGAGTCCGCATTGAAATTCATCTGCCCTTGCAGCTGATTGTTATCAGTATCTGCTGAGTGTTGACCATGTGGATCATTGTGAAGGATATGAGGTTGGGTCTTAGCCTGTTCTTGCAGTATAATGCTAATCAGAAAATAGCATACGAAAAATCCGATTGCTGATCCAAAAGTGAAGGTCAGAAGGTTCATCAAAGACTTAGAAGAGGCCATCTCCTGAAGATAACACACTGCCAAAAACAAATGGAGAATGCATTAAGCTTAAAGCTGCTTAACTCAGAAACCAAATCTAAAACTATAGAAAGAAAGTGAACTAAGGTTCAGTTCCACTGGGCTCGCATGGAAGTTTAAAGTACAAGAGCAGAGCATGAAAGGACCTTGTGGAGAGGGTGGTGCTGGTCCCTTCTCACAAACAATTAGTGATAGAATAAGAGGGAAGGGGTTCAAGTTACAACAGGGGAGGTTTAGACTTTATATTAGGAAAAGCTTTTCCAAAGAAAGGGTGGTCAGGCACTGGAATGGGCTGCCCAGGGAGGTGGTTGAGTCACTATCCCTGAATGTGTTTCAAGATCGTTTGGATGAGATGTTGAGGGATGTGGTTTAGGGGTGAACTTGTAAGGTGGGGTAGATGGTTAGGCCCGATGATCCCGGGAGTCTTTTCCAACCAGAGTGATTCTGTGGTATCTGTGATGTATCCATGTAAAATTGTGCAACCACTGATATCTGTTCTTTAGCTTGTCACTAGAAAGGACAGTCATAAATGATAGCGCCCATACATACAAAAACAGTCGCTGTATTTACACAGGAATATAGATATTTCAAGTGCAGCATCTTCATTATAAACTGTCATACATGTGCACTTCTTTACTCTCTTCATCCTAAGAAATCATTCAAACTTAATACCCTCATCTTGTACTAAGCTAAAAGATCATGACCAAAGGCAATCTACAGGTCGGTCATCTAAATTCTCATACAAACCCACACATTTCACAGGATCACAGAACATTAGGGATTGGAAAGGACCTCGGAAGATCATCTAATCCAATCCCCCTGCCACAGCAGGATCCCCTAGATCCAGCTGCACAGGAACATGTCCAGGAAGGTTTTATTTGGAGGAAGAGAAGAAAATGCATCAGCCTCAAGGCATCGAAAGTCTTGCACTCCAGTCATGGAAAAACTCTTCCCTTCAGCCATAACCTTCATCCTCAAAAACTAAAGGACCTGGCTGACCATTTTTATAAAATCAAACAAAATCAGCCTCCATGCCAGCATAAAGCGGGCTTTATACAGAGGAAACAAGTGTAAAGTTTATATATTAAATACTTGCAACCAAATTTCAGGTGATTGAACCCTGAGGCCTTTCTATCTTGGCAAAGGTTTGAGACATTTTCTAGTAACTCATGACTAAACTACAAAACCACTGACTGATAAACATACACTGGATTCAAGCCAGAGGCTGACAAACAAGTCGATGACGTTACTTCCACTAGGATCATTCTTGATGTCAGTGGGCAGAACCCCATTTAGTTACTTAGGGAGCCAAAAATAAAGAAAATTATGGAGTATACAGGGCTTTGAGGGTAACTATCTGCCAGAAAAGAGCCACAGCTACCAAAACAACCCTTTTAGCCAGCACATACTCCTCTCACTGGCTGTGCAGAGTCCAGTGGAAAAAGACTGTCCCCACAGAAGCTACTTGAATCACTTTGCAGCAACACACACTCCAAAGAGGAGCTTTTTCTGTCTTTTTTATTCTTGCTTGGAGAGAAAACATGAAAATAACTGCTGGTTATTAAACTCTGGAATCCTCTGGTTAGATCCTTTACAAAACAACTTTAAGTGTATTGGAAAGGTTGAAAGTGAAGAAAGTGCCTTCACCACATTTGGAAATAAGAAGTGTATTTGGCAGTGTGCTGCAAGCAAGGGTTTTCTGGGAACAGGTACTAATGGATGCTGAAGCTGTACTCCATATTCTGTATGGAATGTTTCCAGGTGGACTTTTCAATCTAAAAATCACAGAATCAGAGAAGATCAGGGATTGGAAGGGACCTCAAAAGATCATCTACTCCAATCCCCCCTAATCTCATTGTTCTATCAATTTGGTATCAACAGACTGCACTGCTATACAGACGTGTGCGTATCCAGATGCTTATAAACTCTATCAGCTAACAGGAGATAAACTTTATTTCCTATTAACTCAGTATTTGACAAAAGATGAATCTTTTACCTTGCAAGCAAAAAATAACTGAATGCTACAGCATTAGACTGGAACAAGAAAATGCCTAGAAGGAAGGTCAGTTCTTATGATAAGCATCCCCACTGGGACACTTTAACATTGTTCTCTACACAGGGATTTATTCAGGGACAAGACAAAACATTTCAACATTCAAGATCAGGCTGGATGAGTCTTTGAGCAACCCAATCACAGAATCACTCTGGTTGGAAAGAGCACTGGGATCATCGAGCCCAACCATCTACCCTACCAGTTTGCCCTAAAACCACATCAAGTCACATCATCTAGATCAAGTCGCACCCTCAGTCTGGTCTCTCCAGTTGCTGACACACTAGACACACAGGTCCGTGTGGTACCACCTCTGCTGCTGGCAGGAACATGTCCCCTCATCCAGGAGAACAGTTGGAAATTGAGCATAATGAGAAAAGAGGGCAGGCTGCAGCTTACCGGGCACAGGGAAAGGCCAATCACATTGATCAGCCACATGTTCACAACCAACCAGGGGTTGGTTATGATCAACCCTTACCGGGCGTTTATCCCCTTACCTTTCTAGTCTTTCATACTTGTTTCACCTTAAACCATACTGTTCCCTCCCTTTAGTCCCTCACCTAAGCATCCCTTAATATGATGTGCTCCTGTGCGACTTGGTCTGGGTGATCCTGCTCTGGCAAGGGGATTGGACTGGATGATCTTTCGAGGTCCCTTCCAATCCCTAGTGTTCTGTGATTCTGAGAGACGTATGGCTAGCCCACACACACAGCTGGCTCTTCCTCGTATCCCTTACAGAGTGAGGGTGAATCCCTGAGGCCCCAGCACCAAACAGTATGTAAATGCCCTTTAAGAGCTGCATAATTAGCAATGAAATAGATTCCTACTACGGTGTCCTTAACAGCAGAGCTGCACTTCTGAATAATAACTAAAGTCAACCTGTAGAAAATGCAGTTAGCTGTGAAAAAGCCAAGGAAGGTCTTCTGCTCCTTAAGTCCCATTATTTCTAGAAGCTTTATACATAATTATTCACGTTTCAACTATATGCAAAGTTGCCTCCATCAGGGATTACTGTGAACTGCTGCAGTTTCCCATCGACTAAGCACACACCGTCTTTTTCACTTTCAGAATTATTTAGAAAGTAAACAATCTAATGTTGTAAGGATCTCTTTGGAGAGGAATTTCTTCCAGCAGAAACTCTAGGTTGGTCTATGCAAAAATAGAGCCACCAAAAGGTATTTAACAGGTGCCCGGTAACGGCGCTGAAACAGGCTGTGTGACAATCCACGGAGCAGGTGAGTGGCAAGAAACATCTTGACAATCTCCTTCCTCATTCCAAACACTGACACCCTTCTTCAGCAACAAGTTCCCTGCCCTAACTCAGTCAGAACTCGGCTGGTGGAGGCTTAACTGCGAGTTCAGAAGGGGAGCTCCCGGCCCAAGGAGCGGGAGGGCAGCTCACCCTTGCCCGGGCACCCTGCTCCCTCCCTGGGCTGGGGGCATTCGCTGCTGGCCAAAGAGGCCGCCCCTTCGCCACCTCTTCTTCCTTCCCCACCTCTTCTTCCTTCCCCGGCGGGCCACTGCGGCCGGGGTGACACACTCCCCCCCCAACCCCCAGCACATCGAGGTGACGCACACCCACACCCCTCCCACACACCAGGATGGCACACACACCGGTATGACACACACACGCACCTGGGGTGACAAACCCCCCCTCTCCCCCAACACTGGGGTGACCCATACACACACACACCCCGAAGTGACACACCCGTAACCCGACACCCGACCACCCCTGTCTGCCCCGTCACCGCAGGAAGGCTCCTTCCACACCTTGTCGCTACCTCCCCTGCCGGGTCGCTGCCCTCAGGGCCCTGCCCGTCGGCTTCCCCCTGCCCAGGGACGGGCCCGCCCCGGCGCGGGGCCCGCCGCCGCTTCCGCAGGGCCGTTCCGGACCCGCACCGTGCCGCCCCTCCACTCACCTCGTTGGCCGGCCGGGGGCCCGGCGCGCGCTCAGCCACGCGGCCCGCAGGCAGCCGTCGGCCGCGCGCAGGGGAGGCCGCCGCCAGCACCCGACTCCCAGCTCCCCGCCGCTGCCGGCATCGTCCCGCCACCTCGCGCTGCGCGTCCCCGAGGCGGGGCGGAGCGGGGCGGGACGTTACCGCCCCGCCGCCCGCTCATTGGACAGCGGGCACAGAGGGGGCGTGGCCTTCGCCCCCGGCACGCGCGTTTAACCCTTGAGCGCCGTCGTGGTCTAGACGCGTGGCGGCTCGCGTGCGGCCGGTGGGGGCGCGGAGGGAGCAGCGCGGATTCGCCGAGGGGCCTCCCACTCCCCTGCTCCGCGGATTCGCCGTAGGTGCGAAAACCCGTCCTGTTGCTCCCTCTCCTGCCTCTGAGTGGGGCCCCGCAGGCGTGGGGAGAGACCCCGGCATGGCCGGGGGAGGCAGCGGAGGCTGAGACGGGGACAGACAGGTGGCTTGGGAGCGGCAGCCGGAGGGCGAGGGCTAGTAGACCTGGTCAGGCCTGTGAGGCGCTGGAGGGGTTTGAAGCGATGGGGCGTCATCTCCCCTCCGCCGCTCCAGGGCCTGTCAGCGGTGCGGTACCTCTAAAGGCAGGTTTAGGAAATAAATGCCCCGGGCAGCACTGCCCCGCTGCTTTCTCGCCAATTTACCTGTCTCCCGGGGCTCACCTGGAAGCTGCAGTGTCCTGGACTCAGGCTGGGCTGCGCAGCTCCCCGGCTTTCCAGCCCCTCATTCCCTTCGCTTGAGCCGGTCTGGAGCTGCTGCAAGTCCAAAATACCATAAGGCGATGGTATTTTGCAACAAGGACGTTGCTAGGAAACCGAGCTTTCCAAAAATCATTCTTTATCTCCCCGTGCTAATGCTGCCTACCTTTTTAACATCCATGACATTTCTCTCTCGTATCTTTCCTTAAGGAAAAATCTATTACATACAAAGGGGGATTATAGATTTTAAAGATGGTTTACACTGCAGTGTAGCTGAAGGAAAGTGTTATTGCAAACAGCGGGTGGCTAATGGAGCTCTGCATTAGCCAGAGGATTTATTTTTCAAAAAGAGCTGGGCTGCAGGTACATGCAAAGAAGAAATGATCAATGCTGAGGGCCACTAGTATTTCTGTAAATGTAGGTCACTGCACACACTGCTCTTGATGGCACTGGCTCCTCTCTTCCCATGGTTATCACTCCTTCCTCCAGCCTGTCCATGGGTTCAGTCCAAACCATAGCTTTGTCTGTTCATGGCTATAGGTGTGTGTTTGCCTTCTGCCACTCCTGTACCCAAAACAATTGACCTCTGGAGCTGTACCCCTTTGCCCTCTATTTGTTGTTTTTCGCTGAACGATCAGTCATTCAGGAGATGCTGGCTGGCTGTATTAGTTTAAGACGTTCCCATGTCAAACATGGCTTCAGGTCAGTTTTTCATCATACAGTTAGCTGCTCTCTTAAAAAAAAATTACAAGCAACTTGCTGAATGGTATCTGGTTGAGCTAGTTTCATCACCACAGGGCAGAAACAAGGTGAGCACACTCACAGGGAGAGAGTTTGTTTGGCATTGAGAATTACAGCTGTAAACACCATGATAATAGAAATTGTAAAGTCTGCTGAAAAACTACGCAACTCATTATTGCTCTTTACAACTGTCTGAAAGGAAGGTGTAGAGAGGTGGGGGTTGGTCTTTTTTTCTAAGTCACTAGTGATAGAACAAGACGAAGCAGCCTCGAGTTGTGCCAGGGGAGGTTTAGATTGGACATCAGGGTTGGAACAGGGTTGTGGAGTCTCCTCCTCTGGAGACATTTAAAACCCACCTGGAGATGTTCCTGTGCGACTTGGTCTAGGTGATCCTGCTGTGGCAGGGGGATTGGACTAGATGATCTTTCAAGGTCCCTTCCAGTCCCTTACGTTCTGTGATACCTCAGTCATGGCTTGTTGATGGGCCTCGCAGGGAGTGCAGATGTGCTGGACTACAGTTGCCATATAAGCGTGCTGCTTCCATGCGAGACGCTCCTCTGGTACTGTAAAAGCTCAGAGCAGTGATGGGGGGGATACATTGGTATCATGGTACTATGGCAATGAGATTAACATCCCTTCTGGCATGTCTGTCTGGGAACAAGTGAGAAGAAAATTACATTTTCAGTTATTTAATTTAAAAGGAAATAAATCACTGTGGTCTTCATGTCAGTACGTACAAGAACTGTCCCTACTTAGGAGGGCTAGTCGTAGTCAGCTCTAAGACTCTTTCCTTCATGCTTCTAAAAAGTGCAGGGCAAAAGCAGGATAGCAGGCTCTTAATCCGTTTACTCATTGTTAGATAGGTCTTCATGAGCTACTTGGCTGGGCATCTTCACCCCTGAGCCCTCTGGAGAGCACTCCTGCCATAAAAGCTCACTTGCAGATGAGCCACGGCTCCCAACTCCCTTCATTTCCATGTGCTGGAGCCTGAAAATACAGGCTTCTAAATAAGTAAGCTGGCACAAAGTTAAGGTAGAAGGCAGAATGCTTCAGCTCTTGTGAAGCTGTGCCATTTGGCAAGTCACCAGCTGCACATGATTTAAATATTTAAATAGATATATCTGTGGTGATACTGTGATTTCCTTGTGCGAGCAGGTTTCTGTGTGCTACTGGCTGCTGGTAGGAACCAGCGTTACCAGATTACGTTTGACATCGTTCCCTTCACAGCTGCTTTGTTCAATTATAAATCTGTTTGGGTATGTTTCCCATTGCTGTATGGATCATCAGCCACACCATGGAAAATATATATATTAATTAGTGCTTTCCACGCATTTGGACTGAAAGCTACTTTGGTGCTCTCCATTCACTCCCGTGTGTTCAAAACAGGTTGAACATAATGCCTTATTTCTTCATATTATTTATAAAAAATCCCCCTAACCTGACTGTTTGGTTAGGCTGTTCTTCTTTACAGAACCTACTCCCCATCCTGCTTCAGCTTGTGAAACCATAGACAGGACTTGGGGGTGCTTGTGGATGAAAAGCTCAGCATGAGCCAGCAGTGTGCACTTATGGCCCAGAAGGCAAATGGGATCCTGGGCTGCATCAGGAGAAGTGTGGCCAGCAGGTCAAGGGAGGTGATTCTCCCCCTCTACTCTGCTCTGGTGAGACCCCACCTGGAGCATTTCGTCCAGTTCTCGACCCCTTATTGNTAACCCTGACTGACTGTATGACTTGGTCTGGGTGATCCTGCTGTGGCAGGGGGATAGGACTGGATGATCTTTCAAGGTCCCTTCCAATCCCTAATGATTCCATGATTCTATGATTCATTGCAGGCACACTGCAGCAGATCAGGGACACCATGCTCCCTGCCTACCCTGATTTTACAGAATCACAGAACATTAGGGATTGGGAGGGACCTCAAAAGTTGATCTAGTCCAATCCCCCCACCACAGCAGGATCACCTAGATCCATCTTCTAGAGCCAGACAGAGGCCTTTAGGAATACGAATGCTGCCTCAGTTTACCACCGGACCTTTGTCCACCCGACTTGAAACAGGACATATTGATTTGGTGCTGCCGTGTCCTGGAACAGTCAGAACCATATCAGCAGCTCTAAAACGAGATAACTTATCTTGTTTGCTGTAATGCACTTAATTACTGTGTGAGATTAAGCAATTATAATAAAGAAGAAAGAGGGTTCTCTGTGCTGAAGGGTGTCACCCCACCTTCCTTTCACCTCTAAGAATATAAGCTGGCTGAAAATCTGACATCCTGCTACGATACGGAACTTTACTCGCTGTATTTCTTGCACAAACAATAGTGGAACTGCCGTGTAATAACACTCATTACTTTTCCATGAAGGTAGAACTGCCATCTGCTTTTGAACAATGCACAGTCTCCCCACTGCTGTTTGTTTTAACCAGACTGGATCGCAGCAAATAATGAATTTAAAATGAGCCGTGGTGAACTTAGGGATTAGTAGTCAGCGCGTGCCAACAACTTGAGGGACACACGTTGAGTGGCAGAATAAGGAATCAATAGCTGTATCGTGCTTAAAAAGGTGAAATTGTAAAGAATGCTTTAAAATTGCTGACCTAAGGGTGGGGGGGTTTCCACTCTCAATATCAAAGACTATTAAAAGTGTTTGTATTTTGATTGAAAGTTCAGAAGAAAAGAGGAATAAGCTATCAAACTGGAAATTCTGCAAGAAAAGCACTTTGCATATTATAGATTCATAGAATCATGAAGGGTGAAAGAGACCTCTAAGGTCATCCAGTCCAACCATCAACCCATCCCCACCCTGCCCAATGAACCCTGTTCCCCAGGGCCATGTTTTTTGAACTCCTCCAGGAATGGAGTTCACCCCCTCCCTGGGCAGCCTGTTCCAATCCCTGACCACATGGAGCCAGGCTGTTCTCAGTGTTATCTAATGATAGGACAAGAGACAATGGATCTAAGGTGGAAGGAGGAGCTTCCACATCAGTGTGAGAAAGAACTTGTTCAAGATGAGGGTGACAGAGCCCTGGAAGAGGGTGCCTAAGGAGGTTGTGGAGTCTCCTTCTCTGGAGATGGTTAAAACCCACCTGGACATGTTCCTGTGCGACTGGATCTAGGGGATCCCGCTGTGGCAGGGGGGTTGGACTAGGTGATCTTTTGAGGTCCCTTCCAATCCCTAATGTTCTGTGAGTCTGTCAGGGAAGAAATTCTTCCTGATGTCCAATCTAAACCTCCTCTGGCACGAGATGAGGCCATTTCTTCTTGTTCTATCACTAGTTACTTGGGAGAAGAGATTGACTTCCACCTCTCTACACTCTCAGGTAGCTGTGAAGAGCAATAAGCTCTCCCCTGTTGTTTCTATCCTGCTTGCAGACCTGCCCCAAAGTGCTGTGGACTACATCCATAATTCTGTGGATGAAAGAGTGCCAGACACCATTCTTTGACACAAGTATTTCCCTATTTTCCTGTTTAAAGTAAACGGAGGGCTACGCTGCAGCCCACCAGAGTGAGACTATCATATGACAAGACTGAGAACACAGTGCAGGAGCACTGGCATGGAGCGTTGTGCTGCTGGTGGAGTGAAACCTCAGTCCTTGCCCGTGTTGCTCAGTTGAAATAGCTCTTGGCAAGAGTTAATCTGTAAACCTGGCCCACAGGTTTTGTCAGGAAATGCCACTTAGCACCAACATAAATCACACCGACAAATGCACTGACAATTAGTCAGGCTCCCGTTGGATTATTTATAGAAGTGGCCGTGCAAAACCTGCTCCTACACCTAGGAAAAACACATCTCATTCCTGTTACTGATATATTTCCGTGCAGATACGGGTATTTCCGTTTGTTTTACCTGTGCATGCTCCTTAAAAAGCTGGCTGGGGCGAGTGCAAATATTTTCTCTGTCAAATCCTACACCAGCAATAACAATACGATCAATTATCAAATAATAAAATCTGTATTAAAAGAGCTGCATTTCAGAACAGGTTGAGGTGTAGCCAACACTTGCAGATACTCTCTTCTGTTTGCCTATCCAGTACCTGTTCCTGATGAAAGGAAGGAGGTTTGAGGGACTTAGCTCAACTGTGATTCTAAGTCATGCTGCTGTGAGGTATCGTTCTTGTATAAGTGTTTCTCTGAGAGTTGCTAGAAGATTTTAGTTGGCTTATGTTTCATATTAATCCTATTAAAAACGTTGAAATTCATACTGGGAATTATCCTGTTACATCAGTAGAAATGCTCACATTCCTATCTGGCATCTGTGATAAGATATGAGGATAAGATACGAGGAAGAAGATTCTAACATTAGGGATTAGAAGGGACCTCGAAAGATCATCCAGTCCAATCCCCCTGCCACAGCAGGATCACCCAGACCAAGTCACACAGGAACACATCCAGGTGGGTCTTAAACATCTCCAGTGAAGGAGACTCCACAACCCCCCTGGGCAGCCCCTTCCAGTGCTCTGTCACCCTCACTGGGAAGAAGTTCCTTCTCATCTTTATATGGAACCTCCTATGTTCCAGCTTGCAGAGCTGGAGCAAATCAAAAGGCTTAAAAGAATTAATCATTATTTGTTTAATTATTTTAAGCTTTTTGATTTGTTCCAGCTCTGCCCTAACAAATAATGATTTGTTTAATTCTTTCAAGCCTTTTGAATTGATACTGCATTTTGAGGTCTTTCAGAATCCTTTCCCTTCTCTTTAGTCTCTCCTCTGAGTTCTGCTCACTTGTTCAGTTTGAAAGAATTATCTTTGCATCAAAAGCAAAAGCTGCTTTTATAAAGCCTGTTTAGAATTTCTAACTGGGGGATCATAGAACATTAGGGATTGGAAGGGACCTGGAAAGATCATCTGGTCATTATAATAAGGAGGAGACTCCATCTCACTGTTTATGATAGCAGCAGCAACAACAAAAGTTTACCTCTGCAGAGGATGCAGAATTAATTCCCAGCAAAGAAGCAGGTGGTGATTTGAAGGTTCAATACCACTTGATTTAAGAGAACCACTAGAGCTCCAGTCCATACTGGGAAGGGAGCTCTGTTTCAGTGTGTACTTAGAAAATGGGAAAAAATTACTTTCAGTGATAATTGTTTTGTTAACAGAGAATAACGTGCCTGTGCAGTTGATGTTCCACTCGGTAAAGCCTTGCATCTGCTAGTCTGTGTCTCCGCAGAGCTTTGTTGTGGTTGTTGTACACCTCCAGCAGGGTGAAGGTCTCTCTTTTTGATGTAATAGCTCGACCTAGTGATGGGAAAGAACAGATGCAAGTCTGTGTTTTAGAACAGTTCTAACCCAAAAGACCATCTAGGTTTCTCAAGAAAATAATAGAGAAACCCTCATGTGTTGTTCAATAACTGTTATTCTTTCTTGTCAAGGGTTAAAAACCCCGATGGCATTTTAAACCCATGAATTTAGCTAAGGTGCTAATGGGCAGAAATAAAAACAGGGCAGGGAGGGTTTCAAATTGTTGATTTTGGTTCTCCTTTGGAGACCATATGTGTGCATGTGAACACGTTTCTCTGGGCACTTCAGATGTCTTCTGGACACAAATCACTAACTTCAGTACCATGCTTTAAAACATTACAGCAGCACAACTGACGTGTCAAAAGGAATTGATTGGAATTATTATTAGAATTGTTATTCCAGCTGAAAAATACATTCAAGTGCATTTTAAGTCTTTGTTCTGTGTAGTCAAGCATGGATTTAGCTGTCACAGTATCTTCCCTGACTTGTCTGTCATGGTGTGTTCCACATGTTATCTTCCCTAACTTCCCCCAAGTGTAATAAACGTGTGAACAACTAGAGTCACTCAGGCACCACCTGAAAGATAAAAAAATCATATAAATTTGGCTGAGCAAAGGTGTAAATTCTCTCATTTCACTTTAAAGGGTAGAATCATAGAATCATTAGGGATCAGAAGGGACCTCGAAAGATCATCTAGTCCAATCCCTCTGCCACAGCAGGATCATCTAGACCAAGTCACTCAGGAACACATCCAGGTGGCTCTTAAATATCTCCAGTGAAGGAGACTCCACAACTCCCCTGGGCAGAACAAGTTAAGGACATTTCCGATGCAAACTTGAGGAATGGTTGTTCCTCCAAGGGGGTAGCTGTTGGCTTGGAGGTGTGTTTTGATATTATAATGAAGTCACAAGGAGCTGAGCTCTACAAAGGACAGCATTTTGTGAAAAGATAACAGATAAAAGATAACTGTTGGCTGAGGGCTGGAAATATGCACCTTATCAGCTCCAGACTGGAGGCACTATCATCTTCCCACTGCAGACCATCAGATTCCCATCTCTGCAGCAACAGCACACAGGCTCTGGCTACTGTGTCTACATAGAATGACTTCCTTGCATGCCAGCTGGAAGCCTCTTTGAGGCTATACCCTTCCTTACTGTGTGAACAATGCCTTACCTTTAATGTAACTCAAATTTCCAAGGCACCTCCTGTGATGAGTCCACATCTGCCAGAACCACCATCCCACGACATGTTCTCTTACCCAAAAAGCAAGAAATCATGGGAGATACCTTCAGGAGGCTACTCTCTGTAAAACCCCCAGGTCCAGGTTGTACAGGCATCAGTCATTGCTGTGAAAGTAAAAGACATTCCCTGAATGCCTCTCTTAATCACAGCCTATGGATTCTGCTCTCAGTTCTACCTCCTCTCCAAGCAGAGATCTCACAGAACTCACACCTTCTCAGTCTTACATGACAGTCTTGCAGCAGTCATTGACAGTTTTAAAAACTGGCAGCCAAGGGGAGGATAAATACGCTGCTGTTCCCCGATGTGCCCCAAGGGCAGACATTAATGAAGACTTGGGAGGTTTAGCTCTCCCTTGGCTGTGCTTGCTCATGCTTCCTGCCCTCACCCTCCCTGCTTCAGTTTCTCCAAGGAAAGATTCTTATTTTACCAAATGGCCAGTGATTTATATGACATCTAGTTATGAGCCAGGAATTGCTCATAAAATGAGACTGTCCAGACAACAACATAAGTCTAAGCAGATGGTCATGGGTTAAGGCTGAGCTGGCCACTAGACAAATGGCAGATGCTCTCTATTAACCCCTTTGCCTTCCCAAAGGGGAAGAGAAAGGGAATAAGGAAGACAGACTTATGAGCTGGAAAGGAAAACTAAAGCCACTTTAATGCAAATAATAACAATAAAGTTAGAGCAATACTGAACTAAAGCCCCTGGTAGCAACTAGGTTGTCACCAATGATGCTGTAAGCAGATGCTCAGAGACTCAGCAGCAGATGAGGTCTGGATTCAGGAGCTAGATTCTGGAACTGGATTCAGTTTGCACAGATTCAGTTTGAATGGACTGAATCCTCCAGGGAACTTGATCTTTGTGATCTCTTAGGTTCATACCAAATACAACACCTATCAGATGGAACACCTTGTTGGTCAGTGTAGGGTCACTTGTCCTGTCCACTCCTCCACAGCCTCTCACTGCACTCCCAGCGTGGTCCATGCTGAAGGCTACTTCTCATGCCTAGGATGCTTCAACACATTTTTCCCTTCTGAAGCCCCAAAACAGCCTTTAAATATCTTCTGAAAGGCCATTTTAAAATTCTAGGCACAAACCACACTTATGCCACTGGTGTGCAGAACCTGGAGAACTTCGCTCACAGCTCTGCAGTTCCACACTAAGTCCACGAAACGTAAAGATGAACGAGCACTGTATGTAAATTACAGCTAATGGCTCTCTTGGAGTACATGTGGAGAACTGAGGTTTGTGCTTAGCTCTTGACAGAGTCACAGAATGTTAGAGGTTGGAAGGCACCTTGGAAGAGCATTGAGTCCAACCCCCCTGCCAGAGCAGGACCAAAACTAGGGCAGGTCACTCGGAAATGCATCCAGACAGGGCTGGAAAGTCTCCAGAGAAGGAGACTCCACAACCTCTCTGGGGAGCCTCTTCCAGTGTTGAGGTGGAGCTTCCTGTGCTCAAGCTTAAAACCATTATCCCTCGTTCTATCACAGGGCACAAGTGAAAAGAGGTTGTCCCTGTCTTCTCAACACCCAGCCCTCGTGTATTTATAGACATGAATTAGATCCCTTCTCCATCGCTCTGGTACAGACTAAAAGCCCCCCCAGGTCTCTTAGCCCTTGCTTGTAAGGCAGGTGTTCCAGTCCCTTCATCATCCTCACAGCCCTCCGATGGACTCCCTCAAGTAGATCTCTGTCCCACCCGAACTGGTGAGCACAGAACATGGCAGGGGGCTTGGAACTAGACGATCCCCCACATCCCTTCCAACCTGAACTATCCTGCGATGCTGTGATCCCAACCACACGTGGGTGTCTGAGCTTCGCTTGGCGCGGTACGAGGCACAGCTCGGGGCGGGCTGGCAGAGGCAGGATGCTGGGTGGCGGCAAGATGCCCCCGTCGCCGCTCTGCCGGCCAGGTCCTGCATTTCGTGGCTCTTTGCGGCGAGCCAGCGAGCCCCATCGCGGGGCCACATGATGAAACTTGCCGGCGGGTTTCACCAGCAGATGGCAGCGGGGGAGGAGCCGGCAGGGCGGGGCCCCCTCCTGCACCGCTGGCCACGCCGGGGACGGCGACTCAGCCTGCGCCTGCAACCGGGACCGGCGACTGAGGCTCCGGTGAGGGTCTGGGGCGAGCGGCGGCGGCGGCTCCTCGGGGCGGGGGTCTGGGGTGCAGGCGGGGGCGGCTCGGCCTTGCGCGGCCCGGCCTGGCTTGTGAGGGAGCGGGGGGCGGCTCAGGCCCGCTGCTGCCGCCGCCGAGGGAAGGGAAGGAGCGAGCGTGGAGAGCGGAGGGACCGGGGGTTCGCGGAGGGACCGCGGTTCCCGTTGGCAAAGCCCCGGGCCCGGCGGGGCGCAGGGCGGCCCCCGCAGCCGGTGGCAGAGCCCCGCTCCACGTGCTGCGGCGGAGCTGCCCGGCGCCATCGCCTGTGCACATGGGGGGACGCGGTGCTGGGCCAGTGTCCTGGCCTGCTCCTAGCCGTGTCCTCTGCAGCCCTAGCCGTGGGCTTGTGGCTCCACGAACCCCAGCCCGTACCCCGGTGGTGGCTTGGAGCTGAGGGTGAAGACCTCCGGGTCAAGTGATGGTGACGGGACGCTCTGGCTCAGGCCGCTTCTACCATTCGTTAGGGTCTGGGTTCAGCTGGACTGAACAGTCGGACCGCAGTTTAGCCTGGAGGAGCACGGCCCTGCACCAGTGCTGCTCCTTCTGTCTGACCTGGGCCGCTCGTGGTGCTGGGGACCTCAGCCTCACCCCCGAGCTCCTCTTAGGGTTCAGAGACATACAAGAGCTGCAGCTCCAGAAGGCAGTTCCCTCCACACCTTCTCACCTGGGCCTGTGGTTGAGCTGGGGATGTCCAATCTCTCAGTTTAAAACCGGTCCCCCTTCTCCTGTGACTGCAGGCCCTGGATAAAACCCTCTCCTTACCTTTCTCACGAGCCCCCTTCGTGCACTGAACGTGCAAACAGAAGGGACAGTTAACATTTCTGAGGATCCTTCACCCCATCCTGCCTGATACCCTCAGATGTCACAGACAACCTTGGTGTGCACAAAGGTAAACTCAAACCTCACTGCTCGCTGGCCAAGTGTTATCTTATTCTGGGCAAACTTAGTTTTGCCTTGAGCTAGTGAAGTTTGCTGTTCTTGTGACCAGTCCTTCCGATAGCTAAACGATTAATAACAGCCTGTGTTTGCTTTCTGGCTGCGAGCTCTTGTGTACGTGTTTCGTGTCTTTATGGAACAGGTTCTCCACTTTCAGGTAGATCAGCAGCTTCACAATGTGTGGCATCTGGGCCCTGTTTGGGAGCGATGAGTGCCTTTCTGTCCAGTGTCTGAGCGCCATGAAGATCGCGCACAGAGGTCCTGATGCGTTTCGCTTCGAGAACGTCAATGGCTTCACCAACTGTTGCTTTGGTTTCCACCGCCTCGCGGTTGTTGATCAGTTATATGGTATGCAGCCGATCCGAGTGAAGAAATTCCCCTATCTGTGGCTCTGTTACAATGGAGAAATCTACAATTTCAAACAGGTGAGTGTTGTATAGATCTTACAGCATTTTCTAACTAAAGAACTTAAGTTGAAATGCTTAAGCATCAGTTTCATGGGGTTTCTCAGCTTTATTAGTGTTTTATGGGAACCCTGTCTTTCCCCTTGTTTGCTAGATCCTGAAAGAACTTTAAGAGTAGAATCACCAAAACATGAATAATGCTTGGTTTGACTTAAGTCTGGCAGCTAATTTCTTCCTCCCCCACTCCATCTGCACAGGCAGAGTGAAAAGGTTAGTTTGAGGGATGAAGAAAGATTAGGCAGAAATACTCTGTGCATGAAGAAACCCTCCGAGGGACTGTGGCGATTGCATAAGGGGACCAAAGTTGATTTCTGAAGTACTTAACTTTGCAGAGAAGTTAACGATGTCTTTTGTGTTTTGGGGTGTGGGGGGCTTAAGTAAATGTCATTATTTTCTGCTAAGAGAGTGACAGTCACACACACAGAATCACCCAGAACATTAGGGATTGGAAGGGACCCTGAAAGATCCTCTAGTCCAATCCCCCTGCCAGAGTAGGATCACCTAGACCAAGTCACACAGGAACATATCACAGAACATTACGGATTGGAAGGGACCCCAAAAGATCCTCTAGTCCAATCCCCCTGCCACAGCAGCATCACCTAGACCAGGTCACACAGGAACACTGAATGGTTTGAGACCACAGTAAACAATGTGTCTGTTTCTGCTCTTGTTTTGAGTTGTGTGTGGGTTTTTGTTTGGTCTGGGGTTGTTTTTGAGAGCAAAAAATTGGCTACTTGCTTTGGCCAGTGTCTGCAGCAACTGGTCCTGCTCACGATGAGGGTGACAGACCGCTGGAAGGAGCTGCCCAGTGAGGTTGTGGAGTCTCCTTCTCTTGAGACATTGAAAACCTGCCTGGATGTGTTCCTGTGCGACTGTCTGTAGGTGATCCTGCTGCGGCAGGGGGATTGGTCTGGATGATCCTTTGAGATCCCTTCCAATCAGTAATGCTCTGTGATTCTGTGAAGACCATGGCCATGAGTTTGCACTTTGACTCTGCGGTCTTAAGCAAGTCCTATTATAGTGAGTTTTCAGGGTGTCAGGATGTCATTCTGCATTGCTTGAGATATAATCATGGATAATACTTTGAACCCAAAAATCTATTTCTTCGGTGAGAATGTTTTTGTAGACATAATATGTAATGTCTTTAATTATGTTTTTACAAAACCACACCAAAATTAGTGCTTTCTTTATTGCAGAACTACATGGATGTGGTGTTTTTTTCAGTTAATAAGCAGACTGCTTGCAAATGCTTATTCCTGTCTTTCATTACTTTTTTCACAGTTGCAGAAGCAGTTTGGGTTTGAATATCAGACGTTGGTGGATGGTGAGGTTATCCTTCACCTTTACAACAGAGGAGGAATAGAACAGACAGCGTCTATGCTCGATGGTGTTTTTGCTTTCATCCTTCTGGACACAGCAAACAGAAAAGTGTTTCTGGCGAGAGA
This sequence comes from Rhinopomastus cyanomelas, assembly GCA_013400115.1. Lineage (NCBI taxonomy): Eukaryota > Metazoa > Chordata > Aves > Bucerotiformes > Rhinopomastidae > Rhinopomastus > Rhinopomastus cyanomelas. Next base: position 230,564 of record VXBP01006270.1, on the reverse strand, counting down.
TACCTATGGAGTCAGGCCACTGTTTAAGGTGCTGAGTGATGATGGATTTTTGGGTGTCTGTTCTGAGGCAAAAGGTAAAACCAGTTGTGTGTGGCACTTAAATAATCTTAGGTATTGTTGTTGGGGACAAACTTCTTTGTCAGGTTTTTTCTTTTAAGGGTGAAAAGCAAGTGACCTGTAAGTTCAGTACGGCATCAACTTATACGTCAAGTATGAGAACTTCACATCATTAAAACAAAAACCACAGACAGTGAACCACTGTTTAGTTGTCTGTGTTATTTCTAACTGAACTTGCTTATCACAGAATCACAGGACATTAGGGATTTTGGAAGGGACCTGGAAAAATCATCTAGTCCAGTCCCCCTGCCAGAGCAGGATCACCTAGACCAAGTCACACAGGAACACATCCATGTGGGTTTTAAACGTCTCCAGAGAAGGAGACTCCACAGCCTCCCTGGGCACAAGCTCCTTCTCATGTGGAACCTTCAATTCTGTAGTTCTCTGTGTTCTGAAATCATAGCAGTACTGAGCCCAAGGTGTTTTATGTTGCCCCAAAGTGAAATGTAAGCTGTGAAGATAGGCTGAATTTATGCTGCAATGAATTACACTAGAATTTAATTATATTAGAATTTAGTTATTAGAACCTGGTGTTCTATAGTGAAACGAGCAATAATACCACAAGAGCTACTCATCCTTAAAATTTAAAAGCCCTACTGAAATTTTCTGTGAGTACCAACAGCTCTCCCACCTCTTGTTTCTTGGGAATGAAGGAGGGGAGTGAATGTATTAGGAACTGTGTCCTGTAACCATCACAATGAATTACCTCCTTCTCTAACAGTAATTCAGTGTCTTGTGTGGAGTTCCTCAAGGGCTATCCAAGTGATCAGCACTTGGATAACAATCATGTTTCTCAAGAGGAATGGAATGAAGCTTGCCTACAAGTCTCATTCTTGGCATTCTTCAGCAGTGATGTAGATCAGTCTGGAACTGCTGAGTTATGAAAACACTAAGTTAATGTCAAATAAGCAGTTTCTTCAGGGGGAGCTGCCCATGGGGGTTTGTGGAGTCTTCTCCTCTGGAGACGTTTAAAAGCAACCTGCATATATATTCCTGTGCGACTGGATCTAGGTGATCCTGCTCTGGCAGGAGGATTGAACTAGATGATCTTTCAAGGTCCCTTCCAATACCTAATGTTCTGTGATTCTGCGGTGTAATTTTATTACAAACCCCTTATTAGCTTGACTACACTTAATTTAAACACAAAATAGCTTGTTAAGTCACATAAACCTATTATAGCTTTACCTGGACGTTATGCAGACAGTTAGAAAAGTGCTCTTCTTGATGCTCCAGGGATAAGTTGCTGCTTAATGATTAGTAAACCTTGCTGACTTCTGCTCTCTGCTGTCTGCCTCAGCCTGAGGTGGCTTAGATCTGTGTGTGTAACCTGCCAGAAGCAGAATCATGCTCTAAGCAGGGCAGACTGGCTCAAAACAATTTTCTTAGATATTATAAGGATCTGGAGAAAATACATGTCTGTAGTTTTAGTACCCAAGCTGGTGAGTTGAGATAAAACTGTCCTAGATTAAAAACAAACTATTCCCTTTTTTTTATCTGTAGGTCTTATCAACCTAAAGCATTCATCGTCCTTATGCCCGAAAGTGGAACCGTTTCTGCCGGGTCATTACGAAGTCCTGGATCTCAAGCCCTCTGGCAAGGTGGTGTCGGTGGAGTTAGTCAAGTTTCACAGCTGCAAGGATGAACCGCTCCACGTTGTGTGTGATACAGTGGAAACGCTGCCTTCAGGTAGTAGAGCAAAGAGTTTGCTGCTTATCCTGATTAAAAGGTCAGAAATGGATCATCTTTTTCATTTATTGGTTTTTAAAAGAGCAGTCCAGACCCCACAACTTGAAAGAACCTTTATAATGTTAGGACTTCACAATTGCTTTTGTATGCATCCGTGTTCAGAGGTGAACTTGCGCACCCTTGTTATCAAAGGAAGTCCAGATGAAGTCTTTGTTTTCTATCAGCACAGTCCAGCAAAGGCTAAGTAACACGTGGGGTTTTTTATCCTCCCTCTTCTGTACAGGCTTTGATCTTGAAACAGTGAAAAGCAACATACGAATTCTGTTTGAAAATGCTGTTAGAAAACGTTTGATGGCTCACAGAAGGATTGGTTGTCTTCTGTCAGGTAAGTAGCAGGAGACACCATGATTCTGTAGCCCCTCTCTCTTTTGCTCATCCTCCATTGTTTAAAGGAAGGTCTCCTGTTCTGCTGTGATGCACCTGAGGTCATCTGTATCTTAGAATTGTAGGTTGGAAAAGACCTTTAAGTGGGAGTTGTGGAGTCTCCCTCTCTGGAGACGTTTAAAACCCACCTGGACATGTTCCTGTGTGACTTGGTCTAGGTGATCCACAACCCGCTTGGGCAGCCCATTCCAGTGCTCTTGTCACCCTCACTGGGAAGGAGTTCCTTCTCATATTGATGTAGAACCTCCTACGTTCTACCTCACACCCATTGCCTCTTTTCCAGTCATTAGATGCCACTGAGCAGAGCCTGGCTCCATTCTCCTGACACCCACCCTTCACATATTTCTAAACATTATGAGGTCACCCCTCAGTCTCCTCTTCTCCAAGCTCAAGAGACCCAGCTCCCTCAGCCTTTCCTCATCAGGGAGGTGTCCTACTCCCTTCATCATCTTTGTGGCTCTGTGCTGGACTCTCTCCAGCAGTTCTGTGTCCTTCTTGAGCTGAGGGGCCCAGAATGGGACACAATATTCCAGATGCTTACTGAAGGTGTTCCACTAAATTTGCCCAATTTTCTCCTTAAGCAAGGTGCCTTGGATTCCCGCAGCTCTCAAACAAAACCCACCCATGAGATGCCACTATCTAGATTCAGTGTGCTGAAGGAGAAATAAAACCTCAGTCAAACGTGTAACCAAACAATCTGTTTTGTTGTCAGGGGGCTTAGATTCCAGTTTGGTTGCAGCTGTTCTTCTGAAACAGATGAAAGAGATGAACATCAGTTACCCGTTACAGACCTTCGCTATTGGAATGGAAAACAGCCCTGACTTAGCTGCTGCCAGGAAGGTACAGTGAGCTGCTTTTGGCTCCTCCTGAGCTCTGGAACACTAAATGGTCTGCATTAATTGTGTCTAACTTCCCAGTGTGGTATTAATAGTAATGCTGAATATTCCTGTGTTGCTTTGATGTAAACATTTGCTGCTTGATGAAAGTCTTGTGGAAGAGGTAACTGAACCTTCCCAGTTCTCTCTTGCTTTTGGAGAGCTTTCATGACACACTCCCACTGTGTTGTTACCCAAGGGATGCTACTTGGGGTTGTCTTGATTCTCCTGCTGGGTTTTAGGGTAAATCATAGAACCATTAGGGATTGGAAGGGGCCTCGAAAGATCATCTAGTCCAATCCCCCTGCCACAGCTGGATCGCCCAGACCCGGTCACACAAAATCTCTCTGCTGTGGTTGCTGCGCTGTGGCACTTGTGTGTGTGTCAGATATTTTAAATCAATCATCAGTTCACTGAATTAAGACTTGCACAAGCTGTTTGTTATTTGTTTAGGCATCCAGGCTGTCATGATTTTGTGCTGCTTTTTGCCTTCACAGCAAATATCTGGAGTATTTAGAGCCTCTACAGATTTTGGGCAAGTAGCTGGATCATCTCTTGTAGTCATGGCAGAAGCTTGTTTTGAGGGAGGCTGGTCCTTGTGGTGGTTGTCCTGCTGCAAGTCAGAGGGGCTGCTGCAGTATGGTCTTGAATTTTCACTGTGCCTGAGAGGAGCTGATGCTTTCACTCGGCGCGTGTGCTCCAAACACAGTGTGTGTTTAAAAAGTGCTTTAATTGAACAACCCTACGTTACTGTGACCTTTTACAAACAGGTGGCGGCACATATAGGCAGCGACCATCATGAAGTGATATTTCATTCTGAAGAGGGAATTCAGGCCATTGAGGATGTTATCTTCTCTCTGGAAACCTACGATATAACAACTGTAAGAGCTTCAATTGGTGAGTTGTGTCTAGTAGTCTTTCCTTTACACCACTCCAGTTTTTTGGCAGGTTCATGTAGTCTTATGTTAGATCCTTTAGCTGTCACAGAACCTGGGAGCTAGAACCCAAGTTCTGCTCCTCAGTCTTGTCTCTGGTACCACACAGAGGCAGAAACAGTTTCAAAGTCACCGACTCCACAGAGCGATTCTCAAGAGCTGTTCCTAAAGCTTTGGGGTGAAAAGGGAAAGTTGTATGAATAAGAAATCACAGACTCACAGAACATCAGGGATTGGAAGGGACCTCGAAAGATCATCCAGTCCAGTCCCCCTGCCACAGCAGGATCACCTAGATTCAGTTGCACAGGAACACATCCAGGTGGGTTTTAAATGTTAGGTCTGCAGGCCTAGGCTTTCTGCACTGGTCACTATGAACCTTGGAGGAAGGGAGAACATGTGCAGGTTAGCTGAGGTATGGAGTGTTGTGGTAGCAGAACAATCGCTGTTAATGGTTTTCTCACAGGATTTTAATAGCAAAGTGAAGTTTTTCTTGTTACCCTCTAGGAACACGTGTGCACTTGAGCAAGGTAGACTTCTTATATCTTTGGCCCCTCAGTTCAAGAAGGACACAGAACTGCTGGAGAGAGTCCAGCACAGAGCCACAAAGACGGTGAAGGGAGTGGAACATCTCCCTGATGAGGAGAGGCTGAGGGAGCTGGGGCTCTTGAGCTTGGAGAAAAGGAGACTGAGGGGTGACCTCATTAATGTTGATCAATATATATGTGAAGGGTGGGTGTCAGGAGGATGGAGCCAGGCTCTGCTCAGTGGCATCTAGTGATAGGACAAGGGACAGTGGGTGTGAGTTGGAACATAGGAGATTCCACATCAATATGAAAGGGAACTCCTACATGGTGAGGGTGACAGAGCCCTGGAACAGGCTGCCAGGGGGGTTGTGGAGTCTCCTCCTCTGGAGACATTTAAAACCCACCTGGATGTGTTCCTGTGTGACTTGGTCTAGGTGATCCTGCTGTGTCAGGGGGATTGGACTGGATGATCTCTCAAGGTCCCTTCCAGTCTCTAATGTTCTGTGATTCTGAGTAACGAGGTCCCCAGCTGTTGCAAACTGCTGCCAGCCTGATAGGAAGAATAACCTTCATCCATTGTGACCTTCTAACTGCGACGCTTCACCCACTTAAACTTGTGTCAGGCTCAAACATCGGAAAAAAGTCAATCAGCCAAATAGGCCTCGTGGTTTTGAAAACTCAGGTCCCCCAGGACTTTGCAATGTGGAAATGAAGTGTTGCTTCAAAAAACAAAGCCAACTTTTCATCAGTCATCTTTGTGATAGCAGCTTAGTACGAGAAATACAGAACAAGACTGTTAGATCTCTAGTATCTGTTACAAAAGCACATTGTTTGGAGGGAAGGCATCATGCTGATTAATAAATAATTCTTAAAAGACTAAAAAGCTAAAAAGGGCTTCATCCAGCTCGATCCACAGTGGCAGAGAGTTAAAAGCCCACTTGTGCCAGCGGTTTTGTTCTCCAGGGCCACCAGTTTGTTCAGAACTGTGCTGTCATTAATAATGGGCTTAATTTCAAAGTGACTCACAACAGCTCCTCTGTGTATTCCCGTGGGAGCCCTCCAGCATTCCTGGGATCACAGACAGATGCATTTTGAGAGTAAGTGTGAGGACTCAGTTTGGATGTATTTGCAGTACGTGGTTCGCGTGGCTGTTGATGAATTTGAAACAGGGAGGTGCTGTCCCAGTGCATTGCAGGTGTTTGCTCCAGAGGACAGTAGTGCAGGAGAGAAACTTCTGAAGTGCTGTGTTTAAAACTCTCCTGGCACCTCAGTACAAGAGAGATGTGGAGGTGCTGGAGCAGGTGCAGAGGAGGGCAACTAAGCAGGTGAAGGGACTGGGAAACAAATCTTACGAGGAAAGACTGACAGAGCTGGGGCTGTTTAGTTTGAAGAGGAGGCTGAGAGGAGACCTCATCAGTCTCTACAACTACCTGAAAGGACCTTGTGGAGATGTTGGTGCTGGTCTCTTCTCACAAGCAGTTAGTGATAGAACAAGAGGGGCTGGGCTCAAGTTGCACAGGGAAGGGTTAGACTTTATATTAGGAAAGAATTTTTCATGGAAGGGGTGGTCAGGCACTGCAATGTACTTCCCAGGGAGGTGGTTGAGTCGCCATCCCTCAATCTGTTTAGAGATCATTTGGATGAGATATTGAGGGATGTGGTTTAGGGGTGACCTTGTAAGGTGGGGTAGATGGTTGGACTCGACGATCCCAGGGGTCTTTTCCAACCAGAGTGATGCTGTGTTTCTTTTTCTAAGGGATGTATCTTGTCTCCAAATACATACGGAAAAAAACAGACAGCGTGGTCATTTTTTCCGGAGAAGGATCGGATGAGCTGACACAAGGTTATATATATTTCCATAAGGTAAGTACATTCCCTATACAGAAAACCTCTGAGCTGCTGCTTCTCCCTTCAGTGGAACATCTCAGAGATCTCAGCAAGTGATATTTTAGAGGTGTCACTGCTGTCTGTTGGCTGAGGCTGAGGTGGCACAAAATCCAGAGGAGTTAGTCTCTGTAAAAATGACTTTCTGCAAACTTCAGAAATTCCTGAGGCTGATTTCTCGTAGGTTCTCTTTGTGGGCTCTGAGATCACTCAGCAATCACTACAACTCAAACACAGATCTGCAGTAGTGGTTCCCTCGGCGTTGCTTCGTTGTGTCTGTGTGCTGCCACAAGTGGTGTGGCTGCACCTTGAGTGCTGGGTGCAGTTTGGGTGCTGCAGTGTAGGAAGCAGATCAAGGTGCTGAGAGGGTGCAGCGAAGGGTAACAGGGCTGATTAGTGGTCTGGAGAACAGGTCTGATGAGGAGAGGCTGAGGGAGCTGGGGCTGTTCAGCCAGGGGAAGAGGAAGCGGAGGTGAGACCTCATTGCTCTCTACAACTATCCGAAGGGAGGTTGTAGTGAGGCAGGTTTTGGCCTCTTCCCACTAGTGACTAGCGACAGGACAAGAGGAAATGGGGTCAAGCTGTGCCAGGGGAGGTTCAGATTGGATATTAGGAAAAACTTCTTTCCAGAAAGAGTGGTGAGGCCTTGGAACAGGCTGCCCAGGGAGGGGGTGGTGGCACTGTCCCTTGAGGTGTTCAGAAAACAGGCAGACATGGTGTTTCATGAGATGGTTTAGTGGTTAGGGCTTGTAGGACAGACAGTTGGACTTGATTTTGAAGGTCCTTTCCAACCTTGATGATTCTATGTCTGGTTGTAGGCACCATCTCCTGAAGAAGCTGCAGAAGAATGTGAGAGGCTTCTGAAGGAGCTCTACCTGTTTGATGTACTTCGTGCAGACAGAACTACTGCAGCTCACGGGTAAAATGTAGTCTCTTGGATGCTCTGGATTCATGCAGCTGGAAAGCTTGAGATGATCTCAGGTTCTGCTGCTGTTGAGGAAACTGCAACGGTTAATTGTTGACTTGTTTCTTCTGTTTGAATCACTAAGTGATTATCATGGTGCAGGATAGTTTATTCCTGTTGTCTGGGTCTCAACAACCCTGAGCATCAGTCTCCAGAGTAGTAGAAGCAAATGGGCTGTACCTTAGACTGCTCGAGCTGCTTTGGTGGAGCAGACACTGCTGACATTCCCAGTATGCAGAGGCACCCAGAGTCCATGTGCTCTGAGTGGGTGGGAAGCACAACATGAGTGCTGGTGGACTGTCTTGCCAACTGCTGTTGTTCCTGTGCTGCTTGATGTAGGTGATCTTGCACTGGTAGGGGGATTGGACTAGATGATCTTTCAAGGTCCCTTCCAATCCCTAATGTTCTGTGATCCTGCCACAAGGCTACTTGCCCTGTTCCTCATACCTTATGTTCCCGTTGCAATGTAAAAGATGGACCTGGTGCAGGAGAGCCACCACTTTTCTCATGATTTATTTTGTGCTGAAAAGTTAGCCCATGTTTTCAAGAGTGTTTAATGTCACACTCTGGCTGCTCTTTGGAGAGCTGCCATTTCTTGGAAGAGCAGCTGGGATCAGCTTCACAGTGGTGCTAGGAAGAAAGAATCCTGCAAGATTAAATCAACCCTGTTTACAGGCTTTATTGCAGTGTGTTTTTGTGTAGGTGGAACACCAGTTGTTGCAGGTCCTTCAGGACTCCAAATTCATTGCACTAGGAGCTGCCCAGCAGATGGCATCATAAATCACAGAGAGAGTTATTTCCCCTCTGCAGCCCATATATGGAACTTTCCAAATTGAAGAATTAAACACAGATAGTCATGAATATGCAAATGAAATTGGTCCTAAGCAAAAGTGTTGAAGTGTAAAAGCACAACTGTTATGGGCCACGAAGACGATGCGAGTAGAACACCTCCCTTATGAGGAAATCTGAGAGAGCTGGGTCTCCTGGAGAAAAGGAGACTGAGGGGCAACCTCATTAATTAATATTGATAAATATGTGAAAGGTGGGTGTCAGGAGGATGGAGCCAGACTCTGCTCAGTGGCATCTAGTGATAGCACAAGGGACAGTGGGTGTGAGCTGGAACAGAGGAGGTTCCACATCAATATGAGAAGGAACTTCTTCATGTTGAGAGTGATGGAACATTGGAACCAGCTGTCCAGGGGGGTTGTGGAGTCTCCTTCTCTGGAGATGTTTAAAACCTGCCTGGGTATGTTCCTGTGGGACTTGATCTAGGCGATCCTACTGCGGCAGGGGGATTGGAGTAGATGATCTTTCAAGGTCCCGTCCGATCCCTAATGCTCTGTGATTGTGTGAATTTGTCAGTAGATTACTTGCTGGCTTAATTCAATATTTTTTCTGTTTATTTTCCCTGTTTAGGCTTGAACTGAGAGTCCCATTTTTGGATCATCGGTTTACTTCTTACTATTTATCTCTGCCAGCAGAACTGCGAATCCCCAAGGTACATTAAGACTTGTGTTGGATCAAAGGGTACTCTTACAGATTCATTGACACCCCTTCTAAACCTGACCAAACTGCCCAATCAAATGGGTGAGTCTCCTGCTCAAGGCATCCTTTTAAATATTTCCTTGGACTACAGGAATCCTCCTCTGACTAGACCTTCTAAAAGGAAACTATTTCTTAAGAGTTTACGGGGGGGATTGGACTGGATGATCTTTTGAGGTCCCTTCCAATCCCTAATGATTCTGTGTTTGTGCTGCGGTTGATACAGTTTGTTTTTCTGCAAACAGAATGGAATAGAGAAATACCTTTTAAGACAGTCCTTTGAAGATTCCAACTTGCTTCCCAAAGAAATACTCTGGAGACCCAAAGAAGCTTTCAGTGATGGTATAGCGTCGATGAAGAAGTCCTGGTTTACTATACTTCAGGACTACATTGATCAGCAGGTACAGTATCTGTCACGTTTAGGTGTTCCAGGTATCACAGAACATTAGGGGTTGGAAGGGACCTCAAAGATCATCCAGTCCAATCCCCCTGCCACAGCAGGATCACCTAGATGGCCGTCAGAGGGAGGGCAGCTTACATGCTTAGTTTGGATTATAGATCTGGGTACCACGATAACTGGAGCTTCATGGAGCAGCAATATCACCTTTGTTCAGTGGCCTTCTGGCTGTCTGAGTTGGTGAAAGTCTTAGATACAGAGCGATGCTTGAGCCTGACAGTGTAAGGAAATGAATGTGATTTACGTATCTGGAGAGCAAACTCGATTGTGTCTTGGCAAACACCATCTCTGGGTTGCAAGCAAAGCAGCTGCTTCAGCTGAAGGCATCTGCACACTGCAGCTGAGTATCAACATATGGACTTTATCATGTCCTTTACTGTTGATGTCACTTGTTCTTTCTAGCCATGCCTAGCTTTTCATGGCTCTGCTTGCATTGCCTTTACTGGTGTCTTAGGGGTGTTAGCACCTAGTCAGTAGAAGCTGCTGTAGAAACTGCCTTGACTGCTGCAACTGTTTATCATCCCTTTCTCAGGCAACTCAGTGACTGCAGGTGTGTTTGTGTGCCAGGTCTTCTGTTGCTAAGAGCTTGGTTATTCAAGCAGAGTCAACAGCTTGCTGTGAGCTGAAAAAACCCCCCTCAAAACAAAACAGCAGCAACTCATGTGGGAAGAAGAGCGTTGTGAGTTGTTCTGCTCAGTCCACAGCAAAGAGAAGGGTAGGATAGAGGTTTTCAGTGAGTTTGCTAGTGAAGGTGATTGTAACACAGATTGTAAAACGGGCTTCGCATATAATGTGGAGACACAGCAGCAGCACTGGGAGTGCAGTTACCTGTCACAAAGGTCAGGGGAGCCTGTGACAAAAGTAGAATCACAGAGCATTAGGGACTGGAAACGACCTCGAAAGATCGTCTAGTCCAGTCCCCCTGCCAGAGCAGGACTGGAAACAGGACAATAACTGACAGCAGGGCGAATGGCTGATGGCAAGACAAGAGGAGGTGGACCCAGGTTGTGCCAGGGGAAGTTCACGCTGGGAATGAGGAAACATTTCTGAGTGAAAGAGCAGTTAAACATTGGAACAGGCTGCCTAGGGCAGTGGTGGAGTCACCATCCCCGGAGGTGCTCAGAAGGTGAGTGGATGTGGCTCTTTGGGATGTGGTCTAGTGGTCATCACAGAACATTAGGGATTGGAAGGAACCTCAGAAGGTCATCTAGTCCAGTCCTGGAGCTGTTGAGTTGGAAATTGGACTTGATGATCTTAGAGGTCCTTTCCAACCTTAGTGATTCTGTGATAATTCCCTCTGCCTCTGGAATAAACTGTTCTTTCCAGCCTATGGGTGGTGAATCCTTGTGAGATTGGACTGGATGATCTTTCGAGGTCCCTTCCAATCCCTAATGATTCTTTGAGTCTTTAACTTTCCCAAGTCCGTTTGTTACGTGCTGAAGATACTTGCAGCTTGACTGGAGTTTTGTTGATGCCTGTAGGTTGATGACCACCTGCTGGAAAAGGCAGCAGAGAAATACCCTTTCAATCCTCCTAAAACAAAGGAAAGTTACTACTACCGCCAGGTCTTCGAGAAGCACTACCCGGGGCGAAGCAGCTGGCTGCCCCACTACTGGATGCCGAGGTGGGTGAAGGCCACTGATCCTTCTGCGCGCACCCTGAAGCATTACAAGTCGGCTGCCCAAGAGTAGGCTGTGTCCCCCAACAAATGGAAGTGCTGCAAGCGATGTGCATGCGTTCCTCTTGGGAAAAAACCCACCCAACCAACCAAACCCCAAATAAATGATGCAAACCTACAGCTGAAGTGGTCTTTGGGGTGCGTTTTGACGATGCTGTTGGAAATAAGAGCTTCCTGTGGTTTGTGTACTCTTAAAAATTCACCCTGCTGCACCACAACTTTGTAATCTGTGGGAAGATGCTTTGTGGACAGAGAAGTAGGCAGCTCTGCTCCTTGTCTGACCTTGAATTCAGTTCATCGACTGCGGTCATTGATTTTGTTTTAGCGTGAGATCTGTTTGGAGGGCTGGTGTGAGGCAAAGAGATGGGAAGTGCTGCCGGCCCTCTGAGCACAGGGGCCACCTGACCCTCTCTTCAGCCATTTGTGTTCCTGGCTGCAGGGATCTGCAGAGTCTGTTGATGTCACTCTGTTCTGAACAGCTTTCTGAGCAATCCTGAGAACCCTGGATGTAAGATACTAACAGCTATGCAGAGATGCTTGTTAGAGCTTGGAATAGTGGTGGTGCTGGGTGCTCCTGAACGAAATGATTGGGAATCTCCTTTGGTAGCGTGGAGCTGCCAGCTGGCTGTTCTGCGTGTTGTAAATCCCTGTCAGTCTGAAGATGCTGTGTTCTCAAACTGCAGAGCAGGCAGGAGGAAGCTAAGTTCTGTCTTTATTTTGAGCTCGAGGGCTTCAGTTTTATTATTCTTGAAAACAGTGTTGATGGGGTCTGGTGGAAGTTGCATGGTCAAGCACCTTAAGAAATTTTCCCCTCTCTGTGACAATTTTCTTGTGTGCATGATGAGAGGGTAGATTGTGTTGCTGTTGCTCAGCTGTGGCCAACTGCAGTGGCCCTGTCAGCCATTTATTAGTGAGACAAAGCGTCACCGAAGACAGCGGGATCGGACGTCTTGCTTGGACAGATGGAAAACAAAGCTGCTTCAGAAACCACAGGAACTTCTGCTACCCTAATGAGGACATTTTATTAACTAATAAACCATGGAGGCTGCTTATTTTAGAGGCAACTTAAACGTAGGGGTGGTCAGGACATCTGTTTGTGTGCTGCGTACAGACCTGATCAGCGTCATGTTTGTGGTGGAGACTGATTAAGTCTTAACTTTTCTGCTTGTCTTGACTAGGAAACCAAAGCCAAATGTTAATTAAAATATAAGTGATTCTGGTTTAAAATCTTCATAGAATGATTCCATTTATTACTCTCCCTATTTATTACTTCCCCCAGTCCTGTGTTTGAATGTCTGTTCCAGAAAGTTTGCTGAAAACTGCTATGGAGCTGGGCTCTGCTCAGTGTCATCTAGTGATAGGACAAGGGGCGATGGGGTGTGAGCTGGAATGTGGGTGGTTCCACATCTATATGAGAAGGAAGAACTTCCCAGTGAGCACTGGAACTAGCTGCCCAGAGCAGTTGTGGAGTCTCCTCTGGAGATGTTTATAACCCACCTGGATATATTCCTGTGTGGCTTAATCTAGGTGATCCTGTTGTGGCAGGGGGATTGGTCTGGATGATCTTTCGATCCCTTCCAATCCCTAATGTTCCATGAATCTGAAATGTCTGGTTCTGGGCAGCTGTGGCCACATTTTGAACATAAATTTGCACATTTTGGGGTTACTAGTCTCCTTCTCTGGAGATGTTTAAGACCTACTAGTGCAATCCCCCTGCCACAGCAGGATCACCTAGATCAAGTCACAAAGGAACATGTCCAGGTGGGTTTTAAATGTCTCCAGAGGAGGAGACTCCACAACCCCCCTGGGCAGCCTGTTCCAGTGCTCCATCACCCCCTGTCAGAGCCAGACTCTTCTAGAAGAGTGCTGTCCAGTGACAGGACAAGGGGCAGCAGGTACAGGCTGGAGCACAGGAGGTTCCGTGTGAACATCAGGAAACACTTTCTCACAGCGAGGGTGACAGAGCCCTGGAACAGGCCACTCAGAGAGCTTGTGGAGTCTCCTCCTCTGGAGACATTCCAAACCCACCTGGACATGTTGCTGTGTGACCTACACTTGGTGGTCATGTCCTGGCAGAGGGGTTGGACTAAATGATCTCTAGAGGTCCCCTCTCACCCCATTCTGTGGCTGTGAAGCGTCCCACGAGCTACACCAGAGATACCAGCAAGAGAGCCCAGTAGACATCTGTATTTCAGTCACGCAAGTGCATCTGGGCTGGCGTGAGGAAGCCAGCGGGCAGTTGCCTTTCCTTTTGCGGGCCAGGAGGAGCCCTTCAAAGTCTGAACTCGATGGAGCAGCTGCTTTGAGGGTTGGTTTCTAATCGCTCCCTTTCTGCAGCCGGCAGATGGCAGCCGCTGCCAGCGCGTCCGCTGGAGCTCCTCGTCCCCGGGGGAGCCTGCGCTCCCTCCTCCCCTCCGTGCGCTCCCCCCTGCTCCTCGGGACACGCTCGGCTGCAGGATTCGGGCGTCAGCTTTCTAGGGGAGAGCCTAATAAGGTCCAGATTAGAGCAGAGACAAAGCCAAGCAGAAATTAAAGACGTTTAATTAACTGATCTCGATCACGAGATGCTCTGCAGAGCCATGCCGGTGCTGCAGGTGAGGAGGCAGCTCCGAGCTGAACGTGTCGCAGTCACAGAACATCAGGGATTGGAAGGGACCTCGAAAGATCATCCAGTCCAACCCCCCTGCCACAGCAGGATCACCCAGATCCAGTCACACAGGAACACATCCAGGTGGGTTTTAAATGTCTCTAGTGAAGGAGACTCCACAACCCCCCTGGGCAGCCCCTTCCAGGGCTCCATCACTTTCACTGCAAAGAAGTTCCTCCTCATATTGGTGGTGGAACCTCCTATGTTCCAGCTGACACCCATTGCCCCTTGTCCTATCACAGTATTGCACAGCCATGCAGAGAGAACATCAAGCCCTACCAGGAAGCTGTTTTACAACAAAAAGGCTCAGGGCCATGCCTCTGCTAATTTCTCCAAAACAGCTGAAGTATGAAGAGACATCAGAAAATGCAGCACATCCTACACCTTCCTGTTCATGTCAATGTCCAATCCAGAGGTTTCCTGCTCTTCTGGAGATGTGTAAGACCCCCCTGGATCTGTTCCTGTGTGACTTGGTCTAGGTGATCCTGCTGTGGCAGGGGGATTGGACTAGATGATCTTTGGAGGTGCCTTCTAATCCCTAATGTTCTGTGAGTCTGTGAGTGGACTAGATGATCTCTGGAGGTCCCTTCCTAACCCTAATGATTCTATGAGTGTATGATTGGACTGGATGATCTTTTGAGGTCCCTTCCAATCCCTAATGAGTCTATGATTCTCTAAGGTTGGTCCAGGGTGTTCAATGGAAGAACCTTCACCAAGAAAAAAACCACTGAGTAATTGAGTCCAAGACAGCCTTCTAGCAAGTTATAATCCCAGGTGCATGGAGTTATTGGCCCTGATTTCAATTTCTCCACCATAACCACCTTGCAAAGGCCGAGAGGAGGGTCACAATGATCTGGCTGCACTAGCAGCCTCCATTTCTGCAGCTGCTGAGGGTGGAAAGGCTTGTCTGTGTTAACGAAGTCATGATTTAATGTTCCTCCCCACTGCTCCCGGAGACTGCTCTGAACACCCCGGGAAAAATGTGTGTTAATACAAATTACTTTTGATTAAATCCATCACTATTTTTTTGCAGAAAAGGGAAGGGGGTGGTAGAAAGGGAACGTTCTCTTTTTAAATATTTAAACCCTCATCATAGCCAAGTGATACAAATTGCTGGCTGGCTGGCAACTTGCTAATAATAGCCTGAAATGCAAATAGAGCAATTTCTCCAACTGATACTAATTGGGGCTCCTTTGGCAGCTTGGAGGGGCAGGGCAGGGGGGTTGGTTCCTCCCTCAAGCTGAAATCGGGCTGGCAAGGAGGTGTGGGAAAGCTCTGCTGTGGACAGACCGGTTGCCATCTGCAGACGTCAGAACTCATCACAGGTCCAGGAGGTGTCCTGGAAGGCTGTCTTCTGCCCAGGTGTGATGTGGCTGAGCTTTGCTGCTGTCCAGTCAATAGCCTGGGAGCGAGGAGGCTGGGAGGAGACCGTACTGCCCTTTACAGCATCTTACAGAGGTGGGTGCTGGTCCCTTCTCACAAGTAACTGGTGTCAGAACCAGAGGGAACACTCTCAGTGGAGGTTTAGATTGGCCATCAGGAAAGTGTTTTTCACTGAATGGTTTATCAGGCTTGGAACAGGGTACCCAGAGAGGGGGTTGGGTTGCCATACCTGGGTATGTTCAAAAGCTGTGGTGTTAGCCAGGGTGACAGAGCACTGGAACGAGCTGCCCAGGGGAGTTGTGGAGTCTCCTTCTCTGGAGGTGGTCAAGACCCACCTGGATGTGTTCCTGTGCAGCTTGGTCCAGGTGATCCTGCTGTGGCAGAGGGATTGGACTAGCTGTTCTCTCAAGGTCCCTTCCAATCCCCATTGTCCTGTGATTCTGTGATCCTGCTGTGGCAGAGGGATTGGACTAGCTGTTCTCTCAAGGTCCCTTCCAATCCCTAATGTTCTGTGATTCTGTGATCCTGTGAAAGGAACATCTGGAGGTCATCTTGTCCAACCCCATTGCCAGGGCAGGTAGCACTGATTCGTGTCCAGTGGATTTTGAGTACCTCCAGAAGGACATTCCACAGCCTCTCTGAGCAGCCTGTTCTCTGCCACTCTCAAAGTAAAGAAGCTGCTCCGTGAGTTCAGATGGACTTGGAGCACCCAGTGCCATAACCAAGGAGATGGGTGGTACTGTCTCTTGGCGAACGTGCATCCCGTAACTCTGCTTCTGCCCAGTTCCCCAGGCAAATGCCAGCTCAGCTCAGTGATGTGTTACAGGGGCAGTGGTGGCTCGTCGCCCAGCCTGTGGTGCAGTGGATCTTGGGTGGCACTTTAATAGCTCAAACAGGCACGTTTGTCTCCAGACCTCCTTGTCTTGTATCTAAACAAGCTGGGGGGCAGAGGGCATGGGCAGCGAGCAAGATGGATAAGAGCAACTTGACCCCAACCTTTGGAAAGGTCCAATTCACTTGCTGATGATTTATCACAGAATTACAGGACTGTTCAGGTTGAGAGGGATTGTCAAGGCCATTAACCATCAACCCAGCCATCCCATCCCACCGCTAAACCATGTCTCTAAGCTCAGGATCTGTGGGGCTTCGATGTGTGGACAGGTCTTGTGAGGAGAGGCTGGGGGAGTTGGGATTGTTGAGCCTGAAGAAGAGGAGGCTGAGAGGAAATCCTGTCGTCCTTCACATCTCCCTGAAAGGAGACTGTAGGGAGGCCAGTGTTGGCCTCTTCTCCCAAATAACTGCTGACAGGACAAGCAAATGGCCACAGGTCACACCAGGGGGAGTTCAGATTGGAAATCAGGAAACATTTCTTCAGTGAAAGAGCAGTTAAACACTGGAACAGGCTGCCCAGGGACGTGGTGGAGCCTCTACCCTGGAGATGTTCCAAAGGCAGCATTTTGGGGACAGTGTGATGGTCATGGAGGTGTTGGGCTGAAGGTTGCACTGTGTCAGGGGGATTGGACTAGATGATCATTCGAGGTCCCTTCCAACCCCTAATGTTGTGTGATTCTGTGATGACAGCCAATCTCTCAAGCTCAGTATCTCCTCCAACTAGAACATAACTGAATTTTTGTTCTTGTCTCCTAAGACCCAAGGAGATCAAAGCTATAATGGAAAAAACCCACACTCCAAGCACAAGTGATTGCAAGATTGTTTTAAGAAAACTCCATTGAAACGCCGTGATCGATACCCCCTAGTCTTCCTTTTCATATTGATTCCTTCAGAACCCCCTAGAACAGAAACAATCAAGCAGATGCATTAAAAAGTCTGAGATGTAGAGGAAAGGTCAGCCTGGACCTAAAAGGACACGGCTTGCACAGAGCTCTGTGCTCCATTTCCACCTGCTTGGTGATGTTAGCACTTAGAAAAGTCAAAACGTTAGGTTTGCTGTCAACCTTCGTGTTTGAACCCAAAAGTGTCTTTGCTGGGTCCCCTTTTATGTCTCTGATTCCATGGAATAGCTATCAATCAGCTGCAGCCTCTCACTGCCAAGCTGGAGCAGTGAAGACTGACTACGTGTGTCTGCAGCACATCTGCCACCGGATGGAGGCTGGGAACGAGGAGGCTCTCTGCGGTGGAGACTGCCAGCTGCGCTACAGCGCCGTGCCAGTAGGTCCTAGCGGAAAGCATCACCTACAGTCTTGTCAACGAGCTGGTGAAGGGTCTGGAGGGCTGAGGAGAGGCTGAGGGAACTGGGCTTGGTTAGTCTGGAGAAAAAGAGGCAGAGGGGAGACCTTACTGCTCTTTATGATGACCTGAAAGGAGGGTGTAGAGGTGGGGGGTCAATCTCTTCTCCCAAATCACCAGTAGCTAAATCAGTTGGTTAGTTTTGTCATCGAGCCCTTAGCTCTGTTTGCACCCTCTGCTGTGGTGGGTGGGGGGAATTGGACTGGATGATCTTTCAAGGTCCCTTCCAATCCCTAACATTCTATGATTCTGTGATAAAGTGGGTGGGGGGATTGGACTGGATGATCTTTCAAGGTCCCTTCCAATCCCTAATGTCCTGTGATTCTGTGATCTCTTCCACAGGCAGTAAGGGGTGATGCTGGAAAAGGCTGGAGCTGATGATCTTGAAGGTCTCTTCCAGCTGAAACTGTTCTATGACTCGGAGATGGACGTGGCAAACATGGAGTTAATGTTTGTTACACACCTCTAACAGAGATTCTGAGCAGATGAGCTGCTCTTCTATTCCAGCAGCAGCCAGATATCTGTCAAGGATGGAGCAGTGATAATTGTTAATGAATATCATCATGAGCCTCACACAGACCAGATGCCCCTTCTGTTGACAAATGTTTCAGTCTCTGCTCTTTCAAAAACATCAAGAGAATAAACAGGAAGACTGTTTCTCTCCCCTGAAAGACGTCGATGGGTTTGAGGATGGTTGTGCACCTGCTAACTGCAAAGTGGGGATAAAAAACCAACACCCACCCCTACTTGTTCCTGATGACCGTGAAGGGGAAGCGAGGAGCTGTTTTGGAGGTGGTGTGAGGACGCAGAATTGTACCCACAGTCACAGGACCCTACATCCTGATGCACAAGGACTCCAGAGAAGGAGCTGCTGTGTCCTCTCCTCCCGGTGCTCTGGGAGATGCTTGTTCCTACAACCTATGATATCATGGCCAAGGGAACTGGTCAGACTTACCACAGAAGAATCTGGTCATTAGCCACGTTTGCTCTGGGAAGTTGGAACTGGATGATCCTGCGGTCCCTTCTAACCCAGACTGACTGTGTGACTTGGTCTAGGTGATCCTGCTGTGGCACAGGGATTGGAGCATCTTAGGGCGACCTACCGTCACCTGAAGTGGGCTACAGGAAGGCTGGTGAGAAACTGCTCATGCAGGTGGAGTTGTTTAAGACTGGAGGAGACAAGGCTTCATGGAGCATCTTAGAGGGACCTACCATCACCTGAAGTGGGCTACAGGAAGGATGGTGAGAAACTGTTCATGCAGTGGCAGGATGAGGGATGATGGTTTTAAATGAGAGCAGGGGAGATCTAGATCCTCCTCAGCCTGGAGCAATGATTTTTACCAAAAAACCCCACTCCAGCCCTTTGCTGGAGGCTGTTATCTGTTACCTCTGCTGTCCTCCAAACCCTCAAAGCGTGCTCTGTCTTGTGTAGCTTCTCTGGATGCAGGCTTGTTTGTGGTGGTTGCTTCAGGGAGGTCTGGGAGCTCTGCAGGCAACACGGACTGAGCAGCAGGGCTTCTTCTTGCCTTCCTCTGTCTCATCACTCAGCACAGACAGGCTGGGAGGTTAGTGAAGCTTCTTCTTTCTATTCACTCTTCACTGGATACTATTCACCGTGTGTTTCCACAGTCCTGCCACGCTGTGAGCCCAGCCACCAGCCTTCCCCCTCGCTGAGCTCAGTGGGAGCTCATGCACAAGTCTGTTAGTCTGACAACTAGGCAAATCCCTCCCCAGCATCTGCCAAACCTGCACTGCAGCATCACAGACCGTCAGGGATTGGAAGGGACCTCGAAAGACCATCCAGTCCAATCCCCTGCCACAGCAGGATCACCCAGACCAAGTCACACAGGAACATCTCCAGGTGGGTTTTAAACGTCTCCAGAGAAGGAGACTCACTAGGAGTCTCAGATCCTTCCTGCAAAGGAAATAATTGATTTGATCTTCCCTCCCAGTCTCCAACTGCTGTTTCCTGGAGCCGAGAGTCGCCGTGGACCGGCCCGGGAAGCAAACTCCATCACTGTCACCCGAGCTCGTTGCAAAATTCCCAGAGGGGTTTTTATTGAAAACATTGACCGTCATAAAATTCCAGACTATGAAACGAAGACCTGGGAACCCCGTTCAGCCCTCACCCCCCTCCCTCTTCGGACGCGTAGCCACGAAGCATCAAACATGCTGCAACGACACAGATATATTTGGGATGCGGGGATTACAGCGCGTCGGGAACCGCGGGAGCGAGCGGGGGCACCAGGCTGCGCGTCGGCGCCGCTCTGCGCCCGCGGGGAAGCGGATCGAGCAGCTCTCGGGGAACAGAAGGCTCTTTGCTTAGTGAACGGGACGGGGTCATATCAAAGGCTGTGCTTTGTCGTGGGACGTCGTCGGGGCTGCCGGTCGCTTCAGAGCCACAACGCACCTACGCGACTGGTGTCACTGGCACAGGATGAGAAACAGCCGCTTTATTGACTGTACCGCTCAAGGAAAACAACCACCAACCCCATCAGTTGTTGTTAGAGAAATAGTTGTTCCGGAATGAGTTCCTGTCACGCTGTCAGAACGCACGGAGCCCACAAACCCTGTGCGGGGGTGCCTCATTTACGCCGCCGTTCGTAGCTCTGTGCTAGGCTCCGCTCGACAGACCCTGCAAGAGACGAAGCAGAGTGAGGTCCGTGGTGCTGCCTTGCATCGATCCCAGCGAAGCACAAGGAGCCAGCAGAGGGCTGCAGCCTGCTGGGCTACTGCCGGACCCCAGCGGCACGGGGGGAGCTGAGACGAGGGCTCCCTGTCCGGCTCTGAGCTGCTTTGATTCGGTTTTGTCCTTCAGACCGCACCGTCCTGCAGGAGGCAGAAGGACCTGTGTGACTTGGTCTGGGTGATCCTGCTGTGGCAGGGGGATTGGACTGGATGATCTTTCGAGGTCCCTTCCAATCCCTAGTGATTCTGTGACTAAGTGCTTCCCCACCTCTTGTCTAATCAGGCTGCTCCAAGCACCGCGAGCTCAGAGCCTCTCTGTCTCCCAGCAGTCTGACCGATGGGATCTGAGCACTCGGGTCAGTTCGTGCACAGAGGCTGTCTGCTTCCATATCCCACTGAGTGCCCTGCAAAGACAGCTACTGGCAGACATCAAACCCTCCCCATCGCCAAGCCTTAGAATCATTTAGCTTGGAAAAGACCAGGTCCATCAAGTCCAACTGTCTGCCCTGCTCCTACACGATGACGCTTTGTCCTAAGGTCTGCAGCAGGAGTTGAGCAAACCTTGGGCTGCACCAAACCCTGCAGACTGCTTGCAATCAAAACCAGTCTTCAGTGACATATTTAGTACCAACTAGCAATAACCCTCCTTCTTGTCCTTTGAGAAAGCCCTTGTTGGGCAAAGCCTGACCACAGGGTGATGGAGCAGGTAACCAGAGTCACCTTGGCTTTGACCCCAGAGGCAGCTGCAGAGCCCGTGCAGGGATGGCTATTGCACGTGAAGACACAACCAGCCTGGGGTGGCACAGCCCTGCATCCTGCATGCAGCTGGTGTTTTGGGTCTGTGAGGACTTTAAATGAATAAAGCACCAATTTTCACCAGAGGAAATTCAAAACCAGTTGAGCTTCTCACTACGGATCGTCACAGCACTGCTGCTGTGCAGGTGGCTGATGTCAGCACCTAGCTGGAGCCTTCCTCCAGCAGACTGTGCAGCTTGGGAGGCAGGGTTAGACCTCCTTTCAGCAAAGCAGGGGCTGCCACCAGCACCCCAGTAGCCTGCCCCGTGTACCGCACTCATACTCAGCAGTGGAGGTTGAACTCCTACCCAAGGCCAGGGAGCTCGGGGTCTAAAACCACAGCACTGCGGCGCCGAGAAAGGATCCTGTCCAGCTCAGCATCGTTGGGTAGAGAGAAGCTGGACAGCCCCAGCACATACCCCTGACCTCGCTTTGGATGCACTGTCCTTAGAACCTCTCTTCTCCTCTAAGAGCAACCTCTCACTGTCTCACCCTGAGGATACGGGATGGAAAAGCTGTCAAGTCCAGCTCTACCTGTCGGGTTCGGTATCGCACAGCCTGGCAGGACACCACTTCATTATTCCCTTCATCACGAGCACCCCGTGACAGCAACCCTGGCTAGACCAGCAGGTTCCAGACCAGGGCACCAAAACCTCAGCTCTTTTAAGGACTTGCTGCATTTAACCTGCTCCTATCAATGCAAACGTCGTCCAGGTGGAAACCAGCCCAAATGTGTTACTTCCAGGCTGCTGACTTGGGCAGAACATAGACTCCAGCGTGTACCCACAGAACACAAAGCTGTCAGCCTCCATCACCCGTTTCACAAAGAGTGAGAACCCTTTGGGAGACACAAAACACATATTAGGGGGTTTGGTTTTTCTATTTTAAAGCTCCTCTTCTGGGGAATTGGCCAACACTTCATGTGTTGCAGTGAGGGGTTTAGAATCACAGAAACACTAGGGATTGGAAGGGACCTTGGAAGATCATCCAGTCCAATCCCCCTGCCACAGCAGGATCACCTAGACCAAGTCACACAGGAACATGTCCAGGTGGGTTTTATACATCTCCAGAGAAGGAGACTCCACAACCTCCCTGGGCAGCCCCTTCCAGTGCTCTGTCACCCTCACTGGGAACAAGTTTCTTACCACATTGATG
Source organism: Rhinopomastus cyanomelas (assembly GCA_013400115.1). Taxonomy (NCBI): domain Eukaryota; kingdom Metazoa; phylum Chordata; class Aves; order Bucerotiformes; family Rhinopomastidae; genus Rhinopomastus; species Rhinopomastus cyanomelas. The sequence goes on along the minus strand of VXBP01006270.1, from coordinate 208,543 downwards.
TGGAACCTCCTCTGTTCCAGCTCACACCCCCTGCCCCTTGTCCTATCACTAGATGCCCCTGAGCAGAGCCTGGCTCCATCCTTCTGACACCCACCTTGAAATATTTATAGACATTAATGAGGTCACCCATCAGTCTCCTCCAAGCTCAAGAGACCCAGCTCCCTCAGCCTCTCCTCATGAGGGAGGTGCTCCACTTCCTTCATCATCCTTGTTGCTCTGCGCTGGACTTCCTGGGCAGCCTGTTCCAGGGCTCTGTCACCCTCACCGGGAAGAAGTTCCTTCTCATCTTTGTATGGAACCTCCTCTGTTCCAGCTGACACCCACTGCCCCTCATCCTATTGCTGGACAACACTGAGCAGAGCCTGGCTCCATCCTGTCTCCACGGTACAGCGCAGGGAAGCCAGAGCTACCGACAGCTTGCAGTCACCCACAAGGGTTGTGCATGTGGGTCAGGAGATTTCTGCTCTGTAAGTTGTGGGAAATTAATGTGTTTCAGGAGGTGATAGTCTGGGGAGGCCACATCTTGAGTACTGTGTCCAGTTTTGGGCACCTCAATACAAGAGGGATGTGGAGGTTCTGGAGCAGGTGCAGAGGAGGGCAACTAAGCTGCTGAAGGGCCTGGAGAATAAAACCTGTGAGGAAAGACTGAAAGAGCTGGGGCTCTTCAGTTTGAAGAAGAGGAGGCTGAGAGCAGACCTCATCACTCTCTACAACCACCTGAAAGGATATTGTGGAGCTTGAAGCCCTTCCCTCTGGTTCTGTCTCCAATTCCCTGTGAGAAAAGATCAGCACCAACATCTCTACCATGTCCTTGCAGATAGCTGTGGAGAGAGAGGATCTCTAGAGACAACACAGATAACATTTTGGATCACACATAGAGGAGCACTACGTTTTCAGGCTCTGAATTGGTTTTGATGCGAGAGTCAGTTTTGTTTTCCTCATATTGGCAATTTAGGGGCCAACAGATTGAGCTGCTGGCAAGGATAAGGCAGTAAGGAAAGTTGCCCTGCGGGCTTCTACTTGACCTTGCCTGCAGTTCAGCCTGGTCTGACCATCTCCAAAGAAAAGCACAGAGTCACAGAAGGTTAGGGGTTGGAGGGGACCTCAAAAGATCATCCAGTCCAATCCCCCTGCCAGTGCACAACCACCCAGACCAAGTCACACAGGAACACATCCAGGGTTTTAAACATCTCCAGGGTCCTGATGGCTTTTTGGGGAGCTCTGGGTCTACACAACCCAAGGACTTCTCCCATCCACTGAGAGAGAACAGAGAGGCAACAGAAGGAAGAGGCTGCTGAGCCAGACTTTGTCACATACATACCAGAACTTAAAGATCTTTTGCCCATAAGTCCAACAAAGGAGTCTGTTTTATGCCCTGAAAGAAAATATATATTTGGGGATGTTTTAATACAGTTCAGACAGGCAGGACTTCATGACAATGTGTTCTTGAGAAGAAGAAAGACACAGGCTCCAACACTCTTCACCTCACGGGCTAGTTGTTCACATCACTGAGACAAAGGAGAGCAAACACCAGCCTGAGGCACTGGACTGAACAGGTTAGACAAGGCACGGGCCGGTTAGTGGCCACCTTCTCATTAGTGCAGAGAGACCTTTGGGTTTGGGGAGGGTTTGTTTAGAGGGGTGGGTATGAGTGTAATGGAAAAGTGATGGCAAACAGCTGATCCTTATTCCTCTCCCAGTAGAATCCTATTGATTAGAGCAAACACACAAGGCAGCAGCATCTTGCCAAGGCCTGCAGCTTGGTGACGCATCTCCTCTACCTGCTGGAGGGTTTGCCGCAACCTTCCTCAAAGGTCAGGCAGAGCCCTCGCGGAGAGGATGCCCGTGGAACTGTGTGTCTGGACATGTCTGAGCTAGACAGTCTGGAGCTATTTTTGGAGTGTTTATGAGCTCAGACCTTGCCTTCCTATTCTCCCATTAGTGTTTCTCAAGGCACTGGATGAGTAGAGGATAAATGACTCCCAGTTTTGGCCCAGAGGATGCACCAGTTACAGCAGCAGTTGTAGTTTCAGATAAGGAATCAAAAGGAGCCAGTCTTCTTTCTCCAAGATGAATTTTGAGGGACACTTAGAAATTTCTCTTTAAAATAATGTGTCTTTGCTAATTCAACAGCAAAGCAAGAGGAGCAGAGTGTTCCTCAGACCTTTCAGGAGTTAATTCAAGCTTGAAGCAGACTCAGAAAACTGTAGGGTTGTTGTTTTTTTTCCTGTAGTCAGCAGGTTATTTGGTGCAAGATTTATAGAATCAGACAATCATTAGGGACTGGAAGGGACCTCGAAAGATCATCCAGTCCAATCCCCCTGCAACAGCAGGATCACCCAGACCAAGTCACACAATCAGAAGGGACCACAGGATCATCCAGCTCCAGCTCCCCTGCCATGGGCAGGGACACCCCACCCTAGATCAGACTGGTCTTCCAGCACCCAATCCTAGTGACAAAATCTCACAGCTAGTGAAACACCAGGGCAGCTACTGATCACAGAATCATAGTTTCATGGAATGGTCTGGGTTGGAAAGGACCAGAAAGATCCAGCTGGATCCCAGTGGACACAGGAGGTCTCACAGAACTCAAGATAATTTTCATTTATGAGAAGTCTTTCAGCTGCTGCCTTAACACCAGGGAAATTCAGAGAACAAATCTATCCCCGTGTGGAAGAATCATGGAATCATTAGGGATTGGAAGGGACCTTGAAAGATCATCTAGTCCAATCCCCCAAGAAGGCAGCAACACGCTGCTGATGCCACCTCCTTCTGGGTGTCACACTTATTAATGGGACAGGATATACTGGTTTGTCGGGCAGCACCTCGTCAGCCAGTCCCTGCTGTGAGTGGGGGTCTACCCCTACTCGTCGAGAGCGCTGCATCTCACATGCAAGGAGGACAGGGGCTCCTTCCTGTGGGATCATTCCCGGGGGTTTGGGAATCCACTCTCCTAATTTTCCAGCTTTTTCTGTCTCGATCGCTCCTCTCGGAGGCTGGCAGTGCGCCTGCCTTGCCTGCGAGGAAGGCTTCCACAATCCCCCTCCAGGGAAATAAGAGAGAGCTGCAACATCCACACATTAAAGCAGATTGAGATCTCAAAGCCTGTCGTGGCTCAGGCGAGGTGGAGGCTGCACAACATCTTCCCAGTGCTGGTGCTGCCAGTCCCTAGTCACTGTCCGGCTAATCAAAGACACTACTCTCTGCATTAATACATCCTAATAATTACTCAATATTTTCAAGACTTACTTTTGTGAGAGATCTGGCCGTATCCTGGTTGGGAGAGGGAAGGAAAGAGAAAAACAAAGTTGTTGACAAAGGGTTGCGCTTCACAGACGATGCTGCTGCAATGCTTTGAGGAATCGAAGGCAGGAACTGCTCTACGGCAGTTCCACGTCGGGGAAGTCCTTCAGGTGATCATTCACCACCGCGTTTCTCCCTGAACAGGCTACAGACCCTGTTATCTAACCCCGTGCAGTCTAGGTTCGATTAGCTGCCGCCGCTTAGAGCAGCGAATGGACTGAAAACCCGGCAGCGGCTGTATCCACAACCGCTTCCTGCGCTCTGGCAACCCAGAGGCGCATCTGCCCACCCGTAAATTATCGCGACTCTTTACTGGTGGCGTTTGCATGCTGTAACTGGTGCGCACGTCGCACTCTCGTGTGTCCCAGTCGGTGAGCTCGGCTGATGCTAGAGTTCAGGAAAAAAACCCCAACGAACCCAAAGCCAGCAGCAAGCGCCCCAGAAAACCCCACATCACGGTTTTTGAGGAGCATTAAAACCGCGTCAGAGCCGCCGTCCAGCTGGGAGCGGCACGGAGAGAAGAGTCACGGGAGAGGTGGGACTGGGACAGAGTCCCCCGCCCCGCTCACCTGCGTCTCGCTTGCCCATGAGGCCGAAGAACTGCTGGGGCCGGGGTTTCCGAGCCATCCTTTGCAGAAAGTGCTCCAGAGGCAGCGGCAGCTCTTCCTGCGGGGTGACAACGGCCGGCGGTCAGCGGGGGCCGGCTCATCCCACCCCCGGCCCCGCCGCTCCGCGTCCCCGCGACGGGGCTCACCTTCACCTGCTCGCCGTCGGACCAGTCGGACCAGTAGCTGAGGTCGTCGCTGGTGCCCACCTCCTCGGCCAGCGCCTCCGCTGAGGCCAGCAGGAGCACGGCCAGAGCCAACGGGAGTCTCATCGCCGCCTCGACGTGCTGCGGGGCACAGGGTGAAGCTCTGGGACCCGCGGCACCGCACACGCACGCACCCACTCACCACGGGCGCACACTCTCTCGCACGTAGAGAGGTGCACGCACCCACTTACACACCTACAGGCACCCGACACACGGACACGCGTGCAGCTGGATGCACGCACGGACAGACCCGCACAGCCAGAGGTACCCGCAACACCCCTACACTCGTCCACAGACCCGCGCGTGTCCGCACACATCCAGACACTCACATCTTCCCCCCCCCCCAGTGAGACACACACGTAGTCCTAAACCTACACCAACAGCCGCACAACCCTACGGACAGGTACAGCTACACCCAGAGACACTCGCGTCTCGGGGTCCACGCACATCCAGACGCGCCACGAGCGTGGGACAGGCACAAAACCGAGCTCGCACACAGCGGGGACACCCGTGTAGACACGTACTAGCAATACACAGCCCCCCCCGCCCCGGCACACACGGATAAGCAGCCCCACAGAGGTGGACTCGCACACCCCCCACCGCCCCAGACGTACAGGCAAGCGCATCCGCACGCCTACAGGTACACACGGACGGATGGACGGACAGCTAGACAGACAGACAGAGCCAGCTAGGCAGACGGACGGACAGGCGGAGGGACTCCCGAAGCCTCACGCACCGTCTGCAGCGGTGCGGGCGGGCGCAGCGCTCGGTGCGCATTGGCCGTCGTCGGGAGCGCCCCGCACTTTATATACCTGGAGACGGGGAGGGCCGAGGCCGCCTCATTTGCCTAAATGCAATTACCCCCCCACCCTGCTTTTATCGTCCCAGCCCCGTGACAGCCCCCGCCCCGCGAGCAGCCCCCGCCCCGCGCATCCCGCTCCCGCGGCGCCTCTCGGATGCGCTCCCCTACGGCGGGGGCAGAGTGCGGGTGCAGGGTGCGGGATGCCCGTGTAAGGGGTGCAGATGCAGCTTTCGGGCGCCCGCCCCGAGGACAGGAGCTGCTTTTCCGTAGGGGAGGGGCCAGCAGCGGGAGGGTGTCGGGGCACCGGGGGAGTGCTGCACCGAAGCACCTGCGAGCACGGGGCGGGTCCACCCTCCCGTGGGCAGCCCGGGCGAGCTCCTTCCCTCCCAGCGCTACTCCCCTGCCGTGCCCTTCTGAGGCAGTCCTCGGACAAGGAGTGAGGGGTGCACCAAGCTGGGGAGGGTCTTGCCTCAGGGCAGGGGGTGCTGGTGGGGTGGCAGCTCCATCAGGAGGAATGCCTTCACCAGAGATGAGCCAGTCTCTCCAGCAGCACAGCCCTGCCTCACCCTTCCCCTCGGCCAGCTGCGTGTTGCTGCTGGTGTTCAGCTCTGAGAACTGTTGATGTTACAGACACACAGAGTCATTAAGGCTGCAAGAGATCTAGAAAGTCACCCACTCCAACCATCAACCCAACCCCACCCTGCCCACCAGATCCTTTTCCCTAGTGTCACATCTACTGATTTTTTGAACCCCTCTAAGGGTTGATGACTCCACTCCCTCCATGGGCAGCCCGATCCTGATCACTATGTCAGGGAAGACATTTTTCCTGTTGCCAATTTAAACCTCCCCTGGCACAATCGGAGGCCGATTCCTCCTGTTCTTGTCACTAGTGGCTTGGGAGAAGCATCTGACCCCCACGTCTCTACACCCTCGTTCAGGGAGCAACAAGGTCTCCCTTCAGATTAACTGTGTTCATGGCTCTCGGAAGAGAACTGATGACATCACTTGGCTCTGATGCAAACAGAGACCCTGCTTGTCTCCAGAAAACTCATCAGATCACAAAGATATTTGTAAATCCGTTGATTTGATTCTAATGGGACCTTCTGAGTCTGGAGTTGATTCCCTAGAGGCTTTTTCCTACAGTTGTAGGAGCTTCAAAAACTACCTCATGGTGACCTGTGAGGGTAAAGGTAGGTTTAAACGTCCTTCATCAGCAGGTAGAAGTGAAAGCGTTGACTTTAAATCAAGCCCTAGAATTCCTCCTGCAAGGCTTTTCTGTAGGAAGGCCAGGCTTTTCTCAGAGACCACCCAAAGACTGGCCCTGGCCTTATTCAGATTTGCCAACGGGCCATCAAATCAAGTCTCTTGGCCTGCTCTCAACACCCCAGTACCTGGTCCTCCTTGTCCTCATTTCACTGAGGGCCAGATGGTTCCCACCACAGAAGGCAGCAGTGGGGGAGGATGGTCATGTCAGGGTGATGGACTAGGAGGTGGAAGGACCCCAGTCCCACGCCGTGGGCGTGCACCACAGTGCTCTTTGGTTGGCTAGGAAAGCGACAGATGCGTGACTGTTGTCTCACTCCTTTTTCTCCTCTTCTCCTGCCCGTGACAGGTGCGACAGCAGCCCTCAGTTCCTGGGCACGAGGCTGTGCAGCCTTGTCTCCAGTTCTTACTCACAAGCCTTCTGCAGACCTGACAAGACTCACTTTGTAGTGGGTCCTTCTGCTGAGCCCTCACAGCAGCAGAAAGGGGTTAATGCTGCTCATGGCTGCTATGATCTGCGCTTCATGGAAACTGTTCCTTGACTTCGGATCAAACAGTGATGAATCATCCTCTTTTTTGCTCTGTTTTAGAAATGACATAATTTATGTTCCTATATATCCACTGAATATTAATATTTTCCCCAGCAGCAGAGCACAGAGGGAAAAGGAGTCAGAGATCAGCAGGATGACAGCGTATGGTGTCCGTGAGATCTGCATTAATTCTGATACTAGCAGAACCACCAGGGTTCTAGGAGCTAGCACAGAGTCACACAGAGCACTAGGGATTGGAAGGGACCTTGAAAGATCATCCAGTCCAATCCCCCTGCCATGGCAGGATCACCTAGACCCAGTCACACAGGACACATCCAGGCAGGTCCCATGTGCTAGTGTGTAAGGGCAAGTTGGCAACTTTGGAATAAACTTCCATGAATTTAGTCTTGGATGTACATTGGGTCTTGTGTGATAAACTAAAGAGAGAGACTGCTTGAGGATGGCACCACTGGAGATGAACGTTTGAGGTCCCTTCCAATCATAGAATCATTCAGGTAGTTGTACAGGGTGATAGTCTCCCCTCTGCAGCCTTCTCTTCCTCAGGCTGAACAGCTCCAGCTCCCTCAGCTTCTCCTCATCAGACCTGTAATCAGCCTGGTTGTCCTTCTCTTCCCCCTCTCCAGCACCTCAACATTCTTCTTTAATTGATCTGCCCAGAACTGACCCCAGGACTCAAGGTGCAGCCTCACCAGTGCCAAGAGCACCGGGGCAATCACCTCCCTGTCCCAGCTGGAGAAGAGCTGTGTCGTGCTAAAGAGCCATCCCTTCCCCACATCCCTGGCTGCTGGCAAGCTGTTGCCAGGGCTCTCAGCCACAGGTGCAGCTGTGGGTGCAGCCAGCCAAATGGACTTGCAAGCTGGCAGGTTCTGCCCTAATTTTTAAAACCTGAAACCCAAGGTTTTAAACCTTAGGATTTAGGTTTAAACAAAATCCCCAAAGATTGTAATGTGTAAGGTGCAGCTGCTTCCTAGAGGACCTAAAGGAGTGAAATTTAGGTTCCTACAACTCACCAACACCAGGAAGAGTTAGATGCTTGAAAATGGGGTTCCAGCCTGCAGCGCAAACAGTGAGAACACCTGGGTTTGTTCACAGAATCACAGAACATTAGGGATTGGAAGGGACCTGGAAAGTTCATCCAGTCCAACCCCCCTGCCAGAGCAGGATCATAGAATCATTAGGGATTGGAAGGGACCTTGAAAGATCACCCAGTCCAAGCCCCCTGCCACATCACCTAGACCAAGTCACACAGGAATGTGAGAAGCAGATCACTTGTCCCAGTAGCTCACCCCAATTTTTGCAGCAAATGAAGAGAAACGTGATAGAAAGGTTTGGACCCATCAAAAAGACAGCTGTTGTTCACAGATGTGAGGTCTGTTAGTTACCTCAGGACCCATTCTCTGTTCTGTTCTCACATGTTCTCACGTGTTCCATTAAACATCAGTCGGTTCCCCCCTTTTCCTTCTATCTTCCCTTGATATTTTCCTTAAGAACGACGGAGCACAACAGCTTTCTGACTCAAACCCTACTGGCTTTTTTACTCCAGCTCTTGATAGCCAAGGTTTGTCTTTGACAGCCTATGGTTTGGCTACAACCCCTTTATCACAGCACAGCCGAGCTCTACACGTACAGTCAAGGGTACAATGCGGAAAACACACAGCGGGTGAACAAAAGCCTCTTGCAAAAGCCAATAAACCTATTAGCCGAGGGCTAGGCTAATGTGGCCACCACTATCATTATTGCTCCCGCTTCAAAGGCATTTTATCTCTTCTATACCTTTATTTTTTTGACAGAAAAATAATTGCATGGCTTTTCACAGAAGCAAAGCCGTGAAGAGGAGAGCATCCCCAGGTCAGAGCGTGTGCAAGCACCACTGGCATTCCCTTGATGTCAAGACACGCACAAAAATCATCCAGCGCCTTCTCTGAAGTAGAGGCCAGCCTGTTGTTTCTTACTGTAGCTGTGCACTGTGGTTCTGCAAGCAAGTCTGGGTCTGCTCTGCTCCAGGAACCTTCACCAACTGCCAGACTCCAGGGAGGCTGATTTAACACTTCCAGAAACAAGAAACTGCTCCTAAATCAGTCTGGTTCTGTTCAGAACAAACAGGGGGGTGGTGCAGGAACAGTGGATCTGAAAGGAACCCGAAGAAGAGCGGTGCTTCCTGAGCAGGGGGAGAGGTGGGGAGCAGCTGGTTTGTGACTAGTGATGAGGGCTGCTGTGGTAGATTTACTCAAGAGAAAAGAACTAGTGCTTGCCGGGGGCCGCTAGTACGATCGTGAGAGAGACACACTTAGTTGGCTGTTTTCTCTGCTCACGAGGGGAAAGCAAATGGTTTGTACAGTTCATGGCTGTCTAGTAGATAGTGATGCCACTCAGCTGTAGATTGGGATGGTCTCTGAAAGTAACATAACATAGCATTAGGGTAACATAAAGTTGATAGCTGCATGAATGTTTCCTCCCTTTCCAGAAAGGAGCCGTTACATTTACAATTACACAGAGCAGTTGTGTGCCTCTGGTTTCTTCGAGATGCGTTACAGAAATTTCCTGCTCCTTCTCACCCTCTTCTGAGTGCCTGTGTTTTGCAGCTGAGCACCTGGAACAGATTTTGCTTAGGGAATGCTCCAGGGTGGAATGTGTTCTGTGACAGTAGGGATGACCTGTCTTCTGCAGGAGCCCAGAGTGAGTCTCCTTCCAATTCTCCACCTTGAAATTAACCAATTAATTTCTCTAAGGTGCTAATGGGCCAAAGTAAAACAATACAAGCAGGGTTTGAAAAATAAATCAAACAGTTTGGGTTTTAAACGTCTCCAGTGAAGGAGACTCTACAACCTCCCTGGGCAGCCCCTTCCAGTGCTCTGTCACCCTCACTGGGAAGAAGTTCCTTCTCATATTGATGTGGAACCTCCTGTGTTCCAGCTCACACCCATTGCCCCTCGTGTTGTCTTTAGATAACATTGAGCAGAGCCTGACTCCATCCTCCTGACACCCATCTTTCACAAATTTATAGACATTAGTGAGGTCACCCCTCAGTCTCCTTTTCTCTAAGGAGCCCCAGCTCCCTCAGCCTCTCCTCATCAGGGAGATGCTCCGCTCCCTTCACCATCTTTGTGGCTCTGAGCGAGACTCTCTCCAGCAGCTCTGTGTCCTTCTGGAACTGAGGGGCCCGGAACTGGAGACAAGATTCCAGATGTGGTCTCCCCAGAGCAGAGGGGGAGAAGAACCTCTCCTGATCTGCTAACCACCCCCATTCTGATCCACTCCAGGATGCTGTTGGCCTTCCTGGTCACAAGGGCCCATTGCTGGCTCACGGTCATCCTGCTGTGCACGAGGACCCCCAGTCAGATCTTGTCTCCGCTTTCCTCCACCCCCATCACTACCAAACAACCACCTTTTTGCTTTGATCAAAATATTCCCTCCACATGCACCTTCTATCTGCATCATTTAACTCTTTTTTTGCCAATTTTGGTATTTCAAAGAAAATACTACACAGGGCAATTAATTTATTAACAAACTCAGTCTCTAATTAATTCAAGCGTCCTCAGCTTTTGAATCAATAAAACAATAGAATGAAAGAAGATAGATGCTTTCTTGTTAAATTGGTTAGAAGACTTTTCATATGTAAAATGGAAAAGCTTTCATGTTAGCAGATCTGTGATCTTGTCAAGGAATAAAGGGTTTACATGCCAAATACTCCTTTCTGCTCGTAAAATGAAGAGATCATCTGAAAAATGTGATTTGGAGTGAGTAATAACTCACTAGTCCAATGTGGGCTTTAGCCCACCTTCCCAGGAAATAAGGCCTCTATCATCTTGACGTCTGCGTGTTTCTTCATCGGTGCTTCAGCCCACAGTGAGCATTTTTCAACGTGATAGTTCAGCCTGGAGAAGAGAAGGCTACAGGGAGACCTCACAGGGGGCTTCAGGAAAGCTGGAGGGGGGCTGTTCATCAGGCTGTGCAGTGACACAGAATCACAGAACATTAGAAGGGACCCTGAAAGATCTGAAGTATCGTGTCCAGTTCTGGGCCCCTCAGTTCAAGAGGAGCTGCTGGAGGGAGTCCAGCGTAGAGCAACGAGGATGAGGGAGGAAGTGGAGCATCTCTCTGATGAGGAGAGGCTGAGGGAGCTGGGTGTTCCCAGCTTGGAAAAAAGGAGATTGAGGGGTGACCTCCTTAATGCCTACAAATACCTGACGGGTTGGTGTCAGGAGGATGGAGCCAGGCTCTGCTCAGTGTCATCTGGTGATAGGACAAGGGGCAATGGGTGTGAGCTGGAACAGAGGAGGTTCCACATCAATCTGAGAAGGAACTTCTTCCCAGTGAGGGTGACAGAGCACTGGAACACGCTGCCCAGGGAGGTTGTGGAGTCTCCTTCACTGGAGACGCTTAAGACCCGCCTGGACATGTTCCTGTGTGACTGGATCTGGGTGATCCTGCTGTGTCGGGGGATTGGACTGGATGATCTTTGGAAGTCCCTTCCAATCCCCAATGAGTCTATGGTTCTTGATTCTAGGATTCTATGGTTCTTAATTCTATGATTCTATGATTCAATGATTTTATGATTCAATGATTCTATGATTCAATGATTCAATGATTCTTGACTTATGAAAGCACAAATGTTCTGTGATTCCGTGCTCCAATAAATCTATGATCCTACAAGTCTATGATTCTCTTCTGACCTCTGTTCTGTGTGCAGAGAGGCCCTACATCCCCACCTCCCCTTGCAGCACTGCCAAGTAAGAGCTGAGCTGGGGACAGACAACCAGAAAACTTTGGGAAGTTTTGAAACAAAGTTCCACAGTGGGAAGTATCAGCAAAAGGGGAACATAAGTGCTGCCTTCTGCCCTTCTTACGGCACTGAGTACGAGATGTATGTCTGGGGCTGCCAAAGCTCCAGCAGATCCATCCCACTCTAAAAGCCCTAAAACACAGCACTGATGGAGGCCCTGAGACAGCCAGAGAGAGATGGGATCAAAGCTCAGAAATGGAACCACTCCATGCGTTTTGGATGGACGTGCTTGTCAAAACACTGGTTCTGTTGTGGCAGCACCGGAGGCTGAGGCTGTTGCTCAAGCCCCCATCGCAGCACTGAGGGGTGAAATCCATTTATAGCTGCTCTGTAAAGAGCACAGGGCACAGCCAGATCAGCTGCTTTTCCACCTGGGGACTCCGCTTGCCATCGAGGCCGCTGCTCACCAGACCTCATCAATATTCATCGTGCTGAGCCACGGGACACAGCTCAGCCCTGGCTCACACTTCCAGCACTCATTAGCATTTACAGCTGGATGGGTGATTTAGTTCAGTCCTGCAACTTCACAGTGGTAAATCATGGCAAATAATAACTCAGGTTAACCCACAGCCTGGCCTTCCAGGGTGAGTAGTATCTTCAAATAAAAGCTCGGATGTGAATTAAAGCTGCTGAATGCGACGACTTCCATCCTCATAGTAATAAGCCTTGTAAATCAGATTTTATTGAACAAAGGTTTTTCATCTGCAGTGTAATGGCTCTTGGCAAAGGAAAATCAGTCCAGCGTCGTGTCCATCCTGTGCGACTTGGTCTGGGTGATGCTGCTGTGGCAGGGGCATCATAGAATCATGGAATCATTAGGGACTGGAAGGGACCTCAAAAGATCATCTAGTCCAACCCCCCTGCAAGAGCAGGACCACCTAGACCAAGAATTGGACTAGATCCCTTCCAATCCCTAATTTTTCCATGATCAAGATCATTTGGATAAGGTGTTGAGGGATCTGGTTTAGGGGTGAACTTGTACAGTAGAGTAGATGGTTGGACTCGATGATCCCAGGGGTCTTTTCCAGCCAGAGTGATTCTGTGATCCTGTGACAGCTGACCAACCTGGGAGGGCTCCAAGTCTTCCTTCAAGTAGCACAAATCTAGGGAAGAGGAGGGGTGAGACTCATAATTCATAATTGTGAAGCATTTAATGAGCCAGAGAGTGTGATTTATCCTCTGCCACCTCTTCTGTTTACTTCCAAATGGCATCTTAATGGCTTTTCTCCTGCTTGTCCCTCAATTAGAGCCTCTCTTGGCTTTTGCTTTCTGTTGCAGCACATCACTTACTTTACTTCCTTGTTAGTTAGTTATTGGGTAGTTTTTGCCTCCTCTGAAAACTTTGTCCTTCACTGCTGATTCCTGGGAGCAGGAAAATGAAACTTCCCCGCTCTGGGCAAAATTAATTTGACTCTTTGCTTTGTTTCCTCTCTTCTAATGAAGTCGATGCAGCTTAAATCACCGAGCGCATGGACTGGTTTTCTGGGACCAGATACCCTGCCTCCACCACTTCTGGCGACGCAGGTAAATTACAGTGAGTTATTCTCTGCCAGCAGTGCTTTTCTGCAGGAGAAACCAATACTTGCAACGATGATTTGTGGGATTCGAAGAGCAGAAGTATTTTCTACGGGGTTTTTTCGCAGGTCTGCAGCTTTCAGTGTCTTTTCTGCAGATGTTCCCTTGGCTAGGCAGAATCACAGAACATTAGGGGTTGGAAGGGACCTCGAAAGATCATCCAGTCCAATCCCCCTGTCAGAGCAGGATCACCTAGACCAAGTCACACAGGAACACATCCAGGTGGGTCTTGACCACCTCCAGAGAAGGAGACTCCACAACCCCCCCTGGTCAGCCTGTTCCAGGGCTCCGTCACGCGCGGCAGATGTGCACATAATTCTTGACAGGCAAAGTGAGACAAACAGTGAACACACAGGCCACTGAAAAGCCATCAGTGTGGACATTAGAGGCGATGCCCTCATTAACATGGCTTTTAAGTGGGTTGAATTTATTCACTCTCTCATCGGTCTGAATCTTTTATTTGCTGTGGGTTCTTCAAGCAGCCCTTCATTTCTAGCTGTTAGCCATATCACCAGTTTGTGAGTGGGTGATGATGGATGTGATGCCTCCTGCAGGTTTTCCAGCTGCCTTTAGAATATGATACAGAGAAGACTAGATTTTGGGGTGCCCAGGGGCAGACTGTGGTCTGCCACTGTAAAAAAAATGCCCTAGGACAATCTCCTCTTGATCTTTCAAGGCTGCAAACCCACCTCACAGAATTATTACGGATTGTGGACATGAGGAGATCTGCATCCATCACACAGAAACTACCTTTACACTTTATATCAGTGACCTCTTACTGGTCTAGTTCATGGTCACTCATGGTCGTTCATGGTAATTCATGCTCACCTAAGTGAGCATCCTGGCCATGTTCCTGTGTGACTTGCTCTAGGTGATCCTGCTGTGTCAGGGGGATTGGACTGGATGGTCTTTCAAGGTCCCTTCCAATCCCTAATGATTCTATGATCCTAGGAGATTCTAGGATGTCATTGCTGTGCTTAGGGGCTTGGAATAATCCTGTTACAGATAACAGGATCCTTCATGATCCTTAGGGTCATGGAGACATGAGAAGAAGACTTAGATCTAAGTGATCCTGCTGTGGCAGGGGGCTTTGATTGGATGATGTTTTGAGGTCCCTTCCAATCCCTAATGATCCTATGATTCCATGATCTCATGATGAGGGAGGCTGGAGCAGACTCTTCCCACACCCTGCAGTAGCTGACAAACGCACTTGCTCGTTCCAAAGGCACTAAAACTGAATTATGGCCAAAATGTTCTCATTTTCATTGTTTCAAAGGCAATTTTTTGCCTGTTGCCATTAAATATTTATAGTCTCCAGTGAGACAGCACCTTGAAAGCTGCCACTGAGCTGCTTTCTTCAAGCAGGAAACCCAGGAGTGCTGGGAAAGGAATTGTGTTTTCCATTTTCTGGGCTCATAATGGGTTTGTAGAACACGAACACAAGGACCTCAGCTGAAAGCCTCAGAGGTTTTCCTCTTATCATTCATATGGCCCTGATTTTATGTTATTGAATCCTCTGTCAGTTTAAAACCCCCCTGGATGTGTTCCTGTGTGACTTGGTCTAGGGGATCCTGCTGTGTCAGGGGGATTGGACTGGATGATCTTTGGAGGCCCCTTCCAATCCCTAACGATTCTGTGATTCTGTGAATCAGAGAGAGTTTCTGTTCCATGTGGCTCTAGTCCTTTTCCTAGCATAATTACCTAGAACACTTTAAACTACCAGAACTTATTACTTACGAGCTATTCCCAAAGACAATGTCTTTTACAGAGGTTTTTTTAATCTACAGAAGCCTGCCATTGCGGAGATCTTATTTAGAGAGGTCACTCTCTGCGGAGAGCTTCATCTTTGTAGTTTATATTAAGAAAGCTATTTTTGTATAACACTGAGTTTATCTCCCCCCAACACATAAACATCTTATGAAAGTCTTTTTACACTGTAGAGAGTGGATTACATGCTGGGGAACAATAAGGATCTGCTTTGGCTTCTTTCATAACGTCTGGTCTCACTGTGTCAAGCGAAGACAACCTAAGAGCAGTGACAATTTCAAAAGATTCGTGTGTTGTGTTAGTCCTAAAGAATAGTTTAGTCATAGGGGGATCATTAGGGATTGGAAAGGACCTCGAAAGATCATCCAGTCCAATCATAGAATCATCAGGGGTTGGAAGGGACCTTGAAAGACCATCCAGTCCAATCCCCCTGCCACAGCAGGATCACCTAGACCAAGTCACACAGGAACTCATCCAGGTGGGTTTTAAACATCTCCAGAGAGAGACATTCCACAACCCCTCTGGGCAGCCTGTTCCAGTCCTCTGTCACTCTGACTATGAAGAAGTTCCTTAACATATGTATTTGGAACCTCCTATGTTCCAGCTCACACCCATTGCCTCCTGTCCTAGATGACACTGAGCACAGCCTGGCTCCATCCTCCTGACACCCCCCCTTCACATATTTATAGACATTAATGAGGTCACCCTTCAGTCTCCTCTTCTCCAAGCTCAAGACGCTCAGCTCCCTCAGCCTCTCCTCATAAGGGTGTTGCTCCACCTCCTTCATCATCCTCATTGCTCTACACTGAACTCCCTCCAGCAGCTCCAGAAGTTCAAGTCACTTCATCTAGGGAGTCATCTTGTAAAAAGGCCACCAGAGCAACTAGATTTTAACCTCCTTGAACCTCCTCCTAGTCTCTTACCTTCCTGAAGGTTCTGGTGTTTGCATGAGGCTTCCTCCCTGCCTCCTCCAGCAGCAAACGCAGCCTTGCAGATCGTCCAAATGCCTCCCTGCAGGAAGGAACCTTGAAAAAAACCAACAGAATGAGGACTTTTAATATTGCAAAACAATTCCTGAAAGAAAACGATTTCCTTCCTCTTGCTGTGTGATTATCGTAGGCAATTTTATTATTAGCTGATGGCTCTCTGGAGGTTCTCGTGCTATAGTTTGCACTGTGTTGTGGGTGGGTATAAAACACTCCCTCAAACAACAGAAGCTGTTGCTCTACCAGGTGTTTTTACAGTCGTCAAACATTCCTACCCCCTCCCCAACTGTTCCTTTTTGTGTTCCACTGATTTAGTTGAGTTGACGTCGGTGAGGAACCGCTCTGCTCCCTGAAACAAGCAGAGCACGTAAGCACAAAGCTGGAGCATTTCACAGCGTTCAGTGATGGAATCACAGGATCATAGGGTTGGAAGGGACCTCCAGAGGTCATCCAGTCTAACGCCCCTGCGAGAATCAGGGCCATCACTCACCAGACCAGATTGCCCAGTGCCCCATCCAGCCAGACCTTGAATGTCTCCAGGGATGGGGCCTCCAGCACCTCTCTAGGCAGCCTGGGCTCCCTCACCCTCAGTTTTTAAGAGGAAAAAACCTTCTTTGCAGAGGGCCAAGAGAGCCTTTGCACTGCTTTTCACACCCCAGTTTGGATGCAAGTGGTACCACTGGGTGGGTTCTGCAAGAGGCTGCCCTTGGGCACAGCAGAGCATGGTCAGAGCTGGGCTTCTCCTGCAGGTGTATGGCAGACACAGCACTCATGAGGAGAGAGCTGCCAGTGAGCAGATAGGTCTGCTGAGGGCTCCAGTGGACAAGATTTCCACCACTTGGTGCTAACTCGCCAGAGCTGGGGTTTAACTTTGTGTGGTCAACCTAAGGGAGCCAGGGCAGCATCTGCCCTTGGTGCTGCCTGCTCTCTGGGACGCAGAGACCTGCAGCTTTAATCCAAGAGGAACTGCAGCCCAACATCTTGAGATCCTTATTCTCTCTTTCAAGTTGGAACCCCACAGCTTTCCAACTGGAGTGCCAGGAGTCACACCAAGTTCACCCACGGGCTGGAGTACTTTTGCGATGAGGAGAGGCTGAGGGAGCAGTGGTTGTTCAGCCTAGGGAAGAGAAGATTTCAGGGGGACCTCATAGCTGCCTTCTGGTACCTGAAGGGAACCTACAGGAAGGCTGGAGAGGAACTTTTCACAAGGGGACCCAGAGATGGGACAAGGGGAAATTGTTTTAAACTGAAGGAGAGGTCTTGAGAAGAAGTTCTTCAGTCTAAGAGAGGACAGACACAGTCTGTAATCAATTACCAGGAGAAGTTGTGGCTGCCTCTACCCTGGAGCTGTTTGAGGCCAGGTTGGCTGAAGCCTTCAGCAACCAAGTCTGGCTGAGAAGTGTCACTGCCCATGGCAGTGAGGTTGGAGCAGATGATCTGTAAGGTCCCATCCAACCTCAGTGATTCCATGACTCAATGATTCTTTGAGTATGGAGATCTACCCAAGTGACTCTTCTGTCTGTTTGGGGGGTTTTGTGTGTGAGAGAACTCAGGCATAGAGTCATCCACTTTTCCTGGACCTGTGTATGTTTAGAGCTGCAGAACAAGTTGGAGTGGTTATGATGTGCCCATTGTCAGAGAACGCCCCCGTTTGCTCCTCAAGGAAGAACGGAGGCAGTAGTAAACACATGGCAACTGTGTGCCAACAGCTGCTAGAGTGATGAATCTGGAAAAGGAGTTATCTTTGTGTCAGCCAGGTCTTTTAAAAAATCCTATGAGGCTTTACACTGTTCCTTGGGAAGGAGAAGCCACCTTGCTATAGTTCTTCCTGCTTTCTTGACATTTAGCCAACACTAAACTTCCATTTCTTCCATTTTGATCCATTTAACTTGGGCATTTTTTAACCTGAAAGAATGTGACTCCTGAAACAGGAGATTACAAACTTCTGACAGATGAAAAACTTTTTAGTTCTTCTTAAGAACCAGTAAAATCAATTAAAAGCACTTGGCAGAAGTTTCTGGGTTAATGCACATGGAGCGCCTATCGATAGATGGCACATCTGTCGGAATCCTAATCCACTGAACCCGGGGCTGGATGAGCAGCACGTGTGTTCCTTTGTATCCTAAGGGATCTGAGCAAAATGCAGCTGTTGTGATCCACGCTGGTGTCACACAGGTGTCTATGGTACCAACAAAGAGAAATACAGAAAACGTGTCCCCTGTACATAGGGCTATTTCTCTGCTGTACATAGGGTTGTATCCCTATTCTACATGGAGCTGTATCTCTATCGTATATAGGGTTACATCTCTGCTGTAGATAGGGCTACATCTCTGCTGTATATAGGGCTACATCTCTGCTGTATATAGGGCTACATCTGCTGTATATAGGGCTACACCTCTGCTGTATATAGGGCTACATCTCTGCTGTAGATAGGGCTACATCTGCTGTATATAGGGCTACATCTCTGCTGTAGATAGGGCTACATCTCTGCTGTATATAGGGCTACATCTCTGCTGTAGATAGGGCTACATCTCTGCTGTAGATAGGGCTACATCTCTGCTGTAGATAGGGCTACATCTCTGCTGTAGATAGGGCTACATCTCTGCTGTAGATAGGGCTACATCTCTGCTGTAGATAGGGCTACATCTCTGCTGTAGATAGGGCTACATCTCTGCTGTAGATAGGGCTACATCTCTGCTGTAGATAGGGCTACATCTCTGCTGTAGATAGGGCTACATCTCTGCTGTAGATAGGGCTACATCTCTGCTGTAGATAGGGCTACATCTCTGCTGTAGATAGGGCTACATCTCTGCTGTAGATAGGGCTACATCTCTGCTGTAGATAGGGCTACATCTCTGCTGTAGATAGGGCTACATCTCTGCTGTAGATAGGGCTACATCTCTGCTGTAGATAGGGCTACATCTCTGCTGTAGATAGGGCTACATCTCTGCTGTAGATAGGGCTACATCTCTGCTGTAGATAGGGCTACATCTCTGCTGTAGATAGGGCTACATCTCTGCTGTAGATAGGGCTACATCTCTGCTGTAGATAGGGCTACATCTCTGCTGTAGATAGGGCTACATCTCTGCTGTAGATAGGGCTACATCTCTGCTGTAGATAGGGCTACATCTCTGCTGTAGATAGGGCTACATCTCTGCTGTATATAGGGCTACATCTCTGCTGTAGATAGGGCTACATCTCTGCTGTAGATAGGGCTACATCTCTACACAGGGTACATAGGGTTACACCAACACATAGTGCAATGCAGCAATCACTGTTTAAACGACCCGATACAGTTAAGATGGAGAAGGAAAGTAAATATAAGAAAAAACCTATTGCGACTGAGGGGTGACCTCATTAATGTTTATAAAGATGAGAAGGGTGGGTGTCAGGAGGATGGAGCCAGGCTGTGCTCAGTGTCATCTAATGACAGGACGAGGGGCAATGGGTGTGAGCTGGAACAGAGGAGGTTCCACATCAATATGAGAAAGAGCTTCTTCCCAGTGAGGGTGACAGAGCAGTGGAAGGGGCTGCCCAGGAGAGTTGTGGAATCTCCTTCTCTGGAGATGTTTAAAACCTGCCTGGATATGTTCCTCTGCAACTCAATCTAGATGATCCTGCTCTGGTAGGGGGATTGGACTGGATGATCTTTCAAAGTCCCTTCCAATCCCTCATGCTCTGTGATTCTGTGAGGAAGTCATCACATGTTTAATAATTCCATTTGAAAAAAAAAGTCATACATTGAAGACTGTTTTTAGTTAAGAAGCAAAAGAAAAGATACCCAATAAAAAGGCCCCAAATGATGAGCAATCAGTGGGTCTGGTAACTCAAGTCAATGAGACTAATCCATCTGCCACGTTACTATTTATCGCAGTTTTGGTAGGTTGAATGTGAACTAAGTCAAATATGGGACAGAACAGGGTCGAAAGGAAGAGAAAGGAATTTACTGCCCTCCCAACCAATGAATTTAAGAAACTGCATTACATTTAAATTGTTTTGTAGCTTAGAAAATGAAAGTGGGAGGAGATTTATAACCCTGGTGCCAGCTCCTAGTGATACAGGGAGCTTGGTAGGTCTGGATGCCCACGGGCACTTACTCAAATGTCATTTTAAAAGTCAGGTTCCACAAGTCCGCAAGGCTAACATGGAAATTTTGCAATTCCTTGCAAGGTTCTCTGTGGTTTCTGTTCCTAGCTGTCATGGAACAAGAGCTGCAATTAGGAGCTCCCTACTGGTGTTATTACTGGTATTAGGTCCCCTGGCTCTAACAGCTCACGTGCCCTCCTATACATCTGCACTAGTTTCCAGACTTAGCCCTTGTGAAATCCTACTGCAGAGCTTCTGACCGGCTTGGATCAAGGTTTGGGTGTTATTAAAGGAATTGGGAAAGTCTTCCCAACTCTGCTGACCTGGACAGTGATGTTCCATCATCTCCTGCCACACAGATCTTGGAGGCACTTTGTACTACTGGGTACAACCGCAGAGGACATAAAAAGCCTTCCTGGAATTAATAGCTAGTGAGAAAGATGGGATCCATCTCACACAACCAAATTTTTATGCAATTTGACTACCTGGTCTGATAGACCCCCACCTAGGCTTCTCTCTTGGAGAGGAGACCCAGAATGGTTCCATCCTGATAACCAAGGGAAAAGCAAAGCAATGTAAAATCTGAATAAAGACCTTTTTTCCCCCTATTTTAATTGTTTTGGTTCAAGATCATTTCCACGGTGCCTTTCACTGGCCATTCCAAGCACTGTGCACAAAGCAAGTCAGTTTTACTACATAGTGGATATCAGGTGGAGGAGGGTTCAGCTGAAGGAAGCACTAGATACCCTGAATTGACTTCTGTATCGACATGGTCTAGGTGGTCCTGCTGTGGTGGGGGATTGGACTAGATGATCTTTTGTGGTCCCTTCCAATCCCTAATGATTCTACGACTCTATGAAAAGGCCAACTGTATCCTGGACTGGATCAAAAGAAGTGTCACCAGCAGGGCAAGGGATAGGATTCTCCAGCTCTACCCTGCTCTTCTGAGACCTCACCTGGAGTTCTGCATCCAGTTCTGGAGTCTCCAACACAAGACAAACATGGACATGGGTCACCTCAAGGCAAGAGTGTAACACGTAAATGCCTGGTCCATTCCAGTGCAGGAATGATTTATACTATGCTGATGATTTTACCAAAGTTGAAAGAAAGTTATGAACAGGCCTTCTCCAACCCAACTGCTGCCTGAGAAGTCAGTACCCCACTGAAAGGCAAGTGTCTCCCTTTCATCTCTGAGTCACGATAAAATGGTTTAATAGGATTCGGTTTGCACGGTGACTCACCGCTGTGGAAGTCATCGGGGCTGACGTTGGGCTGCGAATGAGAGCAGGCAAAAAGTAAGGTTAGCTCCTAGAATAATGGAGCAAAATAAACCAGCTCAGGTCCTGAAGGCGAAGCCAGGCGACACCGTGAGTTAGGAGAGTTGTCCTCTGCTACTTGCAGGCAAACGTGGGTTTGTCTGTGTCTGGTGGGAAGCAGGCTGGGTCATGCAGAAAATGTTGGATATTGGACTAAGTCAGAGCTATTGTCATGTTTGCCCCATCCAGGGAGAGTCTTGTGCTCTCACCAGCCAGGGATCAGGACTGCAGTCACAAGTAGGCTGGGGTAGAAGAGACTTAAAGGTGTCATAGAATCATAGACTCACTAGGGATTGGGAGGGACCTTGAAAGATCATCTAGTCCAATCCTCCTGCCACAGCAGGATCATAGAATCATAGAATCATTGGACTTGATCGTGGTGGAAGCCCCATCCTTGGAGACGTTCAAGGTCAGGTTGGATGGGGCTCTGGACAATCTAGTCTGGTGAGTGATGTCATAGAATCATTAGGGATTGGAAGAGACCTTGAAAGATCATCCAGCCTAATCCCCCCACCACAGCAGGATCACCTAGACCAAGCCACACAGAACACATCCAAGCGGGTCTTAAGGATCTCCAGAGAAGGAGTTGTCTCCATCTCTTCCATAAAATGCTCTTACAAGCCAAATTCCAGATTTAAACCCTGGAGAGGTGGGGGGGTCTTCTGTTTGGCTCTGCAGTGTTGGTTATCTACAACCAGCAGAGCTCACAGATAGAAAAGAAAATGCTCCCTTGTCCCAGAAAGCAGAAAAGCTTTAACAGGCAGCTTAAAAACCAATCCAACGATGATACATTTCATCCCACTACCTCATCAATCCACAAACTTACAAAACAAATAAAAACAGTGCTTTGGAATGAGTAGGCTGAGTGTGGCCTTGGTGTTGCTTTCACAACAACGTTCTGAAGCGACTGGCTCCTACACAAAGACACGCAGCGGCACGTAATAAGCCAGCGAAATCTCTCCAGCAAGATGAATGGTTTCAAACATCTTTAAAACAAGTTGAATTCCTTCTCATATTCTGTTCAAATATGCAGTTCTCGAAAACATCCCCCCTCCCTTCCATAATCAGGTTATGTCTGCCTCTGCAGAAGCAAATGTTCTCTTGTTGAGATCATGTTTGGGTTGTTATTTCTTGCTCTTTTTTTAATTTTATTTCTTGTTCAGAAATAAACTGAGGATGCTCAGCCGTGACTTGCATCCTGGAGAGCACACCCAGATGAGTGGAAGCAGCTGAATTGCTGTGCTGCAAGAAGCTGCTGCCTTCTAGCTGAGAGCCCTTCAGGCAAACGCCTGGATCTGTCACCAAATCACAGAACATTAGGGATGGGAAGGGACCTCAAAAGACCATCCAGTCCAATCCCCCTGCCACAGCAGGATCAAACAGACCAAGTCGCACAGGAACGTACCCAGGCGGGTTTTAAACGTCTCCAGAGAAGGAGACTCCACAACCTGAAGTTCACACACACACACATGCACTCAACAAAAGTCATCCTGGAGGTTGCCCTCTTCGTTAATGCAAGCAGCAGGTCTCATAGTTCTGCCTTTTCCTTTGTACATTCTCTAGAGAAACAATCCACAGAACTTTAGGGGTTGGAAGGGATCTCAAAAGATCATCTAGTCCAATCCCCCCCTACAGCAGGGTCACCTAGATCAAGCCACACAGGAACAACTTGAATTTCGTTCAGAAGATATAAGGAACCTTGTTTTGTTAAATGCAGTCAGAGGTAAAACAGAGCACTGGTATCCAGTCAGTCAAAAAACACCACCACCTAGCAAAACCAGTAGGTGCTACATTAGAAATCTATTCTCTGTTTTATAGGTCCCTTGTTTTATTATAACTGAAGATCCTGCACCTCATAGTCATTATTTTCAGAAGCAAAAGAGAATCTATAAACTATAGGAATGCTCCATGTTTTCATAGAATAATAGAATCATCACATTTGGAAGAGACCTCCAAGACCATCCAGTCCAACCATCAACCCAACCCCACCCTGCCCACTAAACCCTGTTCCCCAGGGCCACATCTACATGTTTTTTTGAATCCCACCAGGGACAGTGATTCCACCTCCTCCCTGGGCAGCCTGTTCCAATATTTTATTAAAATAGTAAAAATTCCAATCCCTAGTGATTCTGTCATTCTATGATTCTATGATTCTATAAGAAGGACCTTCTTCCCAGTGAGGGTGACACAGCCCTTGAATGGGCTGCCCAGGGGGGTTGTGGAGTCTCCGTCTCTGGAGGCGTTTAGAACCTGCCTGGATATGTTCCTGAGTGACCTGATCTAGGGGACCCTGCTGTGTCAGGGGGATTGGACTGGATGATCTTTTGGGGTCCCTTCCAATCCCTGATGATTGTATGATTCTATAACTTGGTCTAGGGGATCCTGCTGTGGCAGGGCGATTGGACTGGATGCTCTTTCGAGGTCCCTTCCAACCCCTAATGCTCTGTGATTCTGTGTGACTCTGCGATATGATTCCATGACGCTAGAACATTTCCCTTGAGCCACAATGGATTCATCCCTGCAATACATTATTTATAAAAGCTGGGCACCGTTTTTGTCATCCCCTGCCTCCGACTGCCATGTTCATTTGTCTCTCAGCGCAGTTGCCGGTGATTCATTGCAGATCCTCTATTATCTGCTGGAGAGGAAAATCACTCTTCCTGTGAAAGCAAACCCGAAGGTGCAAGCTCTGCTTGCTGCAGGCAAAGGATTTCAGAGTGAAATGGAACACGACACTCAGCACGTCGGACCTGTCACTGGACATGATGCTAAAATGTCAAGAGGATGTGATTATTGATAATCCATTTATTGGCAGCATCCTCCCTCACCCCTAACCGCTATCATTCGGCAGAAGGGAGGCTTGGAGAGGAACCTGAACAAGGAAAATGCAGAGTCGCATGTTAAGTCCTCTCTGACATGGAAACAGCCCCCTGGAGCTGGAAGGGAACCAACATGTGTCACCTGGTTGCCAACCTTCTATGGAATCCGTGCTTTATTCTCTGTGATTCCCCTCTCCCGAGTGATCACGGCCGGCGTTCCTCCGCATCCGCAGAAATCCTCCTGGGGATTAGCTAATGAAAAGTCAAGAAACACATCCCCTTCGGCTGCTGTGATCTGCTCTTCGTTGGCAGTCAAACAAACACAGGTGTTTGAGAGCCTCAGCTGCGGGCTGAAAGGTCTTTCTTCCATCTCCCATATGGACACGCAGCAGCAACGCCTTTTGTTTCCTAATTTTGCTTTATTTGGAATGGCCAAGGTTGGAAGGGACCTTAAAGATCATTTAGTCTCAACCTCACTGCAGAGACAGGGAGACCTTCGCTAGAGCAGGTTACGCAGGGTCCCAACCAACCTGGCCTTGCACACTTCCAGGGATGGGGCAGCCAGGACTTCTTGGGGCAATCTTTTTGGGCAACCAGAACTTCTTGGGGCAACCAGAACTTCCTGGGACAACCTGTTCCAGCACCACACCACACTCACAGGAAAGAATTTGCTCCTCAAGTCCAACCTCAATCTCCCCTCTTCAAGTTGGTAACCAATTCCCCTTGTCACAGAATCAAACAACATTAGGGATTGGAAGGGACCTCCAAAGATGATCCAGTCCAATCTCCCCACCCCAGCAGGATCACCCAGACCAAGCTGCACAGGAACACGTCCAGGTGGGTTTTAAACCTCTCCAGAGAAGGAGACTTGTCCTCTCACTACACACCCATGTCAAAAGCTTCCTTGTAGGGCCCTTCCAGATACTGCAAAGCTGCTCTGAGGTCAACTGGTGGTGCCATTTTTGCAAGTCCATTTGCCCTGCAATCTGCATTAAAACTGTATAGAACCTATAGGAGCTACAAGCAGCAGGTCAGGACAAGGGAAATGCAAGGTGATCCCTCCTCGCTGAGAACTCTCCTACAAAAACAAGAGGGCATCTCAAAGCCAGCTAAATGGATGCTGCAAAGGGTTGATGGTTGGACTCAATGGTCCCAAGGGTCTTTTCCAACCTGAATGATGCTGTGACATTTTTCATATTGAGCACTGAAGTAGCAAATCAATTCTCTTAACAGAACATCTAACAGTCTGAGTATGACAGACCTGCAGGGATAAGAAAGACACCTGGTGTGGGTAGAAGAACATTGAGAGAAAATAATTAATCTCATCCTATATCATAGAATCACAGAATCATAGAATCATTAGGAATTGGAAGGGACCCCGAAAGATCATCTAGTCCAATCCCCCTGCCACAGCAGGATCACTTTACTGGAGAAGTTATGGAATCAGAATCACTCAGGGTTGGAAGGGACCTCAGGATAACCCAGTTCCAACTTCCCTACCATGGGCAGGGACACCCCACCCTAGATCAGGCTGGCCAGAGCTCCATCCAGCCCGGCCTTAAACACCTCCAGGGATGGGATCTCATTGCTCTTTACAACTCTTTGAAAAGAGGTTGTAGAGAGGCGGGGGTCAGTCTCCCAAGTCAGTCGTGATAGAACAAGAGGAAACAGCCTCACGCTGTGCCAGGGGAGGTTTAGATCAGACATCAGGAAAAATGTCTTCCCTGACAGAGTGGTCAGGGGTTGGAGCAGGCTGCTCAGGGATGGGGTGGAGTCACTGTCCCTGGAGGGGTTCAAAAAACACGTAGCTCTGGTCCTAGGGAAGAGGGTTTAGTCGGCAGCGTGGGGTTGGGTTGACAGTTGGACTGGATGATCTTGGAGGTCTCATCTAACCTTAACAAGTCTATGATCCTAGGAATGAAACTAAAACATGGCTGTGTGCTCTGTAATGAGAGTGAAAAGCGAGGCCACCAGAAGGTTAAGATATGGGAGCAAAACCCAGCCGCTGCTGCCTCTTGCAGAAGGACAGCACTGGATTTGCTAAGCGAAGTATTTAGCAGTACTGGAAACCACTGGTGGACCCTTACGGTACCAGCACCAGAGAGCTGGTGCATTGGCATCATTTTGCATCTTCTAGCTGGGTCTGGTGGAATCTGATTCATGTGAGGCAGCCCTCGCTGCCTTGCAGGAATTGTTGACATAGCGTATTACAGCAATCGATCAATAGCTGATTAAATGGATGAAGCTCTTTCATTACCTTCAAGCCCAAATTGAATTGCTGCAGCCGTGAGGGAAAGACAGTATTTTACCTCGCTGTGGGGAAGCCCCCACCCTGCTTCCAAGCCCTGATGCTTATTGTGCAGCTTCTTGGGAGATTTATGGCCCCCCTTTCCCAGCAGCCGTTAAGAAAGAGGGCTGGGGATTAAGTGGCTGTGGAGCGTGCGTGGCGGTTCTTCCAGTACCTGGAAGGGACCCATCAGATGTCTGGGGAAGAACTGCTGCTCAATAGGGGAGGGAATGATAGGACAAGGGGTCATGGCTTTAAGCTGGAAAAGGGTAGATTTAGGTCAGACACCAGGAAAAAGTTTTTTCATCTGGGGCTGCCTAGAGAGGTGGTGGAAGCCCCATCCCTGGAGACATTCAGAGTCAGGCTTGATGGGGCTCTGGGCAATGCGGTGTGGTGAGACCACATCTGGAATGTTGTGTCCAGTTGTGGGCCCCTCAGTTCAAGAGGGATGTGGAGCTGCCCAGGGAGTCCAGTGTAGAGCAATGAGGATGATGAAGGAGGTGGAGCACCTCCCTGATGAGGAGAGGCTGAGGGAGCTGGGGCTCTTGAGCTTGGAGAAAAGGAGACTGAGGGGTGACCTCATTCATGTCTACAAATATGTGAAGGGTGGGTGTCAGGAGGATGGAGCCAGGCTCTGCTCAGTGTCATCTAGTGCTAGGACAAGGGGCAATGGGTGTGAGCTGGAACAGAGGAGGTTCCACATCAATATGAGAAAGAACTTCTTCCCAGTGAGGTTGACAGAGCCCTGGAACAGACTGCCCAGGGTGGTTGTGGAGTCTCCTTCTCTGGAGATGTTTAAGACTCACCTGGATATATTCTTTGGTCTAGGTGACCCTGCTGTGGTGGACTACTGGCCAATGTCTTGCCAACTGCTGTTGTTCCTGTGCTAGGTGATCTTGCTCTGGAAGGGGGATTGGACTAGATGATCTTTCGAGGTCCCTTCCAATCCCTAATGATTCCATGAGTCTATGACTCTATGTCCCTGCTTGTTGCAGGAGGGTTTATACTAGATGGCCTCTGGAGGTCCCTTCCAAGCCTGTGATTCTAGGAACTGTGGACAACAATCCCATCTGCAGTGTGTGGAGGAACCCACACTGGAGCAAGGCGCTGATCCTCCTGAAGGAGGCTGTGACTCTAAGGAGAGACGTCACTGGGAGCACTACAGCCTGCAGAATGGACCTGTGCTAGTAGGAGACAATAGTAGGTGACTGTCTCCCATGGGAGAGGCACTGTCCTGCAGCACGGAGGACTGTGAGGCATTTACCTCCTTGAGGAGGAAGGAGCATCAGAAATAACATGGGACAGACTAGGACTGGCTGCATCCCCCGTTTCCTATCCCTCTCCACTGCTGTGGGGGAAGAGAGAGCAGAGCTGGGCCTGGGAAGAAGGGCAGGGTGGGATGAAGGTGTTTCTAAGATCTGGTAGCATTTATCACTGTCCTGCTCTGGTTCGTTTGATGAACAGATGGTATGGGGCTTTGTTAATGAAATTGATTTCATTTCCCAAAGTTGACTCTGTCTTTGGACCACAGCTGCTGAGTGAGCCCTCCATACCCTGTGTCCTGACCCCTAGACCTTTTGTTAAATGGAAGGATCTCATAATCATAGAATCACACAATGTGTTGAGATGCCAGGGACCTTTAAAGGTCATTTAGTCCAGTGAGCAGGGACATCCCCAACTAGATCAGGTTACTCAAAGCCCCATCAAGCCTGACCTTAAGTGTCTCCAGGGATGAAGCTTCTACCAACTCTCTGGGCAACCTGTTCCAGAAGAAGCCACAAGGTTGGCTCCAAAACCACCAACAGGATTAATTGCTGGTGACCCGGTGTCTGGATTGTGCAAGTGACCCAACTCCAGTGCCCTCGGCAGAGAGGCTGCGAGTCTCTCCTCTGTCTGCTTGCAGCACACAGTAGGGTCGTGATGCTTCCAGCTGGTCTTATCTCTGCTCTGCTCATATCTCCAGCTTTATAAGCGAGGAGAAATAATTTAGCAGAGCTAATAAAGCTGTTAGGCCACACCAGTGCACCCAAAGGGAGAGCAACGTCTCACCGGCCTCTTCGAGGCAGCGCAAGCAGAGCTAATGAAAGCTGCCGGCCGTGGCAGCTACTGGTTGTTTACTACTTGCCCAGAGAGGAACGTGGTCCTGGCTTTAACTCTGTTAATAGGAGATGAAGACACTGCACTTCCAGCAGCCTGACAGACACTGAGTGTTTGGGTATCGTAGCAATAGCTCCTGGATGTGTCTTGAAACTGAGCACAGGGGCATGTTAAAATCACCACAAAACCAGGCTTAGAGCAGCTCAGTGCTCTGCAGAGCTGCTCAAGGCTGGCTCAGACTTCTGCCTGTGCTGCAGCAAGTCAGTGTGATGGCTCTGGCACCCTTGGCCAACCCCATCCATCTCCAGGATGGGTTGTGGAGCCAGCCCTAGTCCAGACCCTGCAGGCTTGGTTGGTTCCTGCTCACTGACGTGATGTCTCAGAGCCTCCAACTTCCTCTCTGATCTTGGGCTAAGTGCAACTGTCCAAGGGTTGTCCACTGTCCCAGTCCCAAAAGCAGCAGCTCCTCAGAAGAGAGAGGTGCTTTGCATGGAGCTGACCATGTTTGCAGCCTCAGAGATGCTCTCTGTCCTCCTCCAGAAGAAAGAAGCAAGCAACACAGACACTTGTTCCAGCTCACACCCCCTGCCCCTTGTCCTATCACTAGATGACAATCCTCTCACCACAGTAGGATCTCCTGGAGTAAGCTGCATGTAGGGCTGATTTTCCCCTCCTCTCTGCAGCAGAAGACAAACCTGAAGACAGGCAAGCCCCCAAGCCAGTACATCCCACTATGCTGGGATCTTTTGCCCCTGGGATTGGACTGGATGATCTTTCAAGGTCCCTTCCAATCTCCCTAATGTTCTATGAATCTGTGTAAACATTTGGGGCACTGGGCAACTGATCAGACAGCTTCATTGCCCTTCTTTGCACCCACAAGGCACTGGAGCAGGCTGCCCAAGGGGAGCTGGGGGATTGGACTGGATGATCTTTCGAGGTCCCTTCCAGTCCCTAATGTTCTGTGATTCTGTCTGATCTTGCTTGGGCAAGACGTGGTTTCTCATAGCCCAGAGAATCCAAAATGAGCAGTGGCTCCATTTAACCAGTCAGTCTGGCCTTCTCACTATTGAACAGCAACAGCCTGTGCTGGGAATATATTAGAGAAAGAAAAATAAATAGGTAGAAAAAAAAAAATCTCTTTTGTGAGCAATTGCAGCTGTCAAGCTGCTTTCAGAGTCTCTCTCATTCGTAGCCTAATCATTGTTCATTTCCATCTCTCCCTCTCCTGGCTGGGCTACCATCTCTCAGAGATTTAGTTATTCAAAGCAGAGAAGAGCACAGTATGATCCAGGCAGCCAGCAGCTCCACGGAATCCAGAGTGTCCAAAGAGAACAAAAGTCACTGCAAATACATCACAGAATCACATAAAGTGAGGGGTTGGAAGGGACTTCTAGAGATCTTCTAGTCCAACACCTGCCAGAGCAGGACCATCTAGAGTAGATCACACAGGAACACCTCCAGGTGAGTTTGGAAAGTCTCCAGAGGAGACTCCACAGCCTCTCTGGGCAGCCTGTTCCAGGGCTCCACCACCCTCATAGCAAAGAAGTTTCTCCTCATGTTGAGGAAGAACTTCTTATGTTCTAGCTTATACCTCTTATTTCTTGCCTGTTAGTGGGCACCACCAGAAGGAGGCTGTTGAAAAGATGCTTCAGAAGCTTTGAGATTACAGTTAAAACACTTTGTAGGTCAGATGTAGTGTCAGCTACTGGCCTGGCGAGGAAAAGTGAGAAAGAGCTGTTTGTTCCTGGACAATCACAGAGCATTAGGGATTGGAAGGGGCCTCGAAAGACCATCCAGTTCAATCCCCCCACCACAGCAGGATGCCCTAGATCAAGCTGCACAGGAACATGTCAATCCTGCCTGTGGTGCACACTGTGATGATGGAATTCTTTAGAGCAGCCTACATAAATGCTGAAAGGGTGTTTTTGTGAGAAAATTGGGTACCTGTGCAGGGAATTAGTCTAAAGGCAGTGAGATGAACCTCCCCTCAGGAGCAAAACATGTACTGGATCCTATAAACCTGGTTCTTGCCTTCCCTCAGAGCAGCTGCACGGTAACTGTGGCTTTAAAAGAGATTCAGCCAGCCTGGGTATGTGAAGTGATGGTCTGACGTCAGCTCTGCCATGTAATTGCTGGGTCATTAACCAGGTTAGAGGGTGTAGTGGGTGCAGTCAGGGAGTGATGGAGAGCAGGGAGCCGCACTGTGTGGTCCAGGTTTTCCATGTCATTGAACTGTGCAAGATTTAGAGGGGGCAAGAAGGAAAGCAGTCTGTGGTCTGGATGCGATCCTGCTGTGGCAGGGGGATTGGACTGGATGATCTTTCGAGGTCCCTTCCAATCCCTAATGATTCTATGATCCTGCTCTGGCAGGGGGATTGGACTGGATGATCTTTTGAGGTCCCTTCCAATCCCTAATGTTCTCTGTGACTTTACAAGGACTTGAACATCTGCCTGATATTTTCCAAACACATCCCTTCGTTGACATCTATTGGGAAATTAAAAGTTCTCAACAGTACTTGGAGATGTCTGTCACTGTTAAAGGAGTACGAGTTAGAGGGAAACTCAGGTAATTTCTGGCAGCAGGGATTCTGGACGTAGGAAACAGGAGGGAAACCGAGAGATAATACCCGTAGATCTCATTTCTGCAGCCTGGCTGGGCTTAGCTTGGAGACTATTGCAAAGTAAAATGAGTTCCTGGAACTGCACCTTTTCCTTAATATGAAGCCTTGATGCCCTAGGGCTTGGTTCTGGAAGGTGCTGAGCACTCTGAAGCAGTCTCAAATGACTGAAGTCAAGCTATTCCAGCCTGTTGTTTGTCTGTGAAGACCTGCCTCGGATGAAGCCCGGGGGAGCATCGCTGCAGCAATTTTGTCTCTCCTGTTGTACAGAGCACAGGCAGTAAGTGATGGCATCTGTGTGTAGTAGAGCATCTTACCCTGTCGGTGTGCCCTGCCACACCTGGATCCTAGCTGGGGCTCCAGCACCTAGCTTTCTGAGATGTCATAGATATCTTACATCAACTACCTCAAAGTCAACTCATTCATTTTGAAATTCAAATTCATTCACTTTGCTTGAAGTGACTGCTTGTGTTTCAGTAAAACCTGTGAGGCCACAAAAAGTGGAGAAGGTTTTGTGTCTTATGAAAAACATCAATGAACAGTGTTCCCCAAGTGATATCCTTGACAGACCCATAGCAAAACTCCAGAGTGAGCCAAACCTCATCTTCCTCAAAGCAAGTGTCTCTACATTCCCATCCAGAGGATGGTTGTGCTGCCTTCCCCAGCAATGGAAGAATGAATGGGCCTGTTAGGATGGTTTGTACAGGAAATTTGATGGCTAATGTGCATTAAAAGGTGATGTTAGAACATTATGACAACGAGGACTACCAAGATCAATAGAGGAACTGGTGTTCTGGGAAACCAGATCCAATTAGACCAAGATTTTGATGCACTGAGTACATCTGCTCTGCATGGGCAGTACAACACAGCCACAGTAGGTGCACTGGGTTGGCTGCTCGCAGGTTGATGTGTCTCCAGCTCCTGTCATGG
This sequence comes from Rhinopomastus cyanomelas, assembly GCA_013400115.1. Classification (NCBI taxonomy): domain Eukaryota; kingdom Metazoa; phylum Chordata; class Aves; order Bucerotiformes; family Rhinopomastidae; genus Rhinopomastus; species Rhinopomastus cyanomelas. The sequence continues at coordinate 176,549 of VXBP01006270.1, read as the reverse complement.
AGAGACCTGCAGGAAAACATCAGAAGTTCCAAGAGACTTGGGAGTCCCAGGCACTTAAGTCACCAAATGGGCATCAGGTCTTTGAGCAAGCAAGCTGAGTAGACCCTCATTAGACAGAACATTAGGGATTGGAAGGGACCTCAAAAGACCATCTAGTCCAATCCTCCTGCCACAGCAGGATCACCTAGATCAAGGATGATCTAGACCCCCAGGAGGGTTTTAAACATCTCCAGAGAAGGAGACTCCACAAGCCCCCTGGGCAGCCTGTTCCAGTGCTCTGTCACCCTCACTGTGAAGATGTTCCTTCTCAAGTTCATAGAATCATAGAGTCATTAAGGATTGGAAGGGACCTCCAAAGATCATCCAGTCCAATCCTCCTGCCACAGCAGGATCACCTAGACCAAGTCACACAGGAACACATCCAGGTGAGTTTTAAACGTCTCCAGAGTCTGCTAACTTCCTTGTCTGCCAGGGCGAGGAACATTTTCCACCAGGGCACAAACATCTCAGAGAGCCTCCATGCATGATGCTGTCAACACGCTCCGCACAATCGTGCCTCATCCTCTCAGGTGCAGACTGTGCTCTGTGGTCCTGCAGAGCCCGGGCTCCGTGGCCCTGCCTGGCTCTCCAGGTTTCTAAATTGCTCCCTCTGACAGCTGCTTTTCGAGAGCAGTTTCGTCTCAGCACCGGTGACGGGCTGCTGTAAATTTTCCAAGGTGTTTAAAGCCTGCAGGTAGCTTTCTTCTTATTTCCAGCATCTCCAGCCTCTCCTGTTTGGGTGGGATGCTCGAACGAAGGTTGAATACCTTCTGCCCGACACCTGAGCTTAAGCTTTAACTGGGTGTCAGGACAGCTTCTGAATCTATATTGATCTGCTGACTGCTTTTCATTCCATCCCTTCTCTCCTCCCCTGCTCTCCTGGGACAGCGTGACTTTTGCAAGAGCTGCTCTAATGCTTTTCCCGTCCAGAGGTAACAAAGAGCCCCCGGAATGGCTGAGAAACCAAGCACATCCACTCGGGCGCCTTTCACTTCTCTTAATGGGCCTTTAAACGGCACAAATTAACACCATCCATCTCGCCCAAGTGGCCAGACACCGCTCTTTAGAAATGCAGTCACTGTGGGGGGGTGTTTCGTGAGCGCTCTTGCCGTCCTTGTTCCTCATCTCTCCATAAAAGCAGAAACCACAGGGGATTTCTTAGAAAAAATCATGTTGTGTTCTCCTCCCTGTCCCCACACGTCCGTGCTGCTGGGAGTGAGACACTGGTTCATCCAAGTTCTGCTCTGCCACCCTTCCTCTGCCTCCACACCTGCCCCTCTGTTCCCCAGCCAGGTCTTCCCGGGGCCACCACTCCCAGAACTGCAGAACATTGGCTCTGCTCGGTGTCATCTGGTGATAGGGCAAGGGGCAAGGGGTGTGAGCTGGAACACAGGAGGTTCCACATCAATATGTGAAGGAACTTCTTCACAGTGAGGGTGATGGAGCATTGGAATGGGCTGCCCAGGGTGGTTGTGGAGTCTCCTTCTCTGGAGATGCTTAAGACCTGCCTGGACATGTTCCTGTGTGACTTGGTCTAGGGGATCCTGCTGTGGCAGGAGTTTGGACTAGATGATCTTTCAAGGTCCTTTCCCATCCCTAATGATTCTATGTTTCTATGATTAGGGATTGGAAGGGACCTTGAAAGGTCATCTAGTCCAATCCCCCTGCCACAAGCAGGATCATCTAGATCCTTAGAAGGGCACAGCTCTGTTTGGACACCTCTACTTTGGGAGGAGGGAAAAAGGAAATTGGTCCAAGTCCAGCAAGTGGATGGGGAAGAGAAAAGAAAACTTTTGGGGAAGAGTTTTTGGGGAAGAAAAGTTTTGGGGAGCAGCTCTTGAACTCTAGAATTTGAACAAAAGGTTCCCCCCATGCACCACCCTTGTCTTCCAGCCAGGCAGTTGCCCTGCTGGCTCTCTTGATATGTCTCTGAAAGACCAGGTCAGATCCTGGCTGTGAGTCTGCACTCAAGATACTGCTGAGAAAGCTACTCACACTCCTCAAATGAAAGAAAGAGGGAAAGAGACTGTCTGTTCCCTGACAGGACGAGTCTGTGGATCCCACCGAGATAATCCCAAAGCAAAAGTGACCATCAGCATCAACAGACCTACAAGGGGGTGAGTTACTCTGTAGGTTTAAGAGCAGTCATTCACAGGATGGGGGTTAGCACAGGGCTTTCTATCACCCCCAAAGCCTTTTGAGTTCACCTGGCTAATACTCAGTGCAGCCAAGCTCTGTTGATACGTCCCTGCGCCACTTGGTCTAGGTGATCCTGCTCTGGCAGGAGGATTGGACTAGATGATTTTTCAAGGTCCCTTTCAATCCCTAATGTTCTGTGATTCTGTGATCACCAGTGCTGTGGGCCATCCTCTGATGCTTCAGAAGATCCTCTGCTACTGACCCTGAAAAAGCCTTTCTTTGGGCTGCCAGTGGTTGGTCCAGGTGGTTCCAGTGGTCTCTTCCAGCCTGACTTACTCCATAGATCCATAAAAGAGACATTTAGCTGCCAACCAAGCAAGTGAGAGGTGGATATGAGCTTGGGTGGCTGGAAGGCCAGAGACTCTCTCAAGAGCGTACAATGGATGATTTAGTGAATCACGACGAGCGTGTGGGCTCTGCCTTCCAGTGGGTGAGATCTGTTTCACTCCAGCTTTGTCTCACGTTATAAAGAAGTGAGAATGTACTCTTCTGAAATGTACTTCTATTTAGCAATAAAAGCTCTGACAGGTGAAATAAAGCCTGGATTTATTCTTTCCAAAAGTATAGACTCAAACTCACAGACAAGGAGGAACTGTGGGAAAAGAAATGGAAGGTTTGGTCTTACAAAGAGAATGACATTGCAAGGAAAACAATGCTTACAAGGGAAAAGTGGGAAGGTGGTGGGCTCGTGACTTTGAAGAGTGTCTGTTATCTGTCTCAGTTGAGTGTGCCTCAAACTGGGTGGGAGGAAAGAGCATGACACCACCACCACATTTAGAGAGCAAAGATCATGTTGATCTACTACTAGTTGTAGTTTTCCATCAGCCAGTCCTTGGGACAAGATGTTATCACAGTAGTCACATTAGGGACTGGAAGGGACCTTGAAAGGCCATCAAGTCCAACCCCCCTGACACAGAAGGATCATAGAATCATAGATCATAGAATCACAGAATAAGAGAATCATTGGCTGCCCTGGCAAGTGGCCAGTTATCCTAGAGGCCAGGCACAGCCCCAGTGTGTCATCTCCCAGGTCATGAACGTAGCTCATCCCATCCCCAGCAGAGTCGGCTCAGAGGACCACAGCAAACCCACACCCTGCCCTTCCTTAGGAAAGGATGTGAGATGTGGGGAGGAGGCAGTCTGTGAGGTTTTTCCCGTATCTTAGGATCAATCTCAGGGACCCCATGAGAACCTTCATGCTCCAGCAAGCAATGGGCTTGGAGGCTGAGTTCTCAGTGCCGGTGGAACCTCAAAGATCTCATCAATGATACAAGGTCTGTGTTCCAGGCTGCTCTCAGATGTCTGATTCCTTTTCTAACCACACTTGGAGATGCTTCAACCCAGCACAGTGCCTCCAGGCAGGGTACCAGACATCTGATTGCAAAGAAAAGAGAACTTCAGAGCTTTATTAATCAGAGGTCTCTTTTGGCAGCTGTGATCTTTAACACTCACTGCTCTGCTCGACCACATCTGCTGTGGGACACCTCATCTGCAAGGAGCAACTCAGCGTGAGAAAACCCCCAGGATGAAAGCAGAGCAAGGGAGGCTCTTTTCTGTTCTCTTACAGGATGAAAATGAAACCACTCTGGAGATAATGAAACGAGCAGTCACTCCAGTCAAAGTAAAGCAGTAGTAGAAGATGATTTACGCGCAGCTGCGTGGAGAAAAGAACTTCTCAAGCAGGGCTAATTTTTAATAGCATGTGCAGGTTAGTTACTGTGATAGAAGCAGGGAAGTGCTTCTCAGAGAGCAGCATAATCAAATGTGCTCAAGAAAATATTTGCTGCCAAAGAAGGAACAAAATTCCTTATGAATCGTTGGTGCCGCCGCTTATCCTCAGGGAGGATGAAGAGGGGTTCATGGCGCCTTTCCCCACCGGCAGGAGCATTTCAGTGCCTGAATTCAGTCAGGAGACATGAAAGTGCTGCTCCTGAACATCATCAGGCATCGGCTCCCCGTGACACCACCAGGCAATTACAGCGCCATTAACTTCCATTAAGGTGGAGACGCTGCCAGATTTAGACTCAGAAATTAAGACACTAAATGGAAGAGTGTGATCCCCACACTTTCCTTCTCGTCTCTTTCTACGACACGTCTGTCAAAAAGAAGCCTCGTCAAGCCGGCTCGGAGCTGAGAGTCCTGGCTGGAACTTGCACAGATCACAAGGGCACAAACTTTGCCCCAACTGTTGCCCAAACTTTCTGGTAAAGTCACATCGAGCCCTGAAGGTCGCACGGACGGGCATCACCCTTCTCTTGGAAAGAGCTCTGGGAGTTAATCTATTGATTAATTTTAACATCATCCATACTTGTTGCTTTTAAGTCTTGTGGCTGTGTCCTAAGAGCAGGTTCACTTTCCTTTGCACGCGGTGAGATGGTTCAAACAATGGTCTTTCCCTGAGGAGGGAAGAACCTCCTCTGTAGCCACTGATCACAGTAACATCATTCAGTCTGGGAAATGCAATAAGCAGCAGGGAAAGTGCCTGGAAGCGATTTAGGGATGATACAAGATCAGCAGGGGCATTGTACTGTCAGGTTCTGGAATTAAGAGGTTCTCAAACCCTACCAAATGCTGTCTGAAAAGTGTTTCTGATGATGTCTTTTACTGGGTAACCCTGCCACTGCTCGATGCAGAGAGCACTCACGTGCAGGCTTGAACATCAACATACAACCGTCCTCGAGCACGTCTACCTACTGGAAGGCATCACAGCCTTCAGACCATAAATGCAAGCAGCACGTGATGGCAGAATCCCAGAGCATCAGGGATTGGAAGGGACCTTGAAAGATCATCTACGCCAATCCCCCTGACACAGCAGGATCACCTAGGTCCAGTCACAAAGGAACATGCTTAGGCAGGTTTTGAATGTCTCCAGAGAAGGTGACTCCACAACCCCCCTGGGCAGCCCCTTCCAGGGCTCTGTCACCCTCACCATGAAGAAGTTCCTTCTGATATTGATGTGGAACCTCCTCTGTTCCAGCTCACACCCACTGCCCTTTGTCCTGTCATCAGATGACACTGAGCAGTTCCCGGCTCCATCCTCCTGACACCCACCCTTTCCATATTTATAGACATTAATGAGGTCATCCCTCAGTCTCCTTTTTTCCAAGCTCAAGAGACCCAGCTCTCCCAGCCTTTGATGTGTGATTTCCTCCTCCCAGATCTTCATCCAGCTTTGACACTGAAAATAAAGCATTTCTATGATTCAGTCTCCCACGTTTTCAGTTCAAGCTGCCCACGACAGTGCCCTTTGTACTCCAGAGTAAGAAAGGAGCCTTCCCTTGACAGCCCTTTAGGGCAGCTCTGTGGGTCCCAAATGAGAAAGGAGCATCACCAAGGAGACTCCTTGCATCAGCCCACCAGAAGCACAGGCATGGGTCCCAAATGAGAAAGGAGCATCACCAAGGAGACTCCTTGCATCAGCCCACCAGAAGCACAGGCATGGGTCCCAAATGAGAAAGGAGCATCACCAAGGAGACTCCTTGCATCAGCCCATCAGAAGCACAGCCATGGGTGATACCACAGCAGGGTCAAGCAGCCACGCTCATCAAAGCTGCTCCTCACTCTAGAGGCATGGTCTGTTCTCAGACAGGGCAAGGACAGGCTCCTCATGACCTCACCACACTTTAGAGCGGCACTGCAGGCTGAAATAAGTTCAGATTCTTTTGTTCTTCCTGTGCTTTCCCTGATTCCACTTTTTCAACTGGTTTCCTCTGATTTGTTTTGTTTCCAGTGAAACAACTATATATTTCTGGACTGCAGCTCCGGGAGCAATTCAGCCCAGCAGATTAGTATCAGCTAATATCACTGGATCCATCCCCAAGGAGGATTACAGCTAACAGGGACAGAGTCTGCTCCTTCCTCTTCACTTTCATTTGATGTTAGGAAGAGCCAAAGTGCTTCCTGCTGCCTGCACCGTGCAGACATGTACCCTTGGTTCATACACACGTTTCTAGTGGTTTGAGCATCACCAGGACCCAGGGGCAAGGGGAAGGGAAGAGATTGAGGAGCTATTCTCTCTTGAGCATCCTGAAAGGTCCACAGTGTACCACAGGGGTCCTGTTCTTCTCAAACACTACTTCTTAGGGGTGTTCATGCACAAAGAGCTGGACATGAGCCACTCACACGGGCCAATCACATCCCAGGCTGCATCAGAAGTGCAGCCAGCTGATGAAGAGAGGTGATTCTGCCCCTCTACTCTGCTTTGGTGTGACCTCATCTGGAGATCTGCGTCAAGCCCCTAACACAAGAAGAATGATCCTCCTCTGGCAGGGGGATTGAACTAGATGATCTTTCAAGGTCACTTCCAATCCCTAATGTTCTGTGATTCTGCGTGAAGAACGTGGACTTGTTGGTGCAGGTCCAGGGGAGGCCACAAAAGATTATCAAGGAGATTATCATCCTCTCCTATGAGGACAGAATGCAGGGAGGTTGGACTGGATGCCCCTTAAATGTCCCTTCCAGACAAACACATTCTATGACTCTATGACTCCATGATTCTATGACTCTATGACTCTAGGCACCAGTGGCACCCAGCCTAAAGCAAAAAATCTACTGGTTTCTAACAACTGAGGATTTGTTTGACCCACATCATGAATCTCTTATTTTTCACGGCAGTCTGCTGCTCTCATCAGTCTGGAAACAGTCCAGTGCTTTCTATTAAGAATGACAACATTACTATGAGAACCACCTGCTAAATCACAGAATCCCAGAACGCTGGAGATTGGAAGGGACCTTGAAAGATCATCCAGTGCCGTCCTCCTGCCAGAGCACGGTCTGTCCAGCTGATTATTTTACTTCAAGCACTGGATAAAACATTTGGACCAGAAAATACCTTCAGTCAGGTCCTAGAGTAGCTTCTGTGCCCCGTTAAAAAATGAGTATGAAAAACGTGAACATTAATTAAGACAAAAGAGACACAAATTCCTCTTGAGCTGCAGCTCCAGAGCACCACGCTGTCTGACCTTCCAAGAGCACCAGGGACCTTCCAAGCTCAGCTGCAGTTGGGTTAAGAGATTTCCCTCCCTAAAGAGTCCCACCTATTTTCATCTCTGCACTTCAGGCTTGAAAGATTTAAAATAGACTGAAACAGCCACAAACCCGGTGCTGGGGTCATCTGATGACTTGTGCCTCTGTCACTCCTCCGTCGTCTCTCCTACTCCTGTCAGTCGCGCTAGCGTGACTCCCCGTTATGCAATTGCCACATGGCATCACCCCGAGTTTACCAAACAGATTGTGCTGCCGAACGGGTAGGTGTGACGCGCGCTGGAGACAGGCAGGGGCCAGCAGGGATCAGCTCGAACGCACTGGGAGTGAAAAACACTGATAGAGCTTCAGAAGGACTACAGAACATTAGGGATTGGGAGGGACCTCCAAAGATCATCTCGTCCAATCCCCCTGCCACAGCAGGATCACCTAGACCAAGTCACACAGGAACACATCCAGGGGGGTCTTGAACACCTCCATAGAAGGGCACTCTACAACTCCCCAAGGCAGCCCCTTCCAGGGCTCTGTCACCCTCACTGGGAAGAAGTTCCTTCACATATTGATGTGGAACCTCCTACGTTCCAGCTCACACCCATTGCCCCTTGTCCTATCACTAGATCATAGAATCATTAGGGATTGGAAGGGATCTTGGAAGAGATCTTTCAACATCCCTTCCAATCCCTAATGTTCTGTGATTCCGTGATGTGGTGCTGAGGGACACAATTTAGTGGCAACCTCAGGGTACCAGGTTAATGGTTGGATTTGACATTCAAGATCTCTTCCAACCAAAACACTCTGTGATTTTCATTCTATGATCCTATATTGTTCATTCTTGCCTAGCAGCAGGCAGACACAGCAGTCAACAGTTTAAAAGTCATCTTCCAACCATTCCCATGCTCACAAGGTAGACAGAGCAGGTGGAATTTCTCTCTGCTGCAGGTTACTGTAATTTGTCACTCAAACTGTCTTGATAGCCAACGGGCAAACTCCTCAGAACTACATGACTAGCTTAGTTGAGGCACCTCCTGACAGATTGTAAAAGTTGAGGGAATTTTTGTAAATGGGCTGAGTTTTTGTGTGAAACTCAGCAGCAGAGGATATAATTTACTGCCTTCGACCCCAAAATGAAACGCTGACCCTGAATGAACCGGTCTCTTCGAATGAAGCGGTTCATGACACAGGTGTGAACCTTCAACATCTTTACAAGAGCCTTGTGGGGTTCCTTCAGGTCAACCACATGACTTGACACCAGTCCTGGAACAGGTTAGGCAAGGGGCTGCCTGCATGGCCAAGCCACACACATCATCCCTGTTGAGGGTGTTCACATGTTGTTCGAAATCTATTCAAAACCAGTATCACGGAATGTTAGGGACTGGAAGGGACCTCAAAAGACCACCTAGTCCAATCTCCTCCGCCACAGCACAACACTACAGCTTTACCTGCAGGATTGGTGTAGCTGTTGCCACAAAATACCTTCTTCAAGACCAAAGTGCTGTGATCTGGACACACTCCACTGTATGTGGTGGCTCCCTGAGATCATACAGGTCCCACCAAACCAAACCAAGCAGAACGTCAGACACCACGGGGTCCCATTTCTCACCATCAGCACTGGTTTTTGTCGCCCTCACCCAAGGACTTGCAAAGCTTCTGTGCCTTCAGTGAGAGTGTGAACAGCCAGCAGCCACCACGAAAGACTCAAGTGACCTTTTATAACTCATGGGGTTTTTTTTGGCTATTAGTGACTGTTTTTAACCATCTTCATTGGTCGGCCCCCCAAAAAAAACCAACCCAAAAAAGAAGAGGTGATGTTATTCTCACATGAATCATCCTTCCCACCAAACTGTCTCCTTGACTGGCAGTTGAGTTTGTTAGTCATCCATAGTTCCAAAACTGTGGGTGGCAATTATCTGGCATTTCCTCTAGGTGTCAAGTCATGCTGATAGTCTCCTGGGGTGTCTCATTACACCCACTGGAACTGATGCAGTTTTGATGTCCCCATCCTTCCAAAGCAGAAAGAGTATTGGGGTTTTTTTCCCCTCCAAGCTGCAACTGCAAAGTTTTGCCCACATTTCCACTGATTTTACTCAGAGGTGCCTCACACCTTCACAAGCTTTTAGTCTCTGTCAAGCAAGCCCAAGCTGGTGGCTTCATCGGAGGTTTTCTTCAACATGGAAGAGCACCAGTCTGTCTTGAAAAGGCTTTGGAGTTGTCATCCCTGGAGGGATTCAAAAAACGTGTCATTGTGGCACTAATGGACATGGTGGGGTTGGGTTGATGGTTGGACTGGATGATCTTCTAGGTCTCTTCCAACCTTAATGACTCTACGGCTCTGGACAGCGGAGGCATCATTACATGGACCAAAGCTGGAGCACGCTTTTCAGTCACGTACTGTCTGCATTTAAATTGGGGGACCTTTGACCATGGGGGATTCTGCCAAGATTGATTTTTCATGCTGGCCCAGATAAAATGAATTGTGGGCAGAAAATGCATTAAGCACCTTCATTTCTACTTTTCTGCTATAGAGGCCTTGACCAGTGTCACTAAAACACGGCTGCTTGGCTCTGTGCTTTTCACAGAGCTGTCTGCTTTTCCATTTTCTTCTTTATCTGTTTCTCTGTGGTCTTTTTTATTTTACCCCTGAAGATTTTAAGCAAAAAAAGAGAATTTGGAGTCACGTGGATGTGGACTTTTTAGAGATAAAATGCAACCTCTACATCATAAGTGTGGAGCCAGGCTCTTCTCAATTATGTGATCGTAAGTAGACACTTCAGAAGGTACTTCGTGGTATCCAAATGAATTACATGTCATGTTTGTACACTGGAAAAAATGTTATATCACAGAAGAATCACCTTGAAGAAGTTCCTTCTTGTACTGATGTGGAACCTCCTCTGTTCCAGCTCACACCCATTGCCACTTGTCCTATCATTAGATCACAGCATCACAGAACATTAGGGATTGGAAGGGACCTCAAGAGATCATCCAGTCCTACCAGCAGGGTCACCTACACCAAGTCACACAGGAACACATCCAGGTGGGTTTTAAACGTCTCCAGAGAAGGAGACTCCACAACCCCCCTGGGCAGCCCCTTCCAGGGCTCTGTCACCCTCACTGGGAAGAAGTTCCTTCTCATATTGATGTGGAACCTCCTGTGCTCCAGCTCACACCCATTGCCCCTTGTCCTATCAGTAGATGACACTGAGCAGAGGAGATCAGACCAGAGCAAGAGCAAAGAGGAAATAACACATTCAGGTGCCTTTTCTGAGGGTTCACTCTATCCTGCTGCTTTCCCTCACTCACTCTCTCAAGAATTGCTCTGAGCAGCACACGAAGCTCAGAGCAGCCTCTCTCAAAATAGCTGGTGCTCTTCAGAGAGGCTGCAAAAGCTCTGTCCGTGTGAGACAGACTGGAAGTCAGGGAGCCCATGTGGGCATCACATTGCCTGCCCAAGGAGCAGGCACAAACTTCCCTGAGCCACCCTCTTGAGCTGTAAATTATGGATGTATCTCTGCAAAGCCTTGAGTTTCTGACTGAAAGCTAAATAATGCAGAAGAGAATACTCCTCGTTCTCTTTTCTTTTGTGCTTTGATTCTCCACACAGATCCTTCTCCCTATTATTTTTACATGGCTTTTATGTTTTCCTGTGTAGTTGCTCCTAAACCCACCCAGCCTCGGGGCTTTTCTCTATTTCTACTGTATCTTAGAAACTTTAAATGACCTCCCTAGACACTGTTCCTTCTCCTCTTCTGATCAGTCAGATGTCCCTGTGCATCACCACTGGTGATGTTCACGTTCACACTGGTTTCTGCACAGGTCTACGTGTCCAGTCCCCGAAAGGAGTCTCTCAGAAGGCTGGGGAAGGACTCTTCACAAGGGCACAGAACAACAGGACAAGGGGTCATGGTTTTAAGCTGGACAAGGGGCTGCCCAGCAGGTTGGTGGAGTCTCCTCCTCTGGAGAGGTTTAAAACCCACCTGGATGTGTTCCTGTGTGACTTGGTCTAGGGGATCCTGCTGTGGCAGGGGGATTGGACTGGATGATCTTTCGAGGTCCTTTCAGAACCCTAATGTTCTGCGATTACAGCAGTTGAAGAGATCTGCATCACAAAGAGCCCAGGGTCTAAACACACACAGAAGGAGAAGAAAGAAAGGAAAAGAACTGAAGAAAAGGACAAGTAGCTCACACAGGTTCACCACAGGCCACGGAAAATGCCCCACAACTCATCTGCTTAGGTGTCGGCAGCCAGTGTTCTCAGCCCTGCAGCCTTCTGAGATGCTTTTGAAGAAGGAAGCACTTTGGGGCTTTCGATGGTTAGTAATAAGCAGCCCAAAAGACTTACAGCCCCTGATGCTGTGTAGCTGTGACGACTCACTCGGGGAGGAGGTTCATGCATTATGAATCGAACGTGAGTCACGCAGAGCATCCGTGGGGCTGCTCTCAGGGGGCAGCTGTGCCCTGCCTGTGCGCTCGAGGTGCCCCGAGTCAGGCCAGCTGCCAGGCTGCCCTCCCAGGAGTCCACATCCCCATCCCAAGCCCTGATGCTCAGCTGGGCAGCTTTTGGTGTTAAAACCCCAGAAGATGAGCAAGTAGGAAGAAATCCCTGCTCTGCTCCCTCCTATTCCTCAAGCACACGGCATCGAAAAGCCAAGGTGTGACTCTCACCCTGGACCCACATACAAATTGCCCAGATGCATGGGAAACAGCAGCTGCTGCTGCACCTCTGCTCTGCCATGCTCCAAGGCTGGTAGCCAGTGGCTGCTCAGTGCAGTATTGGAAGGGCATGTGGCTCGCTGCTTTAAAGAAGCAGCCAGATCAAGAGAAAATCTCATTATGGCAGCTTTCCACTAATTTAAAGTCTTTCACTTGGGAGGCTGAGTGCTGGCAGGGAGACGCGGAACCACAGCAGGACCTCCTAGACCAAGTCACCCAGGAGCACATCCAGGTGGCTTTTAAAAGTCTCCAGAGAAGGAGACTCCACAACCCCACTGGGCAGCCTGTTCCAGTGCTCTGTCACCCTCACTGGGAAGAAGTTCCTTCTGATCTATATGGAACCTCCTCTGTTCCAGCTCACACCCATCACCCCTTGTCCCTCCATCACCTTGTATTATAGGAGACTGTGGAAGATGTTTTAATATGTCAAGATACACAACATCCACTGCTCTCCCCTCATGCAGAGCTTGGAAGTCAATCAAGTTGGTCAGGGACAATTTGGTGAGTACAAACCATCCTGAGCCTGGGGCCACCTCTCAAGGGCCTGAGGTAAGCTGTCTGCCCTGCAGATCCCCATCTGGCCTCGGTTGAACATGGACGCAACGTTTGCCTTTTCCTCCTCGTGAAAACCCTCCTGTGCTGACCAGGACCTTTCAAAGACGATGAAGAAATGTTTCAGGTTGACATTGCCCAGCCCTTCCAGCAGTTGTGGATGATCCCACAGGCGTGTGCGTATCTAATTTGCTTGAGTGGTCCCTAACTCAATTACCTTCAGCTGTGGCAATGCTTCCCTCCCCTGGATGTGCTGTCCATGCAGACTAATCTGATGAGGAATGTGCTTCTCTTTCCTATGGGTACCCCAAATGATTCTAGTTTGAAGCTCTGGCACTGCTTCCACACCCCAGCTTCCTTTTTTCTTTACAAACCCCTCATTTCTCCAGAACACAATGAATTTTACCTTCAGCCCTTGCTGGTTTCATGCTACTCGTGGATTTTTCCCAGCCACTGCAGCAGCAAAAGGTGCCACAGCTGTAATTTCTAAAACCTTTTCTCCCACCCGCTGACTTGATATCCAGGGAGTTTGCATGAATGAATTCTAGAATCACAGACTCACTCAGGTTGGAAGGAAGGGTCTACTCTACCCCTCTACTCTACCCTGGTCAGGCTGCATCTGGAATATTGTGTCCAGTTCTGGGCCCCTCAGTTCAAGAAGGACATGGAGCTGCTGGAGAGAGTCCAACACAGAGCCACAGAGATGACGAAAGGAGTGGAGCATCCCCATGATGAGGAAAGGCTGAGAGAACTGGGTCTCTTGGAGAAAAGGAGAGTGAGGGGTGACCTCATTAATGTTGATAAACATGTGAAGGGTGGGTATCAGGAGGATGGAGCCAGGCTCTGCTCCGGGGCATCTACTAATAAGACAAGGGGCAATGAGTGAGAACTTTCTATGTTCCACATCAATATGAGAAGGAACTTCTTCATGGTGAGGGTGACAGAGCTCTAGAACAGGCTGCCCAGGAGGGTTGTGGAGTCTCCTTCTCTGGAGAGGTTTAAAACCCACCTGGACGTGTTCCTGTGTGACTTGGTCTAGGTGATCCTGCTCTGGCAGGGGGGCTGGACTGGATGATCTTTCAAGGTCCCTTCCAATCCCCTTGCTAAAGCAGGTTCACCTAGATCAGGTTTCACAGGAGCACATGTAGACAGGTTTATGAAATTCCTCAGGGAAGAGTCTCCACAGCCTCTCTGGGCAGCCCATTCCAATGCTCTGTCATGCTCAAAGCAAAGGACTTTCTCCTCACGTTCAGGTGATGGAAGATGAGCTCTTCAGAAGCTCTTTATGGAAAAAAAAGCCCTGCAGTACTTACGGTTAGATCGATAGAGCTAACTTCTGATTAGAGCGATACCGCTGACGCCAGGGAGAGCACTGCAGAGCTGCTGCAACTCCCTGCCACCTTCCTCCCTTTCAGTTGCCTCCCAGCTGCTTGATCCTTCCTAACCATAGAATCATTAGGGATTGGAAGGGACCTCGAAAGATCATCCAGTCCAATCCCCCTGCCAGAGCAGGACCACCCAGACCAAGTCATGCAGTCAGTCAGGGTTAGAAGGGACCACAGGATCATCCAGTTCCAGCTCCCCTGCCATGGGCGGGGACACCCCACCCTCGACCAGGCTGGCCTCATCTCTCTACCAGGGCATTCACTGGTTCAACTGGTTTATTCTTATCTGAGGGTTTGTTTTCAAGTATCAGTAGTTCAAAAAGGTTGAGGACTTACTGCAGGAAAAGTTACCCCTGTGACCATGGGGTAGCTGAACTGGGGTAACTGGGGCACCTGCAGGCAGCTCCCTGAGATGATCTAGGTGGTCCTGCTCTGGCAGGGGGATTGGACTAGATGATCTTTCGAGGTCCCTTCCAATCCCTAGTGATTCTATAACAGTGACTAATTCCTTCTCCATGTTGTTTCTAAATCAATGCATCAGAAGACAAACCTGCAGAATAAATTTTGAGGGAAAGAAAAATTCTTTGAGGAAATAAAACAAATTCAAGGTCAGGCTGGACGGGGCTCTGGGCAATCTGGTCTAATGAGTGACACCCCTGCTTGTTGTAGTCGGGTTGGACTATGAGACCTTTGGAGGTCCCTTCCAACCCTCTGGTTCTGTGACTTCTTAGTACATTAAACTCTTAACTTTCCTTTCTCAAAAGGGTCTGTTTTCAGTGACTGTCAGATGAGAACCCCAGCAAGGATGCACTTCAGGCTGGGGTTTTCAAAAGTGATAAAGAATTAATGAACTTCAACTTGCGGAGTTCACGCGGTCTCTCTGCTCATTACACTCTCTCTCCCAAAGCCTTTGCCCCTGCTAACACATCACAGCAGGTGACCTTATTCGTGGCTCTGAAATATGAGAAGAGAATGAAGTTCTTTTAGCTGGAATCCTGCCCTTCTCACAAATTTCTGGCCTCCTGATCTGAGGTTGTGCTTCACCTCGTGCCCTTCATTAACTCGTTTAAGCGACTGCTTTTCGGTGTCAGAAGGCACAGAAAGGTTTGGATCAATAGTGCAGAGAGCTGCTTCTCCTAACAGCATCCTGGGAGCAGAAAGCACTTGGAATGAACCTACGAGGTGAACAGCAGGCTGTGAAATGTCCTCAGTGGTTTCCTTTTTGCCATGAGCAGTGTTCTCTGCTCCTTGTCCTATCACTAGATGACACTGAGCAGAGCCTGGTTCCACCCTCCTGACACCCACTCTTCACATATTTACAGACATTAATGAGGTCACCCCTCAGTCTCCTCTTCAAGCTCAAAAGACCCAGCTCCCTCAGCCTCTCCTCATAAGGGATGTGCTCCACTTCCTTCATCATCCTAGCTGCCCTACGCTGGACTCCCTCCAGCAGCTCCACATCCCTCTTGAACTGAGGGGCTCAGAACTGGACACAATCCTCCAGATGTGGTCTCACCAGGGCAGAGCAGAGGGGGACAAGAACCTCTCTCCATCTGCTAACCTGCCTGTTCTATCACACAGTGCTTCTAACCCCTCGTGCTCTCCTTTCCAGATCTGTGTCACCTCTTCACTAGACACGTATCACTCATCATGACACCAAACGCCATGGACCTGCCTTGTCCTCCACAGACTCGCTCTCTCTTGTTTTCTCCGTTTCTGCTGTCTGCCTGATGTGCAACTGAAGCAACAGGGTGATGCTAAATAATTGATGCTCTGCATTTAAACCGTGTGAATTATTTATCTCTAAAAGGCAACCCCCTCTCTGCCTCTGCAACGCTTCACCAGCTCAAAGACACAGTTTGTTCAACCACAAACTGCATCTTATCCTATTTTTTATTTCAAGGTGGAATTTTTAAAGAAATGTTGATACCTTCGGAACAAGTTCATCAAACTGCCCTCACTGAAAACTGTGGAATCAATGCTCCGACTTCGACAGCGCTGCTGCTGCTGGTGGGACATTTGAATTTACAATTCTGTAGGGGTTCGGGACTAATTTTCAAATTTAAATTGTTCTAAAATAAACAATTTTACTGGCTTAGGAAGAAAACATTTCCCCAAAACATTGCTCTCACTTCCAGCGTCACTGTTTGTCCCTCTGTGAGTTCACAGAAGCCTAAGGGATTGGAAGGGACCTCGGAAGATCATCCAGTCCAGTCCTCCTGCCACAGCAGGATCACCTAGAGCAAGTCACACAGGAACACGTCCAGGTGGGTCTGAAACTTCTCCAGTGAAGGAGACTCCACAGCCCCCCTGGGCAGCCTGTTCCAGGGCTCCACCACCTCTTTCCTAGAACAATCTTCATTTTCTCTCAAAACCCAAACTTGCGTGGCCCTTTGGCCACCTCCCCTGGCCAGCCCTCATGTAGGAGGAGCTCCTGCAGCTGCCTCTTCAAGGTCCTTTGGGTCAGGCATCTGCTCTGTGTTTTGAAAGGACCCTAGGGGAGGCTTCGGATCAGATATTACGGTGGATTCCATAAAACCTACCCCAACCAAACTGGACCTCTCCAGCTGTACAGCAGAGCACACAGAATGCTAGCCAAGCTTGCCAACAGGACACCAAGCCAGAGCCATTTGGACACAGCAAGGCAGGACTTTTATTTACCTGAGCACAACACAGCACAAACTCTCCAGCCCTCAGCTCTGTGCTCCTTGGAGAAGCCATGGGTGCTTCCCAGCTTGCAGCCTGCACCTCTCCTGATGCTCTGCAGTGCATGAGACCCACCTTGGCCCTCTGTCCTGCACAGGATGCGTGGGCAAGGACCCGAGCCACCGATGGACAACTGTCAACCCATCTGTCTGCCCAAGTGGTTTTGCAGCACTGCCTCCGTGATGTGTGAGCGCCCCGTGGGCAAAGTTCTGGGAAGTGTTGTCGTGAGAATCCCAGAGAGGGAAAGATGTTCCTGCTCAGGGCTCTATTAATACACATCCCCACGTATACGCGTTGAGGGCGGTTCTGCAGCGCGTGGGTTTCCAGGAGCACTAAGTGCTGCTTAAAGCTGACACTTCCCTGTCAGGTTTTGTTTCACAAAAGCCCTCTCATAAGTAATTAAAAGATGCTTTAATAATTACTGAATGTTTTGGAGGGGGAGGTTGCTTTTGATCATGCTTCATGGAGAGAGTGGTCAGGCACTGGAATGGGCTGCTCAGGATGGTGGTTGAGTCACCAGCCCTGGGTGAGTTTGGAAGATGCTTGGATGTGGTTTGGGGGATGTGGTTTAGGGGGGAACTTAGAATCATAGAATCAATTAGGGATTGGAAGGGACCTCGAAAGATCATGTAGTCCAATCCCCCTGCCACAGCAGGATCACCAAGTCACACAGGAACACATCCAGGCAGGTCTTAAACATCTCCAGTGAAGGAGAATCCATGAACTTGTACAGTAGGATTGATGGTTGGACTCGATGATCCCAAGGGTCTTTTCCAACCTGAATGATTCTGTGAATGAATTATTCTGTGAACTCCCCCATAGGTGGCATTTCACCCTCTCACTTTACTGCCCTACATCTACTGCAGGTTTGACCAGAGAGAGGTCAAGATGTCAGTTCACAAAATCACTAGATCTGCCTGTGTGAGAAAAAGGTAAAGAAGGAGGAACCAGGTGTGTCTTTGCCATCCCACCAGCAGAGTCCTTCAATGCCTGTCTTGCAGACAGACTGAACTGCTGCAGTATTTGAGGTCCTTTCCAATCCCTAATGTTCAGTAGTTCTGATGAGGAGAAGCTGAGGGAGCTGGGTCCCTCGAGCTTCGAGGAGACTGAGGGGTGACCTCATTAATGTCTATAAATATGTGAATGGTGGGTGTCAGGAGGATGGAGTCAGGTTCTGCTCAGTGTCATCTGGTGATAGGACAAGGGGCAGTGGGTGTGAGCTGGAACACAAAAGGTTCCTTATCAATCTGAGAAGGAACTTCTTCCCAGTGAGGGTGACAGAGCACTGGAAGGGGCTGCCCAGGGGGGTTGTGGAGTCTCCTTCTCTGGCAACATTTAAAACCCACCTGGATGTGTTCCTGTGTGACTTGGTCTAGGTGATTCTGCTGTGTCAGGGGGATTGGACTGGATGGGTCTAGGTGATCCTGCTGTGGCAGGGGGATAGATGATCTTTCGAGGTCCCTTCCAATCCCTAATGAATCTATGATTCTACATCACTGCTCAGTGCAGCAGGGTTGGACCTTTGAAGGTCCCTTCCACCCCAACACACCCCGATTCCACAGTTCTGTGGTTAGCCTTGTTCACAAGGATCCAGCCAGAAGCAGAAGCTGGATGGCAGCATTTGCAGAGAACACCTCAGCAAAACATTGGCACTCTTGGAGCACTTCTTGAGAGCTGCAACAACGCACAGGAGAGCGTAAGAGCAATTAAAGCAGGGATCCATTTGAGACTGAGTAACGCACCAACACGTGCAGCTGACAGAGAGCTTGGGAATGATTTCTGCCTCCGAGAAAGGGGAGTCAAGACAACCTCGATTTCCAAAAAAAAAAACCAAAAAGGAAGTTTACTGACATCAAGAGCTAATAATGGGATTACTGGCCAACATGTGACCAATTACTGGTCAATTACCCCCTCATCCCTGCCGATGTAGCAGATGGAGACCTGCCTTCAAATTACTCCAATATCCTCCATTATAACAATCTGGTTTCAGCCACTGACATCTTAGACCAACTCAGGCTATTGAATCTCAAAGTTTTCAAGGCTTTAAGAGGCAGGAGGGCAAAGAAATTGTAATGAAAATTATATAACCTTTCCAGAAAACTGGTTTGCCTGCTGTGAGAACTCAGACAACTTTTCCCAGGGGATTTCACAGAATCACAGGACATTAGAGATTGGAAGAGACCTTGAAACACATCATCTAGTCCAATCCCCCGCCACACCAGGGTCACCTAGATCCAGTCCCACATGCAGGTTTTAAACATCTCCAGAGAAGGAGACTCCACAACCCCCCTGGGCAGCCCCTTCCAGGGCTCTGTCACCCTCACCGGGAAGAAGTCCCTTCTGATATTTATATGGAACCTCCTATGTTCCAGCTTTCACCATCTAGTCCAACCCCCTTACAATAAGCAGAGACTTCTCCCACCAGACCAGATTGCCCACAGCCCCATCCAGCCAGAATGTCTCCAGGGATGGGGTCTCCACCACCCCTCTAGGCAACCTGTTCCAGTGATCCATCACCCTCAGATTAAAGAACTTTTTCCAATGCCTAATGTAAATCAACCCTTCTCCAACTTAAAACCACGAGCCTTTGTCCTATCATTCCCTGCCTTATTGAACAGTTCTTCCCCAGCCTTCTGAGAGACTCCTTTCAGGGGCTTGTGTACTTGGTCTAAGGTGGTCCTGCTCTGGCAGGGGGATTGGACTAGATGATCTTTCAAGGTCCCTTCCAATCCCTAATGATTCTATGATTGGAAGGCAGCTATAGGATCCCCTAAGAGCCTTCTCCAGGCTGAATAACCCCAACTCTCTCAGCCTGTCTGTGTAAGAGAAGTGCTCCAGCCCTCTGATCATTTTTGTGGCCTCCTCTGGACTTGCTCCTACAAGTCCTCATTCTTCTCCTGTTGGAGGCTCCAAAGCTTGACGCACTACTCAAGAAACCCATAGCTCCCAGCACAGCCCAGTCACTTGAGGTCAACTTTCTGGGTTGAGGCTTAGAGGTATCTAAGATCTAAACCTTCCCTGGTATTTAACTGATTTTCTGATGTGTCTCAACATCTGTATTCCAGGTACATCCCTCTCTCCTCAGCTTTCTGGGTTGAGGCTTAGAGCTCAAACATTTCCTCGATCAACGATCTTCCAGTTTAAAACGGTCCCTTCCAATCCACAACGATTCTATAAGTCACACAGCCCTGGGATTTGAGAGGAGCTGGTGCTTCACACACAATCTCAGCCTGCTGTGTGACTGCCATTACAGCTAGAAACAAACCTACACAACCCATAAAATAAGACACTAATTGTTGTATTTATTCCCCTATGAAGACACACTCTGGCACTATTAATTGTGATTAGTCACAATCTGTTCATCACCTAATTGTTCTCCACAGAGCTGAAGAGCACTAAATATTTACCCATGTGAACGTATTAATCTCTAGTCAAGACTCATAACTGCTCAATGGTTGTTTTTTTTTTAAAGGCAAGAAAATAAGTGCAGAGAGGGAGACATGCAAAGGGGACAGATGTGGGAGTCCACGGAACCGAGAGCTGCACTTTAAATGGCCCACTGACACTGAGGGATGTGAACATCCACTAAGTGGACACCACAGTTCCAGAGAAGCTGAAACAGTCTGAAGTTTCCCTCCAGATGATGAAGGGAGTGGAGCACCTCCCTGATGAGAAAAGGCTGAGGGAGCTGGGGCTCTTGAGCTTGGAGAAGAGGAGACGGAGGGGTGACCTCATTCATGTCTATAAATATGTGAAGGGTGGGTGTCAGAAGGATGGAGCCAGGCTCTTCTCATTGTCATCTAGTGATAGGACAAGGGGCCGTGGGTGTGAGCTGGAACAGAGGAGGTTCCGCATCAGTATGAGAAGGTTCTTCCTGTTGAGGGTGACAGAGCCCTGGAACAGGCTGCTCAGGTGTGTTGTGGGGTCTCCTTCTCTGGAGATATTTAAAAGCCACCTGGATGTGTTCCTGTGCGACTTGGTCTGGATGATCCTGCTGTGTTGGGGGGGATTGGACTAGATGATCTTTCGAGGTCCCTTCCAATCCCTGATGTTCTGTGATTCTGATGTTCAAAGGAATGGGCCTGTTTTATTCTACAAAATGTCTCCATCTCTGAATTTCCAAGTTCAACCTAAGCCAGGAACAAAGCAATCCTTCAAGATAAGCTGCTCTTGCCAGGCTGCTAGTGATTCGTGATGGACCAAAACTCCTGCTCTGGTACAGAGGTTGCATTAGATGATCTCACCAGGTCCCTTCCAACCTCTCACATTCTGTGATTCTGTGATCCTTGAGACAGTTTGGACAAGGACTTGCTGCAGAAAGTTAGTTTGAGAGTGTCTTGGCTTATTGTCTCATGAAATCTTTCTTGACAAGAATAGGAATAACCTCACAGAGCTTTGTCACCTCCTCAGCGAGAAAAGCTCTTGATCTGTTGAGTGGAGACACTTCTGTCATGAGAGAAGTTTTACCAGAAGCTGCCTTCACCCACGAGGATTCTGTGTTCTTGACAGGGGTGGTTGGACTGTCAGGTCCAGGTCAATGAGCTGGAACAAAACCTATCGTGAAAATCAGCAGCACCTCTCAAGAAAACAGGCAGCTTGCACAAGGTGGAAGAGTCTTTCCCAGACCATGTGGTAGGGAGAAGTGCTCAAGGAAAGTTCATTATGTATTTGGTGATGTAAGCAACGTGCTCCACAACTCAGATGTTTCAGAGGTGATTTAAAAGTAATTGAAGGTGGTCCTGCTGTGGCGGGGGGATTGGACCAGATGATCCTTCAAGGTCCCTTCCAATCCCTAACCATCTGTGATCCCGTGAACTGCGCTAACGATCATTTTATTTGTGAGAGGATAACTTTGCATAAGTTTTGTGCTCAGCAGCAAGGAACCAGAAATGAGTTGACCCACCCCCAACGTAACGATGCTTATTAGCTGCGATGAGAAGCGCTTATCGACGCGAGCTACAGCACGTTAATGAACGCCACGGGGAAACACCAAAAGCCAAACAACAGGCAGTTATGGAAACACAATCACAGATGAACTGCATGAGGGTTTTGTCTGCTCATTTAGACCTTCCTGATGTCTATTCCCATGGGCCAAATATTTCATTATCCCATCTCCCAGGAAAAACATTACTTCTAGAGAATTACTGTCAGAGATCTTAGATTCTCATCTCTAGGGAGGAGCCTTCTGAAGGTGTTTATCTCTTCTCAAAGAGAAATGAGAGAGAAGACAACTGATTTATACTAGAAGTCCTATTCACATAAAGCCAAGCAACAGGAATCCCACTGAGATGTTCCTTCAATCACAGAACATTAGGGATTGGAAGGGACCTCGAAAGATCATCTAGTCACCTTGTGTCCACACCTTCTTCTCCACTCTCTGGACATAATGAGGAAATATGACTTATGAAGAACAGAATGAATCATAGAATCATTAGGGATTGGAAGGGACCTCAAAAGATCATCTAATCCAATCCCCCTGACACAGCAGGATCACCTAGATCCAGTTGCACAGGAACATCTCCAGGAGGGTTTTAAACATCTCCAGAGGAGACTCCACAACCTCCCTGGGCAGCCCCTTCCAGTGCTCCATCACTCTCACCCTGAAGAAGATTCTTCTCATGTTTATATGGAACCCCAAATGTTCCAGCTCACAGCCATTGCCCCTTGTCCTGTCATTAGATGACACTGAGCAGGAAAACTGTCCTGTTATTACAGAGCTTCCTGTCCTTCCCCAGAACAAAAACCTCCTGGCCCAGTATGTGGGGAAAAACTGCACAAAGACCTGATTCAGAATTTCTTTCCACCTCCACGTTTGCAATGCAGGTCCCACAGACTGTAAATCAGGCCTTTCAATACAAGGGCTTCTTTTATTAGTTTTAAGGGCAGTTGGATTTGCAGCTTTGAAAAATCTTCACAAATAAATCTTCTGAAAGGCTCAAGCTGATGCCTGGTCAGTGCCTAACGAGCTGGAAAATTGCTTGTTCAGAACCACTCACTGCAAGCACAGCTGCGAGAGATGCTTGGCCAGGCTGCTGAAAGACAGGTGATGTGCTGGTTCATAGCAGAGAGAAAGGCTCTGCAGAGTATCTTTGGGATTAGAGGGGGCCTCGAAAGATCATCCAGTCCAATCCCCCTGCCACAGAAGGATCTCCTAGATCCAGTTGCACAGGAACATCTCCAGGTGGGTTTTAAATGTCTCCAGAGAAGAAGACCCCACAACCCACCTGGGCAGACCCTTCCAGGGCTTTGTCACCCTCACTGGGAAGAAGTTCCTTCTCATATTTATGTGGAACCTCCTCTGTTTCAGCTCACACCCACTGCCCCTTGTCCCATCACTAGATGCCACTGAGCAGAGCCTGGCTCCATCCTCCTGACACCCACCCCTCACGTATTTATAGACATGACTGAGGTCACCCCTCAGTCTCCTCTTCTCCAAGCTCAAGTGACCCAGCTCCCTCAGCCTTTCCTCAAAAGGCAGATGTTCTACTTCCTTCATCACCTTTGTTGCTCTGTGCTGGACTCTCCCCAGCAGTTCTGTGTCCTCCTTGAACTGAGGACAAGTCAGTTTTGGTTTTCATCAACTATCCAGAGAGGTGTGGAGCCCGCCTGGATATGTCCCCTTGCAGCTTGGTGGCAGAGGGACTGGACTGGATGATCTCTGAGGTCCCTCCCAGTCCCTAATGTTCTGTGATTCTGTGACTTCTCAAACCCTGCCTGTGTTGGTTTTATTTTGGCCCATTAGCACCTTAGCTAAATGAATTAATTAATACTGTCATCAGGGTTTTTAACCTTTGACAACTATGGATTAAAAAAGCAGAGCAAGACCTACATGGGCACATGCTGATGGATATTGAAAGGCTACAGAAAGCCCAAATCTGACACCTACTTCAGTTTGCAAATGAACGTGTTACCAGAGTCTGCATCCTCCAGAGATGCTCCTAGACCAAGCACAAGCAGACAGTGCTTTCAGCCATGAGAACCTACCACATTTACAAGAAACTAATTAACAAGTCATGCCATGTGTTTCCATCTGAGATTTGGGGGGGAAAATAATCAATAGGTCCATATTGTTATAGAGCTGGGTATCCTGCGAGTGCCAGCTGACAAATACTGGTCCACAGGGGCCTGGAGCAGCAGCGAGAGTATTTCCCAAAAGAGATGAAGTTGCAATGAATCACGATGACGAACAGCCCAGGGCAGCAGCTCGTCTGGTGAAAGGCAGTTTTAAAAATGTTTTCCTTTTCCATCAGTGAAATATTGTCCCGTCAGAAAGAGATGATGAATGAGCTTCGCTGGGCAGGAGCCATCCCTGCAGCGAGCCAGATCTGCCTTTTTCACAGGGAACTTGACACGAGGCTCAGAGAGACTCTGGGCTGCAAGAGACGTCCGAAGCAGGTGCAAGTCAGAAACTTGCTCATATCAGGAAAAATTGAGAGCTTGCGGCCACCAAACACAGCAGAGGGCTGTAAAACTGGTTCCAATCAATACAAAACCAGGATCATGTCTTCCAAGGGCGTGGTGAGGTTTCACAAGAGAAATTGGTCAGATCTGTATGTACCATTGTCACACATTTTGTGAGCAAAGCCGTTCTGGAAGAGTAGAGCAGGAGCAGGATGCTTTCAAAGACTGGGGTGGGGGGTTCTGTGCAGATCAGGCACCACCACACTCACAGGAGGAATAACAGAACAAAATAGTGTCTGCTGACGCTGCAAAGATAGCCGTGCTTTTGGAGAACCTTCTCCTCATGGGCTGCATACCCCGAGACAAAATTGACCAATT
Source organism: Rhinopomastus cyanomelas (assembly GCA_013400115.1). NCBI lineage: Eukaryota > Metazoa > Chordata > Aves > Bucerotiformes > Rhinopomastidae > Rhinopomastus > Rhinopomastus cyanomelas. The sequence goes on along the minus strand of VXBP01006270.1, from coordinate 152,199 downwards.
CATTTAGCTAAGGTGCTAATGGACCCAAATAAAACCAATACAGGCAGGGTTTGAGAAGAAGCCACTTGAGAACTGCAGGTGAAAACCAAAACTAGCTTGAATTGGGGAAAAAAAACCAAGTCATACACATAAAGACACACGGAGACTAAACACATGTTCTTACATAGCTGAGACAAGCTGTGAGGGTCCACCCCTCAAAGGGAAGAGGCTGCCCAGGGTGGTTGTGGAGTCTCCTTCACTGGAGATGTTTAAGACCCACCTGGATGTGTTCCTGTGTCACTTGTTCTAGGTGATCCTGCTGTGTCAGGGGGATTTGACTTGATCTTTCAAGATCCCTTCCAATTCCTTACGATTCTATGATTCCAGCCTTTCCTGCTTCTGTGGAGCCACGTGTTCAGTAAGCTCATGCTCTGTTGGCCAGAATCCCCAAGACAAGCATTAGCTGTGTTCCATGTTAATTAGTGTTTCCCCTGCCCAGTAAGACCAATGTTTGGAGAACCTGGCACTCCTCACGCTGGTCCTGGCAGCGAAGAAGGAGCTGAGATGACCTGTCCATCCTCCATGCAGTTACACCAGCACCATACACGTCCTAACAGTGGCATCCCTGGAATTCACTGCATAGGGCAGACAAACACACCCAGCCCATCCTTTCTGGTGAAGCAGCACAGTTTTCAGACTCATTTCAAAACTACAGTGTTCTCCTTTTTCAGAGCCTTTGTCCAGAAGAACTGGATTTACAATGGCAGGAAATTGCACCTGCACTAAGAAAAACATGTTAAATCATAGACTCTCAGAATCATTAGAGATTGGAAGTGACCTCTAAAGATCTTCCAGTCCAATCCCCCCACCACAGCAGGATCACCTAGACCATTTCTTAAAAGAAGCAGTAAACACATGGTTCAGTTAGTGGCAAAGATGTCAGGGATCTGGATTGAAGTCTGGACCCCTAAAGGGTTTGGATTCCTAGGGGTATGTGAAAGGCACTGTGCAGGCGAGCTGACAAGGAGCTCACACCAAAGGTAATTAAATATCTTCACATTTTGTGGCTAAAAAGAGCCCTCCTCGTACTTTCTTAGCAGCAGATGATGACAGGGTTTCTTCCCTAGGAAGACAGACACCAGGCTGAGTCAGGAGGAGACATTTGCCACATGGGCAGTGATTAATATTTACTGAAAAGCTTTAAGCTGTTAATTCAACTGTTTTCACTGTTTATAAGCCCCCCCTCAGTTACTCTTTTCACCTGCTTTATGCTGATAAGGGTGATTTTGCACCATCAGTCCTTGGGGGGTTTGGGATAGGGGTTGTTTTGATGGGTTTTGAGGAAAAGTGACTTCTGAGCCCTTCTATTCTCTGGATTGTTTCGCTCTGCCACAGAAACAGGAGGTACCGACGATGTGTGCTGGATCTTCCACGGCATCTGTGTTCCTTTAGCTTCCCAAGGGATGCCCAGGGCTGGCAAGAAATCAATACTCACACACACACACAAAACCATCACACGGGCTCTAGTTCCATGCAGAAATGGCAGAGAAAGAAAAAACCATAGAAGATACACCTGGAGTCTGGTGTCCAGTTCTGGGCCCCTCAGTCTAAGAAGGACATGGAGCTGCTGGGGAGAGTCCAGCACAGAGCAACGAGGATGATGAAGGAAGTGGAGCACCCCCCTGATGAGGAGAGGCTGAGGGAGCTGGGTCTCCCCAGCTTGGAAAAAAGGAGATTGAGGGGTGACCTCATTAATGTCTATATATATGTGAAGAGTGGGTGTCAGGAGGATGAAGCCAGGCTCTGCTCAGTGTCATCTAGTGATAGGACAAGGGGCAGTGGGTGTGAGCTGGAACAGAGGAGGTTCCACATCACCAATAGGAGAAAACTTCTTCCCAGTGATGGTGACAGAGCCCTGGAAGGGGCTGCCCAGGGAGGTTGTGGCATCTCCTTCTCTGGAGATGTTTAAGACCCACCTGGATGTGTTCCTGTGTGACTTGGTCTAGGTGATCCTGCTGTGGCAGGAGGATTGGACCAGATGATTGTTCAAGGTCCCTTCTAATCCCTAATGATTCTGTGACTCTCTGACTAGATGATCTTTCCAGATCCCTTCCAATCCCTAATGATCCTGTGACTAGAAGATCTTTCCAGGTCCCTTCCAGTCCCTAATGATCCTGTGACTAGAAGATCTTTCCAGGTCCCTTCCAGTCCCTAATGATTCTGTGACTAGAAGATCTTTCCAGGTCCCTTCCAGTCCCCTAATGATCCTGTGAATAACTGTTTTAAAGGCAGGGTGGGGGTGTTTGTGTCTTCCTTGGGTTTTTCAGGGACGCCTCAGGAAGAGCTGAGCTCTGTCAGATAATGAAGAGAAACCAATTCATCTCTAGCAAACCCCAGACACTGGGCTAATCACACAAGTGATTAGGAACTTGAAGCAGACTGGTGGAACATTTTAATTCTGTTTGTTGAGAACTGTAAATGTAATTGATTTACGTTTTTTCTCCAGTAAGTTGATTTGAGAGAGTGTTCCCCTTGTGAATGGTATCAGACCCAAGGTTACGTGACTGATGCGTCTCAGTGATTCCGCTGGAGAAAATACAGATCGTTCCTTGCTGCAGAAGGATGAAAAGGATAAAGGCTAATGACTGGGGAATGTTTGCTTCCTGGAAACAGCAAATTGCCAGCTCTGACAAGTGCTGGACACTAACACTGCAAGGCAAGCAGCAACACGCTCCCCATTATCTTTGATGAGTTAATGGGTGACATGAAAAAGACATTCAAAAAATGAAGGAACGTCTCCCTCGGGAGCAAAGTCTCCATCTTGATGCAGGATAGTTTTGGAGTTAAAAACCTCTGCTTCCTGGAAATATTACAATGACCTGAAGGTTTGGAGAATGAAGCCTTTTCCCAAGTGGCTGAAGATGGAGATCCCTGGAGAAAAAATCTGCAGATAAAATGTTTTGCTCTGATTTTGTGGTTTCAGAGAGAGAGTGAAAGGGAGGGAGCTGAGGACTGAAATGCAGCAGATCCAAACTCCTGCTGATGCTGTGTCTCTTCATCTTTGTGGTCTTCTCTAAGCTCTTCTGATGTATAGAATCACTAGGGATTGGAAGGGACCTCGGAAGATCTAGTCCAATCCCCCTGACACAGCAGGATCACCTAGACCAAGTCACACAGGAACACATCCAGGCAGGTTATAAATGTCTCCAGTGAAGGAGACTCCACAACCCCCCTGGGCAGCCCCTTCCAGTGCTCTGTCACCCTCACTGGGAAGAAGTTCCTTGTGATATTGATGTGGAACCTCCTCTGTTCCAGCTTAGACCCACTGCCCCTTGTCCTATCACTAGATGACACTGAGAAGAGCCATCCAGAAATGGGTAGCACCCACCGCCATTCCTTCGGAGCACTGTGCAGCATCGAGTCAGAAGGTCATGCTCCCGAGATGACAACCAAGGGAAAATCAGTCACAAGCCAAGAAGAACTGTACGAACAGCCTGGCTCAGATCAGGCTCCTCGTGAAGCAGCGGATTCCACGCGCAAGGTACAGAAATGCAATTAGTGAAAACAAGGAGCAACAGCCAAGGATGCTCCCGACCCCGCAGGGAAAGACATCATTCAGTCACCCCCAAAGAACCACCACATCTGGAGCTCTTCAACGCCACTCAAATGCTGTTATCACTTTTGCCTTCCCTGCGCTCACTGAAGCAGAAGCTGCCCTGTAACAGAGCCGGGAGATGGAGCCGCCTCAGCAAGAGCCCCGGCGCATCCCGCTCTCCGTGCACACAGTTGCCCGCGGCCGCTTGCCCACGGCTACACGCAGTTGGATGCGGCAGGAGCATGCTGTTCTTAGAAAGAGCACGCTGTTCTCTCATCCTCCTCCCCATCCCAGCACCACATCCTCACACAAGACAAACTCTAGAGTTTGACAAAACACTTCCATTACGCACAGCCTATCCCAGCATCTCCAAACCAGCATTTACAGGCTTGACACGCTGATCAAACATCGTATTATTTATTCCAGCCTTATAATCAGCAAGTCAGAACTACAGTAAATGGAATCTTTTCTACCCTCCGTTTCAAAAGGCCTAATTACTTTATTATTCAATGTATGCAAATGCAGGTAACTAATAATTATTCTGAGCATTATCCTGCATAATGGAGCCGGTTAACGCTCGGGGATAATAGCGCAGAGACAGCTCGTTGCGCCAGTTTGTACAAACCCCACAGAACTGTGTGTTTTTCTTCTGATCAAACTTGGTGGGGTTTGATAATAGCAAGTTTCAATCACTGCTTCATTTGCCAGAGGATTAAACTCTGCGCAGCCAGGATAGCGGTTATTACCGCAACGATGAGTCACCGCGTGCTTCTGTACGGGATTCAGAGAGGAGTTAGGCATCCAGAGGAACTGGAGAGGAATTTGTGTGAGGCTACACTAAAATCAGGATAATCCTGAAATTATTGAGCATCTGCTTGTGAGCAGCCCCCTTATGGGAAATGTCATTTAGGAGACTGTGCTGCTAATAGCCAAGGAAACCCAGACTAGCAGCGAGGGGAGGAAACAGCAGTGGTTCCCCGTATCAGGCTGCCCAGGGGGGGTTGTGGAGTCTCCTTCTCTGGAGATGTTTAAGACCCTCCTGGATGTGTTCCTGTACAACTTGGTCTAGGGGATCCTGCTGTGGCAGGGGGATTGGACTGGATGATCTTTTGAGGTCCCTTCCAATCCCTAATGAGTCTATGATGTCTCACCCCAACCTCACAGACCAACACAGGAGTGGCAGGAGCTGCAACCACCATCTTCCCCAAAGCCAGCTTTGCCCTGGATCCATGCCCTGGGTAAAGGGCACCAGTAAGCAGCAGCAAGGAGGACACTGACCCACTGCTACTTCTTTTTCTTGTGAGATGGTGGGGAGCAGCCCTTCTGGCAGGACAACTTACTTTCAGGGAAGGAAAATAAGACAGAGGAAGAACTAAACCAAAACCTCGGTGGAAAAGGAAGATTTTAATTTCAAGCCTTTCTGTCTTGAATCCCTTGGAGCCCAGCCCCGCAGCGAGAAGAGCAAATCACTGCTCTACTGAACACAGTCTCGTAGCTCAGCTCTGCTTTAGATGAGAACCCATTCGTGGGGGCTGTTTTCCTGCGCCGACTTTGATGTGTGCGCTCGGGGAACAGGAAGGTTCCTTTTAGCCAAATGAAATATTGCCTCTGCCTCTAGACAGACATTATGGATCCTTCACTCAGAGGAGCCTGAGACCGTGAATTTATTTGTCTGTGGTCTGGGGATTTTTTTTTTTCCTATGCCAGCTGCATGACAGCATCATCCTGCTCACTGGCCACACTCTGTCTGTGCTGTGACTGGAGGTCCAGGTTTGATCCTGGACCACGGCGCAGATCCTTTCCCATGACTGACACAAGCAGTAGGAACCCATTTCTACAGAGCTTTGCCACCTTCTCCCATGTATCACAGGGCTACAGAATAGTAAGGACTGGAAGGGACCTTGAAAGAACATCTAGTCCAACCTCCCTGCCAGAGCAGGATCCCCTAGAACAAGTTGCACAGGAACATGTCCAGATGAGTTTTAAACATCTCCAGAGAAGGAGACTCCACAAACCCCCTGGGCAGCCTGTTCCAAGGCTCTGACACCCTCAGTGGGAATAAGCTCCTTCTCACATTGATGTGGAACCTCCTCTGTTCCAGCTCACATCCATTGGCCCTCATCCTATCACCAGATGACATTGAGAAGACCCTGGCTCCATCCTCCTGACACCCACCCCTCACATATTTATAACCATTAATGAGGTCACCGCTCAGTCTCCTCTTCCCCAGGCTCAAGAGACCCAGCTCCCTCAGCCTTTCCTCATCAGGGAGATGCTGCACTCCATCATCTTTGTGGTTTGTGGTCTGGTGAGGGCTGCCCCTGCTTGTTGCAGGGCACTTGGACTAGATGACCTTTGGAGGTCCCTTACAACCCCATGGTTCTGTGACACCACCCCAAGACTTGGTGACTGCTCCCAATTTTCGTGGCATGCAGTCTGGGCAGAGAGCCATGGAAAGAGCAAGAAATAAACCTCTGTATGTACAACAGACCCTGGGTCTAATGACAAAGGCCACTCCTGGGGCTCAGGAAGCCTTATCTTCTGTGCTGAAGGGGGCTCACCAGGGCTGGCACAGGCCAAGGGAGCAGGGCGCATTGCAGGGTGACCAGACAGCAGCTTTATCAAGTGCCCCAACACTCTTCACAGCCTTTCAGACCTGTTCATCCCCACCCCTTGCAGAACCATAGAACCATTAAGGCTGAAAAGCGCATCTGAGACCAAGTCCAGCCTTCAATCCAACACCTTCACGACCACAGACCGTGTCGCAAAGCGCCGCATCTACTCACCTTCTGAGCACCTCCAGGAATGTGTTTGCCACCAAGAAGAACCTTTAGCTTTGCTGCAACCCAGGAGGCACTGAGCAGTAGAGACACAGGCCACACCAGGTCTTGATACGAGGGATGATCCTCCTCTCTATTGTAAGAGGGCCATCTGGGAGGGAAGGTCAGGCTCAGGAGAAGCTCTTAAAGGTCTTTCCCAGCCCTAAGTGGCTGCACCTGGGCCCTGAGTGACCACCCCTGGTGCCCCTCTCAGTATAAAAGAGAGTTACTGGTCTCTCTGTAGGGATGGGGTGTGTTTGTTGTTGGAGGCTGGTGTTGCACCAATCTCTCTTGGGCCAGGATGACCTGGATCAGGGTGAGAGGCTGGGTCATGAGTTTCTCAGCTGTTCCTGGTGGTCTCTGTGGCTAAGGCACGATGTGGACTACAGCTGGTTTCCCTGTTGCTGAGTTTTTGGGCTGGTTTGCTTTCTGTTGTGCCTGCAGTGAGTGGGTTTATCATTTTGTTTGTGTCTTCTGTGCTGGCTGTGTTGTTTCTTCTGTTTCTTTTGTTGCTCCCTGGAGAGGTAGTTAATAAAATCTGTCTGTGTTTTCTGCTGAGGGCTGCATCCCTTTTGTTAAGTTATGCTGTTGGCAAAACACCGTTCCAGGGCTTAACTCTCACTTCCAGTGACTTGAGAGAAGAGACTGACCCCCACCTCTCTGCAACCTCCTTTCAGGCAATTGTAAAGAGCAATAAAGTCTCCCCTCAACCTCCTCTTCTCCAGACTAACCAGCCCCAGGTCCTTTAGCTGCTCCTCGTCAGATCTGTCCTCCAGGCCCTTCACCAGCTTTGCTGCCCTTCTCTGTACCTGCTCCAGCAGCCTCAATGTCCTTGCACTGAGGTGCCTGAAGCTGAACCAGCACGTAAGGGGAAGCCCCACTGGTGCCAAGTAAGTGTCTTTTCCTCGAGTACAGCCCAGGTATTTTTGTATCTCTGTCTTATTTACTTGCAGAAACTTCTTCACACCTTATATATGTTAACCCTTGTTTTGTCATGGCCCCCAAGTTTGAGAGGCAGCAGTTGCCTTTGTTAGCTCATCAAGCACTTCTCACAGCAATAAAAACCTGAATTAAGCAGAGGGTAATTTCATCTTCATAGAATTAAGTAGAAAAACCTCAGAACAATCCCAGTGTGACAGGAATAAATGACAGGGATAAGTGACAGGAATAACCAAGGAAACAAGCAGTCAGGATGAAGATACCTTGAAATTCATTTCCCAGCTTAACTAACAATTCGCAGGAAGTTAGCAAAGGAGGCTTTGTCTTGCAAAGTTTGGGATTTGCTTTTAAAAACCTGGTTGACTCCCTGGTCAGCTGTGAAGTACAAAGATTTGTCCCAGGCAGGAGCTGCTTCAGCCCACACATGACCTGCTCTGCCTGGATTGTGCTACGGAGAAGCCCTGGGTACTTCACAGCAAGGGGCAAATGCTGGCTTTAAGGTAGTAGAGAATCGTGGGGTTGGATGGGATGGCCAAAGGTCATCTAGTCCAACCACCTTACAACATGAGGGGACATCCCTCACCAGACCAGACTGCCCAGAGCCCCACCCAGCCTGACCTTGGACTTCTCCAGGGATGGAGCCTGTTATGGGTTGGGTGAAACCCCATTTGTCCATAGTGTTCCTGCATCAAATTCCTTACACAACTGAACTTGTCATAGAAATGCAGAGCCTGCAGCCTACAATCCCAGCAGGGAACTGGGAAGAGAGCAGCAGACCGCTCCCCCAAATTGCTCCACAATCCAGGAGCCCAGTTTTGGCAAGCAGAGTGTTGTTACAGCTTGAGACAGATGGGAATGTGCTCACTTGTCAAAGCTGTTATCCCCCAAGAGGAAGCAAATTATGTTGTCTTGAGCACGCTGTGGGTAACAGACAGGGAAGGGTCCAGAAATAGCTTTATATTATTAGCTTTGTGCTAAGTGTGGAATAAGAAAGCTGCCTTTTGCACAGAAAGGGGTGTGATTTTTTTCTTAACAGATGAAAGATACCAACTCTTTTAGCCCCAACAGTATTACAAGCAGCACATGTTCAGCCAATGAAGATCTAACCCAATGCAAATAAATTGCTAGTGTTTACCAAACGGATCATTCCTGTGATTGAGGAGTTTTGGTCTGTATAAAATACTGAGTGATATGGGATCACTGAGCTTTTAGAGAGCCTTCAGATTCCAATTGTGACACAACCACCTCATGAATATTTCTTTTTAATTTTAGATATTAACAAGAATCACAGTCTAGCTTTGGAAAACAAAAAGGAATTTTCATCATACAGAATCACAGGACACTAGGGGCTGGAAGGGACCTCGCAAGATAATCCAATCCCCCTGCCACAGCAGGATCACCTAGATCAAGTTGCACAGGAACATGTCCAGGCAGGTTTTAAACATCTCCAGAGAAGGAGACTCCACAACAACTGGATGCAATACTCCAGATGTGGTTTCTTCTCCCTATGAACACCAAGATTAAGTAAAATACAACTATTTTTAAAGAAATAAAAGCTAATCTGAGATTTTAAGTCTCCACCATCCTACTAGGAAAAAATGAACATACAATTGTTGTGATTATTCTGTTTTATAGTGGCATTGAAAGCCACAGAGCCAGAGACACCAGTTTAGACAAGTTATGGCATCAGTGACACCCGCAGAAAACACACTCAAGTCCAACCAGAAAAGGAAGACTCAAAATACTTCCACATGCATTAACATAATTTTTTAAACCTTTTAGGGTTTGTGTTGATTCTTTAGAAATGGGGATTTTGCTTTTGGTTTGGTAGCCTCGTCCATCAGTTCCTTCAGCTGCCCAATCTGCTCGTCACGAAAGTCATTCAGTTTTTCTTCTGTGAGCTGGACGCCGTATACAGTCTTTTCTCTCAAGTCTTGTTTGTCCTCGTTGATTTGCTGCTCTATCAGTGCTGCATAGTTCTAATGAAGAAGAAATAGAAAAGTCACAAAACCAAGTACAGGACACAGGTCAACATTTTAGTACCCTTTTACCATAAAATAATAGACTTTTACTCTGTCTTCTACAGCAAACAGCCTATTGATCAGCAAAAAATACACTTTTTGTAAGAGACACCACTAAGATACTTCTAGAGTCTAGGATTGGGTTTATTAGCTCGTTCAAAATTCATATTTTGTGTGTGTATATACGCTGGAGGAGATGACCTTTGGAGGTCCCTTCCAACCCTGTGGATCTGTGATTCTGTATATCCCAATTAACTGTCGTATCATGTGCTACTTCTGAAAACAAAACTTACTTAAACATAACATGTATTTATGTAGTTACAAGTATTAACAAACATGGAGCTGGAAAATTGCTTTCTCCCCACTTTGGAGCAGCCTTTGACCATTCCAACTTTTTTAAATTATCAGAAGGGGGGTGGTTTGCAGGTAGACAGAGGTTCTCCTCCTGCTCTACTTTGCCCTGGTGAGGCTGCATCTGGAATATTGTGTCCAGTTCTGGGCACTCAGTTCCAGAAGGAAACAGGACTGCTGGAGAGAGTCCAGTGTAGAGCCAGAAAGATGATGAAGGGAGGGGAGCCTTATGGGGAAAGGCTGGGGGAGCTGGGTCTCTTGAGCTTGGAGAAAAGGAGACTGAGGGCTGACCTCAATAATGGTTAGAAATATGTGAGGGATGGGTGTCAGGAGGATGGAGCCAGGCTCTGCTCAGTGTCATCTAGTGATAGGACGAGGGGCAGTGGGTGTGAGCTGGAACAGAGGAGGTTCCACATCAACATGAGAAAGACCTTCACAGTGAGGGTGACAGAGCCCTGGAAGGGGCTGCCCGGGGAGGTTGTGGACTCTCCTGAATATAGTATAAGAAATTGAACTTAAAAGCCCCTGTGTTCTGAATACATATGAATGGTAACACTTTAAATAAAGGATCAAATCTGTGGAGCATCCAAAAGCAGAGGATTATAGAAATGAGAAAGCAGCATTACTTTAATTTCCAATTCCCAGCTAGAGGAGCCTCATTATCGCACACGGAATCGTTAATCCTGTTCCTAGCAGTCACAAAAGCTGCCAGCTCAGCAGTAGGTCTCATAATTGCAGAGAAGCAGGTGAGAAGGGAGAACGTTACTTGTTAGCATGTGATAAATTTCAAAAAGACAACTTTTAATAACAGAAATACACTTCACTGTTTATGGGCCATGTCAGGCCTCAGTACAGTCAGCAGAATCGTACCAGTCCTGCCACAAAGCTTAATTCATGACCTTTAAAGAAAATACATAGATGAAACAAAACTCAGTTTCAATCAATACAGAGTCTGAATTAAACATCTAATATATCTCTAGCAGCAGAATGTTGTCATTTTACAAACTTGGTTGACAAGAACATATTTTGAAAAAGAAACAAATAACAAATTCAATGATTGTCCAATTAATATTTTTTAAACCTAACACCAAAGCATCACATTTCACAAAGTATTGGCATTAAAGAATCCAGACATCACAATCCAGATCTCCTTGACTGCTCTGCCCTGGTGAGACTGCATCTGGAATATTGTGTCCAGTTTTGGGCCACTCGGTTCCAGTAGGACACAGAGCTGCTGGAGAGAGTCCAGTGCAGAGCTGCAGAGATGACGAAGGGAGGGGAGCATCTCCCTGCTGAGGAAAGGCTGAGGGAGCTGGGGCTCTGGAGCTGGGAGAAAAGGAGACTGAGGGGGGATCTCATTAATGGTTATAAATATGTGAAGGGTGGGTGTCAGGGCTCTTCTCAGCACCATCTCATGCTAGGACAAGGGGCAATGGGTGTCAGCTGGAACATAGGAAGTGCCACATCAATATGAGAAGGAACTTCTCCACAGTGAGGGTGACAGAGCACTGAACAGGCTGCCCAGGAGGGTTGTGGAGTCTCCTTCTCTGGGGACATTTAAAACCCACCTGGATGTGTTCCTGTGTGACTTGGTCTAGGTGATCCTGCTCTGGCAGGGGGATTGGAACTAGGTGATCTTTCGAGGTCCCTTCCAATCCCTAATGTTCTGTGATTTGCTAGGACAGGCTGTATCATTCCAATTGTGTAAAAAAAAAAATAATAAAAACAGTAAGAACATTATTAAAAAAATAAGATAAATAGAACATAAGAATATTATTTTTAGATTTCATTCCCTGAAGTACATATCAGTACTTGAGAGTCTTCTAAAATGGTTCCTGAAGACAAAAATACTTGGAAGAAAAAATATTTTTTAAAAATTGGAATTTTATCTAGTTAATAATGCAAGAAGAAAACAGAGACAATTATTCAGCCTTGACCTTCATCTGTAAATACATAACTGCTACTAACAGCAAACTCTAAGACTGCTGTGAGTGGGCAAATAAGCTGCAGACAAGAAAAATTTAACTTATTTCTAGAGCATCGTTTCCTATGGTCAGCCCAATATATCCTCAGCAGTTTGAAAGATGGCTTTTGCTTTGATTTGATGCTTTATGCTGAGCATGGCTCTTTGGCTAACAAAAGAGTTGTTCTGTGTACTTCTGTCTACTGATGTTTTGTCTGGCAAATATTATGCATCAGTCTCACAGAGTATTCAAGGGTTTACCTCATGCTGTTAATTAAAAGTAAAGCAAAAGGAAGGAATAGTACCAGTTCACTTCTGGGGTTTTCCTCAATGCATCAGTTCCACTGTAATATTTCAATTTAAATATTCAGCAAGGAAAAGTGTTCCCTGCAGACAATTCCCAGAAAAATACCAACACTAAGTACACAGGTTTTACTGAAAAAAAACCCTAAAAGATTGTTTTAGCAACTTCATCACACGGCTCTAATTAAAGCTCACAAGGCTAACATCACATACGGACTTGAGCATCAATTCTCTAGAAGACTAGTGTCTGAAATTTGCAGCTCTTCCTTTCAGAAGTGTTACTTCCAGATTTTCATGGAAGACAACGATTTCATATCTAGATATCTGCAAAAGGAAAATACACCCTGTTTCCAAGACAACCACGTTAGCTTCGAGACTGCCAGGCACAAACTAAGAGCGTGCAAAAGAGTACGGATCGCAGATGATGACGTTTTGACTTTCCCTTCATGTTTGCCTACTAGTTCTACAGTAAATGAAGCCTTTCAAGTGTACATATATGTTTTAAAAGATAGTCAGTGTACTTATGTTTCCATTCCTATATGCTCATTAGAGCTAAAACCTTAATAGAATCGTATAAATATGTGAAGGGTGGGTATCAGGAGCATGGAGCCACGCTCCTCTCAGTGTCATCTAGTGACAGGACAAGGTGGAAGGAGTGTAAGCTGGAAAATAGGAGGATCCACATCAATAGGAGAAGGAACTTCTCTACAGTGAGGGTGACAGAGCACTGGAACAGGCTGCCCAGAGGTCTTGTGGGGTCTCCTTCTCTGGAGACATTTAAAAGCCACCTGGACGTGTTCCTGTGTGACTTGGTCTGGGTGATCCTGCTGTGTCAGGGGAATTGGACTGGATGATCTTTCGAGGTCCCTTCCGATCCCTAATGTTCTGTGATTCTGTGAAAACCTAAACTATAAACAAAAATTTAATCCCACAGCAGACTGGTTGGATCGATTTCCCTGACACCAAAGAACCTCTCTGCTGAGGGGGCACTGAATTTTTTACTTTAATGGACCTGTAGAAGAACAATGTGCTCAAATTAATTAAGTTTAAAAGTCATGGGCAGTATTTAATAGGCAGATCAGAAGGTACTTACTGTAAAAGATCTGTCCCTTAGGACAGACAGACAGAAACTTCCCCAGTTTTAAGTGCACATATTCTACCTTTCCAGTTCCACTATAGTAACACGGGATGCTCATTTGGCAAAGCAAATCTGGCCACAGAAACCACTGAGTCAGGCTGATTTTCTTGGCCAGTCTTAGAATCATAGAACCATTAGGGACTGGAAGTGACCTCGAAAGATCATCCACTCCAATCCCCCTGCCACAGCAGGATCACCTAGACCAAGTTGCACAGGAACACATCCAGGTGGTTTTTAAATGCCTCCAGTGAAGGGGATTCCACAATCTCCCAGAGCAGCACCTTCCAGTGCTCCGTCACCCTCACTGTGAACAAGTTCCTTCTGATATTGTTGTGGAACCTCCTCTGTTCCAGCTCACACCCATTGCCCCTTGTCCTATCACTAGATGACACTGAGCAGAGCCTGGCTCCATCCTCCTGACACCCACCTGTCACATATTTCTAAACATTCCCGAGGTCCCTTCCAGCCAAGAAGTTCTCTGAGGGTACCCTACTCATTAAGAGTCCACTCTACAGCACATTTTAATGACTATCCCAAGTAAAGAATATTTAAAATACACATCTCAGATGACCGATAAGCTCTGACAACATGTTTTGAGAACTAACACAAAATCATGGAATTGTTTTGGTTGGAAAAGACCTTTAAGATGATCAAGTCCAAACATTTACCCAGCGTTGCCAGGTCACCATTAAATCATGTCCCTAAGCACTATATGTCTTTCAAATACCACCAGGGATGGTGATTCCACTGCAGGCCTGGGCAGCCTGTTCCAATGCTTTACAACTTGCAGAAGAGTATTTTACTTCCTCAAGCAAGATGCTAATTTGTCCTCTATCTGCAAATTTTCAATTCTACTTAGTAACACACAAACAAATAAATAATAAGCACTACTAATTCCTCATATTCTGTTGTATGTTTCATTAACTGAAGAAATATCTTCCAAGTATCGGTGACAATACATCAACAAAATATCTCAAGTTTGATCTCCACAGAGCAAAAGTACCCAGTGGTCTTAAAAAAGGGGAGTCATTGCAAAATGAAAGATTTTCAGGAACACAGTCTAGAAGTTCAATGTGTGCCAATCCAGCAAATATAAAGCTGAACAGACTCCTCCAGAGCTCTGCCTCTGTTTCAGCCAACAAACCGCAGCGTGCCGGAATGCTGATTATTTTATCCAACAGACTTGGTACTAAAAATACAGCGATGTCAAGATTGTTTTCCTTCTTACTACCCTAAAAGCTCTTCAGGCAGATCTCAGTTTCCTTTGGGAACTACTCCACAGTCCTGGGAGCCAACATCTTGTTACACTTGGTCTTCAGATTTCACGCACTGTCCCTCTCCTGGCACCACTGAACTGGCCACCTTCCAGCCTAGAAAAGGACTCATTGGCATTACCAACGACAGGCAATTCTGTCGCCGTGAACGATGGAAACAAGGGGAACATTTCCAATTTCTTGTGACTGATGCTACCAATTAGGTGGCTCAGCCACAAGCCTACAAGGACACAGCAGAGTGTTAGAAGTACTTAATGTCCAGGAAATCCAGTTTGTGAAACACCTGGTGACACTGGAGAGTTTAGTCAATGCAACAGAACATGTCCTTAAGAGAAACAAGTTTCCTGTGATGTCAAATGAAGCCATAAAACCTTTTTCCTGAAAATAACAGATGAATAATAAAGCAAAATGCAGAATATAAAATGTTCTAGGAAGAGCTGATCAATATAAAAGACATGTCAAGAACCTTAAACAACTCCATACAACAAGTTATTGGTAATTATTCTTAAAATGCTGATTTTAAAAAGTCTGAAAGATGAGACACACAAAATATCACTCTATGATCATGACTTTGTTCCACTTTAAGAACTTAATGGTGACATTCTTCTTCTGACCAATTAATTAATTACATTGTATTTCAGGATGTGAGCTTTTACACTGCAAATCTCAGCTGGTTGATGAATCCATCACTCAGATTAGCTCAGAAATAGTATCTCCATGATTACCATTTATTACAAAAGAGCTTAATATGTCTTTACCTGGAATCAGACAATATGCTCTCAGGAGAAGAGCACACAGCTGTCAGTGTTGACCTTCCACCTTAGTCTTTCAGCTTTGTTTTGCTGTTCTCCACCAGGCTAAAACATTTTTAAGTCTCTTTTTTCATTCAGAGTAAATGAATATAAATGACCAAAGACACTAATTTTGACCAAGAAAGACAGACACACACACAGAACATTAGAGACTGGAAGGGACCTTGAAAGATCTTCTAGTCCAATCCCCCCGCCACAGCCTCGTCACCTAGATCAAGCCACACAGGAACATGTCCAAGCAGGTTTTAAATGTCTCCAGAGAAGGAGACTCCACAACCTCCCTGGGCAACCTGTTCCAGTGCTCTGTCACCCTCACTGTGAAGAAGTTCCTTCTCATATTTATGTGGAACCTCCTATGTTCCAGCTGACACCCACTGCCCCTTGTCCTACCATTAGACAACACTGAGAAGAGCCTGGCTCCATCCTCCTTTTCCATGTTTATAAACATCAGTGAAGTCACTCCTCACAGGATAATGAAAACATCCTCCTTTTGAAACACTTCAGGCACAGGAGGTTAACTTGTAACTAACAAAACAAAACAAAAACTTCTGGTGTTACACTTAGGGCCTTTCCACAACATCAAGAGCTATCAATGAGAAACCAGCAGCAAGGACCAGACAGCCACAAATGGACACAGGCTGTAGCTAAACTGACGTGCTCTGCTCCAGTCCTGCAGGGTCTCAGCCTGCCTTTCTAGAGAAACAAACTACTGCACCCAAAAAACAATGCAAAGGATCCCTTTCCCAGGAAAGGCAGAGCAATGCAGCAACACTGGCACAGATGCCTTTTCTCACAGCTACTTGTCCAGGGTTCAAATGGCATCTCCAGTTCATCACAGGATTCTCACCTGGACAGGAACAACCCCAGGTACCAGTACAGGTTGGGGTCTAAGCTGTTGGGACAGCAGTGTAGGAGAAAGGGACCTGGGGGTCCTGGTGGACAGCAGGATGGCCATGAGCCAGCAATGGGCCCTTGTGGCCGAGAAGGCCAACGGCATCCTGGGGTGTATAGTAGATCTAAAGAGGTTCTCCTCCCCCTCTACTCTGCCCTGGTGAGACCAGGAATCTTGAATTTTATGTCCAGTTCTGGGTCCCTCAGTTCCAGAAGGGCACAGAGCTGCTGAAGATAGCCCAGCACAGAGCCACAAAGATGATGAACTGAGTGAATTAGACTACATGATTTTTCGAGTTCCCTTCCAACCCCTAATGTTCTGTGTGATTCTGTGTATGTGAAGTTCAACAGCTCCCTTGCAGGAGCAGGATCATGGTGGATGACTGACATTGAATCATCAGGGATTGATGTCATACTTGTTTTAGAAGGGACTGAAAAAAGATAAAGACTCCACATGATCAGAGATGAGGGTGAACGTGTTAAAATGTCTACTTTTACCTCTAAATAGGTTTTTCCTTCTGGGGATCGATCTGCAAGATCTTCCCGTAACACTTCCTGGACTTCAAATCAGCATGACTGGGGAAGCAGATGTGCCAGTGCAACACTTGGAGGGATAACAGCATGGCAAGTGCCCGTTTCCCTGCTGCTCTGTCAGAGGGTATCCATGCCAAACACTGCAAACTACTAGAGCAGCCTCTGCCTTTCACTACCACCCTGATGCAAATCAAAACAAGAAACACATCATGAAAATATTATGGCTAAATGAGGCAGAAACCATGGTGATGTTTTTCACTAAAAAGCCTTCTGAAAATCTGCAGGAATTTTATTAAATGATTTAAGGAACACTGAACCTGTGAAAACTCTAGTTTACATTAAAAATGTCAATATCCTGCTTGTTTCTAGTGGAGCCTTATTTTAGACATTTGCTGCCACCATGTGTACACTGCAGCGCCTGCCGGGTCAAAAATCAACTCTCAGACTTCAGTTGGAAGGCAATGAAGTTTCCACAGGGTGCTGATGTAATTCGTCCTTTGAGTAGATGGGACATCAGTCAAACAGCACACAAACTCAATTCAGCTCCACAGAGCACGTGCTTCTGCTACGCACTCATAAAAAGCAAGATGCTAAATGGTCTTCTGCGGTGCTCGGAAAATTAACCGATTGCTCTGGTTCATTCCACACACCTATCAGTGCAAGAAACTTCATTCAGTGTCCCCAGTCGTGGCATCTCCAAAGAAGCAGTGGTGATGGGGACTTCAGACCCTGAGGAGTGGCTGAGGGAGCTAGGGCTGGTTAATCTGAAGAAAAGGAGGTCAGATTGTCAGTGGTCCCTCTGGACGGCCTCCAGAAGGCACGTGGTTGTAGATTCAGTCACCTCCAAGCACTAAAGCAGCCAAAGCTCTTGGCATTACCAAATACAACTAAAATCCCATGGAGACTGATAAAAGATGCTACTAAAGACAAGACTATCACACTGAAATTCAAGGTTTGGATGACTGCAAAGAACTTACTTGATTAACTGATTTGAATATTAATGTTATAAATAGTGAAAGGTGGGTGTCAGAAAGATTGAGCCAGGCTCTTCTCAGTGTCATCTAATGATAAGACAAAGGGCAATGGGTGTTAAGCTGAAACATAGGAGGTTCCACATAAATATGGGAAGGAACTTCTTCCCAGTGAGGGTGACAGAGCACTGGAAGGGGCTGTCCAGGGGGGTTGTGGAGTCTCCTTCTCTGGAGACGTTTCAAACCTGCCTGGATGTGTTCCTGTGTGACTTGGTCTAGGTGATCCTGCTGTGGGAGGGGGATTGGACTGGATGATCTTTTGAGGTCCCTTCCAATCCCTAATGTTCTGTGATTCTGTGAACATTAGTGAACTGTACTAAAAAGCCTTCAACCCTTAACAGGTCCAAATACATCAGAGTGTCCTAAGTCCAGCTCTGCATGCTTCAAAAATCCTCCCGTGTGTGCGACGCTACTCGTGTGGACACCTCACGACAAAAACCAAACCAGAAACATTTATTCGGATGTGCTCCAGATTCCCTTTTAACTTGCAGAAGATACCAATTTTGTGCCTACACAAGACAGAAAAGCCCATCTCTGCAGCGTGTGCAATTACAGCACTCATCAGATTATCGCAGTAATTACAAAATATGGCACTTGACAGCACTTGTGGGAAGTTGGCAGTGTTGATGGTGTTGATAGTGGCAACACACTGAAAGCTCAGTCAAACCTACCGTGCTTACAAAACACTACAAGCTGACAGTATTCACACAAGTGCCAGACAAATACTAGAAGGAAGGCATCCATGAAATATAAACAAGCAGAAATCCTTGTACATTTGCACTTCCAAGTCACACACTGTTCATCTGTTTGACCCCACCAAAGTTCAGAAGATTTATGGTACCTCTATACTATCTTCATCTAAAAACCTAACCTAACCTAATTCTACTGTAAAATACCTCTAATAATCAAAATAGACAGCAATGGAACATCAAGACAGAGGTGAAGCAAGTGGAATACCCATCTCTCTGCTAGAGAGTAGAGAGGCTCAACAGAGGCATCTGGACAGGCTGGATCCATGGGCCAAGACCAATGGTGTAAGATTCAATAAGGCCAAACACTGAGCCCTACACTGGGGTCACAACAACCCCATGCAATGCTACAGACTTGAGGGAGAGCAGCTGGATAGTTGCCTGGAAGAGAAAGACCTGGCTGAACATGATACAGCAGTGTGCCAGGTGGCCAAGAAGGCCAACAGTATCCTGACCTGTATGAGAAACAGTCAACAGCAAAAGTAGGGAGGTGATTGTATCCCTGCAGTGGGCACTGCTAAGGCCACATGTCAAATACTAGGTTCTGTTTTGGTCCCCTCAATACAAGGAGGACACTGGGGTACTGGAGCATGTCCAAAGAAGAGTAATGAAGGTAGTGAAGGGTCTGGAGCAGAAGTCTTTCAAGGAACAGCGGAGAACTGAGGTTGTGTAGTCTGGAGGGAAGGAATTGAGGTGCAACCTTACCTCCCTCTACAACTACCTGAAAGAAGGTTGTACTGAGGTGGGAGCCAGTGTATTCTCCCAAGTAACAAGGGATAGGACAAGACGAAATGGCCTCATTGTGCCAGGGGTGGTTTAGTCTGTGTATCAGGAAAGAAGTCTTTACAGAAAGGGTTGTAAAGCATTGGAAGAGGTTGCCCATGGAAGCAGTGGTGTCACCATCCCAGGAGGCATTTGAAAGATGGTGTGTTTAAAGGTTGTTTAGATGTGGTGCTTAAACATCTGGTTTAGGGTTGAGTAGGGTTATTGGTTGGACTTGATGATCTGAAGGGTCTTTTCCAAGTCCAAGATTCTGTTTGGAGCTGAGGGACACGGTTTAGTGGTGACCTGGCACTGCTGCGTTAACAACTGAAGGTCTTAAAGTCCCCTTCCAAGCATAGATCTTCTATATTTCTATGATTCTGTTCTACAAGTCCTCTTCCCTTCTATTTTTCTTAAGTCTAAGAGGAAAAAGGAAGCTTAACAAGACTAATTTGCACAAATACAATAAACTGTACTGAGGGAACAGAAGAGCTAATGCACACCACCAAATCCCTCATCACTACAGCTCTAACTTAAAAGTAACCTGGAGTCTCTAAGCATTAGATATAATTTATATATAGCAGAGGCTTTCCATTTCCTAAGTTTCAAACCCCTACAGAAGTACTGTGTTGTGTCAGACATGCACACTCTGTGTCTGATACAGCTTGGACAGCATTCTGTACCACCACTAGATGGAAGCCTGAATTATCTTTTAAATTTCTCAGTTCATAGAATCACTTAGGCTGGAAAAGACCTTTAAGATCATCAAGTCCAACCATTAACCCAGCTGTCACAAATCCACTGCTCCACCATGTACCTAAGCTCCAGATCCACACGACTTTTAAACACATCCAGGGATGGTGATTTACTACGTCCCTGGGCAACCTGTTCCAAGGGCTGAAGGATGCCACATCCAATAACAGAACTCTGTAAATGCTTCACTGCTGGCTCTGTTTCTACTGAGAGTGCCCATTCCTACTTTCTTATTTAGAGATCTAATCAGATCCTGGCTGGCCTTAATTTGTACTCATTAGGAAAGTCTCCTTGAGCAGGCATGTACAGCATCCACAGACAAAACTTCTATGGTGTCTTCAAACCTAAGGGCACTGACATGAATATGCTCTGCTCATTTCCTAAGCCAGTGATATCCACTGCAAGCACTACACCTACATATTTGAGATTTCACAGAATCACAGAACACTAGGGATTGGAGATAACTGGCACAGAAACACTGCAGAACCACTGAGATTATCGATGCCACAGCTTATGAAATTTTGAATTTGGAGAATTTGGTAAAGGTCTAGAACAGTAGCTTTACTTGCACTGAAGTCTTATCTTCCATCCACGCCAGACAATTTTGAAATAGAAACAAAAAAGCAGTATGTTTATACACAACAAGGTTAAACACAAGAAGTTAAATGCTATCCCACACCAGTAGGTACTCAGAAAAACATATAAGGAAGGAATCATTTGCCTTAGCAGTGGGCAGATGAACCTGTAAGAGAATGGCACTGCTCTCCAGGTGGGAAGCACTGATTTCCCCTTCCTGTGACTGGCATGTACCATGCACAAACCCCACCTGGGTCACCCCAAGTCTCTCTGCACAAACCCCACTTGAGTTACCCCAAGTCTCTCCGCATGAGAAAGCTCCCAGTCCACCTGGATTCTCCGTGAAAGAGGAGCAGGGAGCAGTTCCTGCTTCTAAACCCAAATCTGAAGCAGCACCGAAACGATGAAGTGATGACATAATATGAAAAATATGGGGTTTTTTGCAAAACTTTGCTACAGGGACCCATGTAGTTAACCTTTCCTTTTTACTTAGTTGCAGTCAAAGGGACAACTGCATGTAAATGCTGGTTCAGGAAATGCATCAAACCACGGGTGCACCAAGGAAAAACTGCCATCTGACACAGGCAGGCTTCCAACCCTCCTGCAAAGCAGGCCCCCAGGAGTGCCAGGTCAGAGCAGCAGGCTGATTTCCTGTGGCAGCTCACACCTGAATCCCACATGCTCCTCAGTGTATCAGCCACAGCTTCACAGCTTTCAGAAACGCGAGCAATTCTTTCCTGCCTTTTGAGAAATATCAAAGAAAAGAAAGGCAATTGTCATCAGTTGAGTTCTGACAAATTAATGCCCAGTGCACACCCGAAGTGGGGGCTAAATACACGTCTCAGTAGGTATTTATTCTTACTGAGGTTTTCATCCAGATAGCCATAAAAATCACTAAAGCAAATTCCAGTGCATCAGGTAATGTTACAATGAAATACTGTTCTTAAATCCTATTTCACAACTTTAATAAAAGTCACTAAATGGCCAAAACCTTCGAGCCATATTTCACTTCCCACAAATGTATTTCTTTGCCAGTTAAAGAAAAGATCACTTGTATCATGTACTTCACTGAAACTGAGANTTCCATCCTTTGGGTATTTCTTTCAAATGATCCTTTCAAAATCTCGAGGTATTTCTGAGAGGGAAAAGATCATATTAGACCAAAAAACGAAGACGCAAAAAACTGCTTAAGTGTACCCACTTATGAGCAGAAAAAGATGTATCAGGACAAGTATATCCTGGGGAATGTCACAGGACCACCCCACAACCATCCTGGCAAACTAAATAGTGCAAGTGATGTGGGCAACTGAAAACAAATCTGATGAATGACAATTCTTTGTATCATAAAATAATAATTTAGGTTGAAAGAGAGAATCATAGAATCATTAGGGATTGGAAGGGACCTCAAAAGATCACCTAGTCCAATCCCCCTGCCACAGCAGGATCACCTAGATCATGTCCAGGTGGGTTTTAAATGTGTCCAGAGGAGTCTCCACAGTTTATGAGAATAGGCAAAAAGTAAATTAATGAACAGAACGTGGGTAGGTTTTGTACAACCAGGCTTCTGACTAACAATAGCATCTAATTAAACACAGTGGATCTGAGGGTTCATGAGAGAAAGCAAGCAAGGACTCCTAATGTATGTAATTTTCCTTTTCTTTCCAGCAGCTTCTCATATTGTGGGCATTTTCCTAAAGCTCAGCTCGTCAAAAAGGTTGCATCNGAGCCATATTTCACTTCCCACAAATGTATTTCTTTGCCAGTTAAAGAAAAGATCACTTGTATCATGTACTTCACTGAAACTGAGAGCAGAATCACAGAACATTAGGGATCGGAAGGGACCTCGAAAGAAAGTCACCTGCAGTTATAGACTTATACAGCCTATATATTTGCTGAAAGACAGTACAATGGACAACCCACCTATCTCCTTCTCATCCCAGTATGGCTCCAGAACTGGCCACAGCTGCTTCTTCCTCCCTTCCATCCTCCCTTCTTCACTTTCATCCTCCCTTCTTCCCTTCCATCCTCCCTTCCAATCCTCCCTTCCTTCCTTCCTCTCTCCCTTCCTTCCTTCCTCCCTCCTTTCCTTCCTTTCTCCCNCAAAAGATCACCTAGTCCAATCCCCCTGCCACAGCAGGATCACCTAGATCATGTCCAGGTGGGTTTTAAATGTGTCCAGAGGAGTCTCCACAGTTTATGAGAATAGGCAAAAAGTAAATTAATGAACAGAACGTGGGTAGGTTTTGTACAACCAGGCTTCTGACTAACAATAGCATCTAATTAAACACAGTGGATCTGAGGGTTCATGAGAGAAAGCAAGCAAGGACTCCTAATGTATGTAATTTTCCTTTTCTTTCCAGCAGCTTCTCATATTGTGGGCATTTTCCTAAAGCTCAGCTCGTCAAAAAGGTTGCATCAAACCTGAAGACTGTAATTTCACCAATATAATGTCTAGATTTCTTATCAAGAATGAAAAAATGTCACCTCTCTTCTGAGCATCCAACAGCAGATGGCAGCTCCCAAATCAGTCTCAGTTCATTTGAAATCTTATAAAAGGTTTTAAGGGTCAAGTGTGGGCAAAGCATTTTGAAGTCAATTTATTCCCCCTATTAGATGTGAAGCAAGTCACGTCATTCTGCAGAATTATTGCTGCTCATCTCAAGACAGTCCAGACTCTCTCACCTACAGGGCCAGGCTTTTCAAACAAGCTAAGTGTGAAATGGTCATGCTCAAAATTAAATGAAGAATTGAGCTATGTAAAACAAATTACCACCAAAAAGCCCTTGTTGAATATTCTGTATTGTCTCACTTGTAACCTGGAATAAAGTGATCGATACTATCTCAACATAACTTACTCTTAAGTAAGCATTCTCATCAGCTACTGTATGATTTAGAAGACTGCTGATGACATCACATCTGTCAACACTAATTCAATAGCATTCCAAGGTAATAATAACTATCAATCTAATTATATCAGCCATCTCCTGTGAACGAGTACCAATTATTTTAATTAAAATATTAAATATTTAGAAAATAGACAGGAACATACATTAATAATTTATAAAATTAATTTGAATCTACCTGAATAACCACAATTCCAGAACAACAAAGCCTGTTTTCTTTGTATCCCCCTTTAATAGTCCCTAGTGAGTTTCAAGATGCAAACCGTGGATCCAACACCAAAGACAGGAAAAATGTACACTGTTCTGTCAGCACTACTCACGTAAGAACTTGACCAAGAATACTCAAAGGAGTACATTCCGTGTTTGTAAATGCAGGTTTCCCATAAAATGATATGAACCACAGAACATTAGGGATCGGAAGGGACCTCGGAAGATCTTCTAGTCCAATCCCCCTGCCACAGCAGGATCACCTAGATCAAGTCACACAGGAACACATCCAGGCAGGTTTTAAACATCTCCAGAGAAGGAGACTCCACAACCCCCCTGGGTAGCCCCTTCCAGTGCTCTGTCACTCTCACTGTGAAGAAGTTCCTTCTCATATTGATGTGGAACCTCCTCTGTTCCAGCTGACACCCACTGCCCCTTGTCCTGTGATTAGATGATGCTGAACAGTTCCCAGCTCCATCCTCCTGACACCCACCCTTCACTAACAGAAAAATGTGGAGGCAAGAAGCACCGCTGTGGTTTACGTACCTAAAGTCACTTCACAGCATCACTGTGTGATCCATAAATCTTGCAAGAACTGGGCACTTGGCAGGTAAGCTGCTGTGTTCTGCAAGAACTGTTCTAGGGCCTATTCATGACTAGAACAGGGTCCTCCTGCTGTCCAGGAGGGGTGCAAAGAGGACTCAGATTTAGCTGTTACTAATCCAACTTGTCTACAGCCCATCTTCCTCAGTTACAACGTCCTCAAGGGGCTGGGAACCACAGCAGAGCACAAGATGCACAGTGAGTCCTACAGACCAGGAATGTGAAAGTCTAATTTAAATTCCACTCCTGAAACAGATTGTTATTTGGGGGAGAACACAATCCCATAACAAAATTAAAGCTGGGAAGAGCCGCGTTAGCTATGTGCAGGTATCTCAGAGCATCTCTTTAGAAGACAGACATATTTGCAAAGTTCTTCACACGCACACACACCCAAAACAGTTATTAAATTAGTTTCCTTTCCTTGAACATATCATAGCTAATAGCACTAAATGTCAGGCTTCAAAATTTGACTTCTCTTCCTTGTAGTCTGGTTTCCCCCCCCCCCCAGTTTTTCCTATCATCTACCTCTAAAACATTTTAAAACTAAGCAACATTTTCACTGTTTGTTTACTTCACAGAAATGGCTAAAAGTATTTCAACGCAAACATTTTCTCCCTATTGTAAAACTACTTTAAGGAAGATTTCAGCACTGAAAATAGCAACCTGTAACTTGTCTCTTTTAGCTCATGTTCAATCTAGAGGCAGCGATGCAGAAACGTTTTGGCAATATCAAGTACATGGCAATTGAGAATTACAATAGCGTCAGGCATTTGAGAGGTAGATATAAATTTTCCCAATTTCAGGATATATCTGTTAACAGGAGGTTATTAAATACACTTATCCTTTTCATACAAAAGAGGTACCTGTTAAGTGTTCTCCCTGCTGGTTCTAGCTCCCCCAGCACAAGGGCTATGAAGCTGCTTTACCCCCAAGATTTCTACTGCATGTAAACAGGATAGGTCAGATCTCACCCCATCACCCTTCCACTGGTAAACTGGGAGGCACTGGACACTACCCAGATTCCAGGGCAGATAATACAATGTTCTTCCACAGAAAGGAATATTTTTGAGATTCAGAAATACTACCAGTAGTTCAAGGTCCATAAAGATGCAAAACTTGCCTATTGATCTGTCCCTTGCAGTTGTTTTTATGCTCTAATTGAAGCTTTTCACCATCAATAACATCCACCTGCTGTGCAGATTTTTTTTGGGGGGGGGTCTATTAAGATGTTTGCATCTGCTGGAGTTCAGGCATGTGGGGAAACCAGTCTGCAGTCTCCTTCCTCCACTGTTGGTGAAGTTTGTTACCTCCTACTCACTTGTGAGCAGGCTCTTTTCTGTCCTTGGTGAATCCAGCCACTAAGTTTAGGGGGGTTGTTAAGCAAAGAAGCTGCATTCACCTGACACTTGTTTCCTTAGGAAACAATGTCAGTCAAAAACAAAACAGGATTTCATGGGGAAGCTACTTGTAACTTGTAACTAATTGTAACTACAAAGTACATAAACTTATGTCATTGTCGTAAACACCTTTGTCTGCACGTTTTTTCTATCACAGAATGATTTAGGTTGAAAAAGACCTTCAAGATCGAGTCCAACCCTTAAGCTGACCGTGCCAAGCCCACTGCCACACCATGTCCCTAAGCTCCACGTCTACATGACTTTGAACACGTCCAGGGATGGACATTGAGCCACCTCACTGAGCACCACATTCCAAAGCCCGATGAGCCTTTTCATAAGGAAGTTTTACCTAACGTCCGACCTAAACTTCCGTGATGCAGTACGAGGCCACTTGCTCTCCTCAATTCCCTCTTGTCCTATCGCTTGTTCCTTGCAGAAGAGACCAACCTCTCTACAACCACCTTTTAGGTAGCTGCACACAGCGATAAGGTCTCCCCTCATCCTCCTCTTCTCCTGTGTGCACACAGAGCTAATTGCACAACTGTCACCCTTCTGTTCCACACCCCACGTGTGCACAGTCGCACCGAGGTGAGGCCGGCAAGAAACAGACCAGACTACCTGCCCCGAGGTACTGAACTGCCTCCGGCTTCTCCCTGCAGGGGAGGGGGCTGGGGCAGCCACTCCGAGCACACGAACCGACTCTTCGGTGGCAGCTGGCAGCGAAACCGCTGCTGGGTGTTTTCTCTCCCCGTTTATAACCACGCGGAGCCCCGGGAGCCCCTGCCTGGGCTGGCGGAGACGGCTGAAGGGCGGCCGCTTCCCCTCAGCAGCGGGGTCAGCGCTCGGAGCCCCAGGGCGGTTCGGCGGGCAGCACTTGCCTCCCATTCCCGCAGGAAGCGCTGGACCTCGGCGGGCTGAGCCGCCTTGTGTTTGCGGAACTCCTCCCTCACGTATCGGTCCCCCAGCGCCCGCAGCGCGGCCGGCAGCGCCCGGTGCAGCCGCAGGATCCGCCGGTACAGGGCCCGCACTCCGCC